>JACDOX010000033.1:5936849-5968710 GCA_014549065.1 Cardinalis cardinalis
GGGTCCGCACCGCCCCGCCGCCGGCCTGAGCGGCGCCGCCGCCGCAGCGGGAGCGACCGAGCGGGCGGGGGGCGCCCGCGGGCCGCCGGCGATGGCGAACCAGCTGGTGATCCTGAACGTCTACGACATGGTGAGCCACCGGCACGGCTCCGGGCGGGGGTCTCGGCCCCCTCCTGGCAGGGCGGCGGCGGGGAGTGGCCTGCCCTGCGGGGGCCAGGGCGGCTGGGAAACTTTGCCTGCCCTTCCCATGCCTGTCCCCGCGGGAGCCGGAGCCGGGGCGGCGGAGCGGGAGAAAGAACGAGCCCGGGGAGGGGAGGGCGGGGGCGGTGATTTGGGAGGTCTGACGGATTTCTACAGCCCCTCTGTGACCTGCGGCAAAAGTTTGCCGGGTCGAGTCTTCCAGTGACAGGTGGATCCGCTCCCTGTCGCGGGGGAAACTTTCCCTGCCGTGAGCGTCCCTGTGCTGTGCTGCTCCCTCTGCTCCTGCCCCARAGCTCAGCAGCAGGGAGGCCCTGCCTTTCTGCTCCAAAACCAGAAAAGAGTCCAGTTTTCCAAGAGGGTGGTWGTGCAGGATAACCTCTGTCCCTACAAGGATAAGAGCTTTTTAGCACAGTGTCAGTAAGGTAATTTTTTTGCTAGACCATAATTTTTGAATAGTTTTGTTGTGGCTGCGACCTGGTAGAAATAAGGGAATCGCTCCACCTTGATTTGCAGCCGTATGAGCTCACCTTCCCTCCCTCCTGGATAATCTTTATGTGGCACCTACAGCAGCTGTGGTATTGTCTTATGTTCAGCTGGAAGCTGCTCAAATGCCATGGTAACAAATGAGGTGTAAGTACCTGCATGGAACAGTAGGTTTGGATAAGTAATAAGAAAATATTATCCATTAATGCGTTTCAATCGCTGGAAATTAGAACRAGTGGTAGTATTTCTCTGACCAAGTTTTAAGTCTACTGATAGAGGGACGGTAAGATGGAGAACTAGCTTCAGGTGACAGTGGTTGTGTTACTTAGCTTATTTTGGATAGGCTTTCCTAGCACCACCACCATTTTAAAGTGAACCTCTGCTGTTTTGAAGGGGTGAAGGTATATAGYATAGTGCCAGTGACTGCTGGAAGTGACAAAATACAGCTTGTTTTTCTTGGGAACAGTCACATTCAAATGCTAAAATGTTTAATAGTAATCAATAGGGAGCTATCTGGCTTGAAATCAAATATATTTACAATATCATAGCAACTAGCCTGATTTTTGCCATTATTTTCTTCACTCTAATACTTACCTCRGAAATCAATGTCCATTTTKGGGGGATTTTTTGCCCACTCCTGTGTTTGAGCTCTCTCTCCAGTAAATATAGCCTGTTACCTTGACTTTGGTTTCTTTCATTATAGACAGGGAGGGGAGACTGGAGACAGGAACAGTCTGTACACTGTGATTTTCTGAGAGGTAGGAGGAAAAAAGAAGGGGTCTTTGCTCACCTGGTTGAGCTCATCTGTGATGCTAATATGAGAAAAAGTCACTGTGTGCCTTATTTACACTAGACCTGAGGAGGGAAGGCTGCGCTGTCACATGCATATATATGACTTCTCTGGACTAGAGTGCAAATATATATATTGGAGAATCTCTTTTAGCATAAAAAAGATGGTTTTACATATATTAGCTATAAATATTTGTACAGAGAAAGAAGTAGAACTTCAGCTTCGTGACTCTTACATAAGAATATCTTTGAAGTCAAGGCTTGACGCACTTCTGACTCACCAAAATGGAAGACCCACTGTTCTCATAAAGACTTGCTTAGTTGTGCAAAGTGAGCCCAGTTCACAGGCAGGCKGTGAAACCTTAACAGAGTGGACTGACTCCTGTGTAAATGCCTGCCGTGGCCTCTAAGAAGCTCCATTCTCGCTCTGATGGTAGCWCTGGTGGGGTGTGACTAAAGCATGCTGTTTCTTTTTCTCTTGTGATAGTCCACTCTTTCATTCACATCATCCTTTCTTTTTCCTCCAGAGCTGAATTGCTGTGATCAGTTTTATTCTAGCCATCCTAGGAAGGCTAGCAGTTGACATAAGRGAAGTGAGGAAAAAAAGCAACAGGAAGGGTGTGCTAAAAGCTAGTGTCATGTTTTTCCTAAGGACACATTAGGGGGCTGTTGGTTATCCTGTTGTTATTACTGGGATTTTGCCTCCATCAAGAATTCACGTAGTCTCTGAAGCCGCCATCCATGGAAGGAACTTGCTCTCCAAAAGAACCAGCCAAGCACATTTATTTGCTGATGTTTGATTACATGTAGGGGTGACTTTAATGGTTGAAGCTGCACATCACCACAGATTATACATAGTATAAGATGAAGCCACTAAGGAGAATGTTTCTAATTCCTGCTTCAGTCCTGTTTGTTGTTTTGTAGTGATATCTACTTTATTTGACCATTAGAGAAGCYGTATTCCTTCAAACTGATGAGAAAAGCACAGGTTTGTGTGATGTCTGGAGGATACCACCAGTGTACATCCTTCACCCAACTCCTCTGCTGAACATCTCAGTCCATTTGAAACTTGTTTGAGACCAAAGCCTCACTTTCATGTTGCATAGCAGATTTTACTGCTTGTACAACAGCCTGCTGAAATCAATGGTACTGCTTTATTWGGGGACACTAGGAGTGGGTGGTAGAAGGGAGGAGTCCTCTGTAATAGCAGTTTTGAAGTTCTGTTTATTCACCAAAYCATGCCAGCTGTGTRTTTGAGACATTAGCAGGTTTGCTTYTTGCTTCTGACATTCCATGTCACTTGGAAATCGGTCTGGGACGGTTTTGTAGTTTAGGTTTGGGACTGGTTTTTTTGTTTCTCTTTTAGAGCAAGAGACCATTGTTATTCACCTGGTTGACAGAACCAACATTACTGTAATAAACAAACATCTTTATTTTAACCTGAACACAAACTGTGGCTTCATTTCCCAGGCAGCTGCTTAGGTATGCAGGGGAGTGCTAAGTGACCTTGCTGCTGTTGGAACTTCTTACAGGAGTGAGTTGGTTGCTTTTGGAGGGTRTACCCTTCCAATGTCCTCAGTGCTTGAAAAAGCAAAAATCTTTGATACAACCAGAGTGTGAGGGGGATGTATGTGTTGTAGAAGAAAGTCGACTTTCAAGTACTGGTAACTTTATGGAGGGAGAGAAGCTTAAGGGCATATTTATGTGGTACAGTTCATGCCTTTGAACATCTTTTATGATCATTAAAAGGGTAGAGTGAAGGCTTTGATTTATTGTGTTTTGAGAACTGGAGTACTTTATAGCTTCGTTTTAACTAACTGCTGTTTTTAGGAGTCTATTTTTTTTGTGCCCAAGTAGTATCCTATTTCTTCTCTTGTCAAATAAGGCAATAACAAGCTAAAGTATTAATGTAAATGAAAGCTCTGAAGATATTTTTGAAGCACTAGGATTAGTGTTTTTCTTTCATTGCAGTGACATGACTTTATTGTGCACATAGAAAAATACTTCTTTAATATTTTCCTTATGATAGATTAAACCTGAAATCCTGTTTTACAAGACTGACATGTTGCAAAATATTGAGGATATGGGATTGCACCATACTACTATGGCAAAATCCATATCAAAACCAAAGGGAATCCAGTTTGTGTAATGGAAACAAGGATGTAGCATTTGGGATCAGTTTGGGCATGTTACTGAACTAGTGAGCTATACAGATGTAATTTAATTTACAGTCTTTATTTTGTAAGTTGTATATAATCTTTCCAGCTGCAGCCAAATTCAGCACTCTTTGTTGCATTTGTCCTGCATTTCTTCCTTCAGTGAGATAAGGCATTTTGTTCAGTGAGTAAATGGGACCAACCTTCCAATAGCTCATCCAGATTAAGTAATAATTAGATATAATTACTTTCCTAGGGGGAAAGTAATTTTGCCTCATTGAAATTCTTTTATCTTCAATTAACCTATTCTGTTCTTACTGGAAATAYGAAGCAAAGTGCCAGCTTGCTTCAGGCACTTCTTCCAAAGCTGCTAACTTTGATTTTATTTGCCACCAGTGCTCGCTCTGTGCAGCGTAGGGAGCCCCGAGTGCTTAGGTGGCACCAGTGGGGAGGAGAGTGTGCTTGGATAGGGGCAGGCTGTGCTGAGTACCCTGTTGGATCAGCTTTCCATCCCCTTCATCCGCTTCTGTGCGGATCAGTGACAAGGCTTGGTGACTCACTTTTCTCTCTCCCCTATACTTTGTGTTTCGTTTCATGGGGTTGTGGCTGGGGAGAAGTGTGAATACTTTTTCTCTTCATTTTTTTCCTGTCTAATAACCAGCTAGGCTTTATTCTATCCCACTGCATGTGGGGTATCTTGTGTAAGTTTTGTTCTATTTTCAGAAAGCAGACATAACCTTGCTTGGCATTAACAGATCCAATGGGTACATGATATGTAGGTTGTTTGGATTTCAGCAGCCAGGTTCTGAGTTTCCTGGCCACAAGTGCCCAGGAGAGGGATAGACCAGAGCACCAGAGACCYTGTCTAGCTCAGTTCTAGATTAGATTCATTTGGATACACCTTCCCATTAGGCAAACATACTTTATTCCAGTGATGACAAACGTTGGCTGTGCCTACAGTTTTGACTATAAATATAAACCTGAAACTATTTTGAAATGGTGAGCTGGTAAACCGTGGGATAGGAAGGGCTTCAGAACTGGAACACATTTATGTTGCAGTAGCTCTTCTGTTTTCTTGGGGACTTTGATTTCACCTTGTGAGCAGAAAAAATCCATTTTTTTAWGCTCACAAACCCACTAAGATGAGTAGTATTCGCATCCTTCTCCTTTCTTTCCCTCTTTGTATTCTCCCTGATATATGTCTTTCTATATGGAGTAAATTAATGCAGTGTATTTCTGGATGTAGCTTGTTCATAGAGACTTGCTCTCTGCTCTTTTCTGGGGGGTGGAAGGAAAGAACTGCTAAGCCCTTTAAATAGACTAAGGTGATGATTTAGTGTAGTCATCCATACCCCACTAGCTAACATAGCACTACACTGACAAAGCCAGAAATTAAAGCAAATGGTAAAGTTTAATCTTAAGCAAAATTTATCCATTGATCACAGTTGAGCTTTAAGTAAATATAAGGCGCAAAATCTGCCTTCTCTTAATTCACATTGACAAAAYTTCCCACAGCTGGTTTGTCTGTTTGTAACTATTGGCATGGTGTGCTCTTTTTGCCATTTAACTTTTTTTCTTTTTTTATTAATAGCCTGTCAACCTGAGGTTTAGTGTATCATTTTTATTGGGAGACAAAAAGCCTACACGCTGTAATGTTTGCGATGGTGCTGTAAATTACACAGTGACTCCAGCCAGCACATCTTCAAGTGTGACACCTGCAACCTTTTACGTTTTTATCACTGGTTGTGCTGCACAGTGGCTTTGCATCGAAAACACTGATTATGTCAACAGGTTGTGTGAAGAAGATGGCTTGATGCTTTCTGCCTGCTTGCTAAACCAGTATCAATTTACTGGGGGTACTGCCTCAGCCTGAATCCTGCTGCCAGTTGACTTTTTGAAGTCTRCTTTGTAAAAGCTCACAGAGAAGCTCTGGGAAGAAAAATCCTTTTGCTGGAGTAATTGACAAAATAGCRTTTTCCTTGTATTTTCCTGAGGTTTTTCTTGCTAGCCAATTTCAGTTTTAAGGACAACTGAGGCTGKTTTTTTCAAGGCTTTGTTTCAGGTTCCTTCTCAAATAGTGTGTCACTTGAAATCTTTTAATGCTTGGAGACTGATACTTTGAGAGTGGTGATACAGACAGGGGAAGAGTACTTTGAGGTTTTCCTTTATCAGAGTTCTGCATCTTTGAGGTCTTCAGGGTAACAGTTAGCTTCTGATAGACACTTGCTGCTGCTGTACTTTTGTAAAAGAAAAGAGAAAGCACTAAGAGAAGTTTCCTTTCTTTACTATTTCTTCCATTTTCTAAGAAAATTCACTTCCGATCCCTTTTGAAACCCATCTGTTGTCTGTTGGGTACAGTACAAGTGATATATTGGAAACAAGTGTCAGACCTCTGCAAAGGACTTAAACCTCATGTTTGGAACCCCATGCATCAGCAACCTGGAGAGAGCTTTGTCTCTTGCATGGTGACCTCTAATTGAGTGTTCAAAGACAAAATATAAGAAGGCAATTCCAGTCCATCTCTGAGTATATCTTRTGCTCATCTGCTCATAAGCAGGTGTGGTCATTATTGTTAATGACAGTCGGTGTGTGTATCTCACAGTCCTACATTCCAATGTACCTTGAAGAAAAATGTGCTCCTTAAAATTACAGCAATTGATTCTAGAATGTGTTCCACCTAATGGCAAACTTAACAGCCTACAGCTTGTTGACAAATAGAAGGTTGATCTGGATTTCTCCCAGGTTCAGACTCCTTGGCTGACAAACTTTGACAGCACTAAAACACTGGAATAGAACCTAATGGAATTAATTCACTGCATACAGTTGGGGAATTTTAGTGACATTCTGTTCCTGTAAATGGATTGTGCAGTTTACACTTTGTGATAAGGTTTAATACTTTGTGATAGGGTTTAATGCTTTTGATGTGGGGGTACACATGTCTGCTCTGAGAAGATAAATCTGTACTGTAAACTAACTAGAGTTTTGGGTTTGGTTTTTTTTCTTCTTTCCTTTTAGTATTGGATGAATGAATATACTTCTTCCCTTGGAATTGGAGTGTTTCATTCAGGCATAGAAGTGTATGGCCGAGGTATGTACAAGAAAAGCATAACTGACTTTTTGTTTCAGTAATACTGTTATTTAAAAAGCATTTTTCAGGTAGTGAGGGGAGCCTAGCTCCTGAAACCTGTTCATCTCTTTTCTCATCTATTCTGCCTCTGGAAAAAAACCTTGGGCATGAATAATCTGGTAGCCATTCTGTATTCTTTTGTATAAAGCTGTGCAACTRTGAAAAAGTGTGCAACTTATTCAGCCAGGCATAGAAATCTTTATTTTAGATTTTGAAATACTTTAAAAAACCTACATAAAACAAATATGTGCTTTGGGTAAAGCATGGATGAATCCATTCCTCAGTTTTCTGTCAGCACTTACTGCAAGGAGTTAATTTTTAACTACAGGAACAATAATCTGTTGCAGAGAGACACCTAAAAGTGCATGATGCTCAGGGAAAGGTCTATTCCATTTTTGTAGGTTGGTTTGTTTTAGAGACCATTTCTTTCAAAGGCATCCCATTCGTGCTGTTCATAAAAGATGCCCTTGTGATAAATAACAGCAATGCTTTTCAACTTTGCTAAATAGGTTGTGCTTGGGTGCTACAGCCTCCTGGTCTGTTCAGGCCTCTGAACCTGCACTGCAGCCAGAAGGTGTTTGTGCATGCCACAGCACRGGCTCAGGTCTGAGGTGTTTCTGCCCAAAGCATAATGACACTCTGAGGTGATGGTATTGCTGAAAGTAGTCCGGTTAAAGAAGGAAAATTTACTGTTGTGATGGGGTTTTTCTGAGTTTTTTTTTTGGAATGTGTGGGAGGTGACGGGAAGGAGCAAAAGGCAGGGCATGCGCTCCAAAGAACACACTGCCCAAAGTTATCTTAAACTATGTTTCAGCTACTGTAATGGTCACATTGTATCTGCTTTTGCAAGTGTTACCAGAGCAACAAATTGACAAAATACAATGCTTATTGTCAAAGCTTTTTTGGGGGTGTTTTTTAATCTGACCCAGAAAGACCTKACTCTTAATAGTCCTGTGCCTGAAACCCAATTTTTGAGCTGTGCCAAATACATGTGCCTCCCTTCCTGTTGGGATTATAGCAGCTTTCTCATATAGCAGGTCATGCCCCTGCTAGAACAATGACTTGCATTTTTCCAGGCACATCAAACCTTTTATTTATTAACCTGTTGTAAAAAAGATTATCCACAAAACTGAGTGCTAGACATGGGTGATGTGTTATGGGTTTTGAGGAAAGGAAGTGTGAAGTCATGCTTAAAGCTTTTTATTACACTCTGGGTGCGGCGTGCTCTGTTATCTTACAGACACAGACGGAAGCTGCAGCACACCATGATGCTTTCATGTAGTGTGAGTGCTTAAGCCAGCAGGTGCTATGTGCAGACTTGAGATGCATGCACTGGTTTACTTTCTTTCTAGTAAAGAATTTGTGAAACTTGTGAACTTGTAAAGAATTGAACTCTTGCAAATTAAGAAATTTAAAGAACCTATTAGGCCACTACACACTGCCACACTGAAGACTGTGGTGTACACTGAAYAGAAATGCCATCAGACCTCTGAGGATGCAGTACTTTGAATCCCCAAAGTACYATCCTCAACATACTACCCACTTTATAGACATATGTAAGTGGAATTCTAAAGACAAGTATGTATAAAGATGTACAATTTAACTTCTAAATGCTCACTTATGCAATGAGAACAATATATACTTTCTGCAAAGTTATTCAAGTTAAACCTGTGCACTGATGTAGGAAATTTCCTGTTAGTTTTTACTTAGGCTGAGTAGTAACTGACAAAGGTATTAATTTCCAGCTCATTTCATTTGCTCCCCATGTAAATAACGTGTCTGGTTGCTAGCTTTAGRTCCTTGTGAAGTCACCTTCCAGTCAGTAATCTCTGCTGTTTTTTACTGTCATCAGATGCTGGTTTTGTTAAATCTGAGCTTTCTCTTTCAGAATTTGCCTATGGTGGTCATCCATACCCTTTTTCTGGAATATTTGAGATTTCACCAGGAAATGCTTCTGAGCTAGGAGAAACATTTAAATTTAAGTAAGAAACATTACCTATTTTCTTAGTYTTTGAGAAAGCATATGAAAAAGACAACTTGTTGCATTTATTTTTGAGGATAGAKGTATTGAATTGTAAAGGATTTCTGACTTTCTGAGAAATTCATGTGTTTGCATAGAAATGAAAAACAGACAGAGGTGACAAGACAATGCAGTGTCTACAGCAAAGAACTTTTTTTTTAGCATAGCATTAAATTCCTGAAAGGCATACAAATTTTGTGGACTTGTAGCTAACTTTTATTACTTAGACAACATAAGCAATGCAGTAACTTTTTCAAGGTGGGTAATCAGCAWGAAGACATCATCTCTCATGGTAAAGATGAAAGTGGTGCCATAAAATGGAATAGAAAGAACCTTTATTATTCTTGGAGAACGGAAAGATCTTGCTACCTGCAGTGGAGTGACTTTTGATCAATGTATGAACAGTAGCCCACCTGTATCATGGGARCCAAATCACCTTCTACTCTCTGTTTCTCTTCTAGAGAGGCTGTGGTTCTAGGCAGTACTGACTTTATGGAAGATGATATAGAAAAAATAGTAGAAGAGCTTGGAAAGGAATTCAAAGGAAATGCTTATCACCTAATGCACAAAAACTGCAATCACTTTTCTTCAGCTTTATCTGAGGTAAACAAACTTAAAGGTCTATAGAAAGGTGCTTCACAGGTGGTTACAGAGCATCATATCCTTCCAGTCCTTTGTAATGTTTGGTTTAATTTCCCACTTCCTATCTCTGTTGCCTTGGGCAAATACCATCATTTTTCAGGTTGTATTTGTTCTTATGTCCAAAGCACCAGATTTTACTGCTAAATATTGTTGTCATACATAGCTTGTGTTAGAGCAGAGGTGCATTCCTAAAGAGATACCTCGTAAATAAAGTATTAAGAAGATTTAGAAATAATTTTTGTTTTTTCAGGGATTGCTACTGAATATAGAACTACTTGTTCTTTTTATCACATTATTTGTATTTCCCCACAGAACCATCACACTGTAAATAATTTTCAAAGTTATGACCTAGTGTTAAAGAATAGCAAAGGCATTAAAGTTCCCCAGATAATGTTAATCTTCTGCTTGAGAGGCTTTTGTCAAGTTATTGCTCTGCCAGCACCTGTGTCCTGGTCATCTAGRTCCTTGAGTGGTCATGCAAATTATCTGACCGAGGAGTTGAACGGGCTTTGCTTTTTCCCTCTCGGCTTTGTTGTAACGTGATCAGTTTGCCAATATGATTGAATTCCTGACCATTCACATGTGTATCCACACATGGGAAAGGGTCAGGAGCAAGTAATCCAGGTCAAAGAGGGGAATGGAAACTTTGATTTTCATTGATAGCTGGCAATCTCTGCTTGACAAAATTTATTCTAATGTTTCATTGAAACACTCCAAAACAAGGATGCCTGTTTTTCCCGTGTGAAGTTTCACAGATTTTATTTGGGTTTTTTTCCAAAATAGTTAATGCATACTTACTGTATAGACTGTGTTTTATGTAGACTGATCTTCCAGTGGTAGTGGAAAATTTTATTGAGATGATGATTCATGTGCAATGCTGGTACAAGTAAGTAGGGTGAGACACTGACAAAGCTGCAGTTGGTGTGAAATCTGGCCTATATGGCCAGGGTTTTGCCATAATCTTCAGCTGCATGGTCATATTTTTTTCTGTTTAGGTCTTGTCCTATTTAGTGTTCAAATTGACTTTAAAAGTGTAAGTTAAATGCTGCTCAGTTGCAGCAGAGTAATGCCCATGTTCTCCAGATTCGCACTGTAATAACAGAAATGAATATGGAGGTAGTTAAATAAAGTAACTCACTCCTTGAATAGTGACAACAAAATTATTTAATGACTGATGTGCAGTAAAAATAAGTACTTAATGCAACTTCAGACATTTTTGAGGAGTTGAATCCAACTGTGCATCATATAGTTCCAGTGAACCAAAGTGTGTGCTTGGCCTGTGTTGTAGGATAGTGACGTCTTGGGGAAGTTGTCAGAAGCCACCACARTAAGGAGCCTCAGCTGTGTGTGTAACTATACAGTTATAGTATTGACTCTGTCTTTCTGGCCACTTGATTTCAGGGTGCTTTTTTGTAACAGTGGGGTTTCTCCTGCAATTTCTGTTTCTGAGGAATTAGCACTGAATAGAAACCATGGCTTAACTAATTTCTGTGCCTTTTATAGAAGTTATTCAAAAAGAGTGAAGTGGTTAGGCTTTTCAGGACTTCTAAGAAAATCATAGAACCAACCACGTGTCCAACTTTCACAATGGAATATAGRTGTCTTTGTGGGACTTGGAATGCTGCCTTTACTGATGGAGAAGGTCATAATGCAGCTGACTTGGGTGCTTCTGACTGGCATTTGTGATATGTAAACTGTAAGGCTGCTGCAGCTTTTGCTTCTTATTTACAGTACTGCTGTTTTGTTGCTGCTGAATCCAGAAAACAAATTAACCCTTTCTTTTTCCTTCCCCCRTAGATTCTCTGTGGAAAAGAGATTCCACGATGGGTGAATCGCCTTGCCTACTTCAGCTCTTGTATACCCTTCCTCCAGAGCTGCCTGCCAAAGGAGTGGCTGACTCCTGCAGCCCTCCAGTCCAGTGTTAGCCAGGAGCTACACGATGAGCTGGAGGAAGCTGAGGATGCAGCAGCATCAGCTTCCTTGGCAAGCTCGGCATCTGGGTCTAGAACTGGACGCCACACCAAATTATAAGTCCTCCTCCAAAGTAGCAAATACTTCAGAAATACTTTTGAAATACTTCAGTTTGATCTCTTCAGCAATTGACTTCCTGACAGAACATGAGAGCCAACTCTAGAACGTTGTTTTTATATGCAAAAAAAAAGCTCTCATCAACCCCTGTTTCAGCTCAGGATTATTTACGTAGTGAAAGGAATTGCTGGGAGAAAAGGGAAGGATTTTGTGTGAAGCCACCCTTTTCATTTTCACCTGTTTGGTAGACCTGAGTTAACTTAACATCTTGCATAAAGCAGAACTTAAATTATTTGTTTACAGTATTGTGTACTGCTGTTTACAAGTCCTGTAAGGACTCCTGCTACCATGGAAGAAGAAAGAATTTGAGTTTGATTTAACTGTTGGTATAAATCAAAAGCAGTGGTATGATGCCCTGGATGAACTTTCCCCTTTGTTTTCAAGATTTAAGGCAGGAGAACACTAAATTGAGGATTGCCAGAAACTGCTGAATTCTATATATGTGAACAGGGTACTGTGCTCTTAAAGTGGCTGATGTAAACAGGTAGATTCCAGGATGTAGGGAGACTGGTTTGGTCTAAAATCTGTTCCTAGAAGTATGACCTCTACATTAATGAAACTGTGGATTTTTGCACATATGAAGGGAAATTTCTATCTCATTGCAATGCACATCAATCCATTTCTTTTTTTTTCAGTTCAGCCATTTAGTTTTCATCCTGTCTTGTGTCTTTACTTGCAGTTTACTTCAGGATTTAAACATGTCAATATCATCTGCTAGAAGCATCAACAAAATTTTCACTTCTTTGCTTTACTTGATTTCAAACTTGTGTATATAAGTTAGTACTTGTATTCTTTTTTTATTTGTTTGTTTCATATAGTTTGGAATCATGTAAAACAAGCCATTTATGGTTGGGGAATGACCTTTGCTTCCTGCTGCTGATTTTGCTTCATTTGAGTTTGTAAACATTCATGTTCTTCTTYTTTTGAGCTATAAATTACTGCCCAGTTGTGCATATCCGCACAAATGATAGAGAAATCCTAATTTATTTTCCCACAGTCTCTATCTGTGGCATTAACTTTCTTATCAGATGTAATGAAGAAAAACCTGAAAATTGCTTATGCACCTGCGTGTTTACACAGCAGAACCCACTAATCTGCACACGTAATTTTATCTGAAGGTAAGAGATATTATTTTCTAAAATACAGAAGTATGTTTGCTGGTAGATTATAATTAGAGCTAAATTATAATTAGTGATCAGAATATATAATGGAATGCCTTATTCTTGTTCACTTACCAAGAGAATTAATTGTTCTTCCAATCATTAGTGTAAATTAGTGAGGTTCTATTGTGCACATAAGGCTACAGTAGCACAAACATGAGAGAGGTGAGCTTGAGTATTTTGTAAGACTTGCTGCCTTAAACTAACAAAAAACATACCATCCCTAAACGGATCAGCTCACAAAGAAGTGTGCATTACTAGAAATATGGATGATTCCTATGAGCTTTATTTACAGTCTTTTGCTGGGTTTAGTTTTTCTGTTGAATGAAATACTGACTCTGCAGTTTCTGCTGTTTRAAAGCAAAAAAAGTCCTCTTGGAAGGCAAAATGCTTCATGTTATGAATGCTCCTGGCCGTGGGTAGTGGTGCCATTGAATCCCATGGGAAGGTGCAGTWGCTGTATCATAGTAAGAATTCTTATGGTTGCCAGCTCCAACTTGTGTTAGAAACAAGTGGAAGTTTTCCTGCTGCCACCTGGGTTGAATCCTTCATCAGACAGAATTTAGGTTTTCACTTATCTYCTGTGATGCAGTGTAGTACAGAGAGGTATGCTCAGTTCTTGGGGGGGAAAATCAAGTGAGACTCTCTCTGGAAAGAGCAAGATAATAGTAAACGTCTCCATAACTGTATTTTGGTACATGTTTTAATAATCTCTTCTATCAAGTGGGAAATGCTTAAGGCTGGTGAGTCTGCCACTAACTTCATTCTCTGTTTGATCTCCGGAAGCTGGATATACTGACCCTCCCTGTTGAGTGCTTTCCACTCTGAATTTGAGTTCTCCTTTCCTTCTTTTCCCTGTAGTGAAAATGAATATGGTGGTCTCCAGTCAACTCTCAAGCATTACAGAACTGAGTCTCACACTACTCACAGCTCAGACAAGGGGCTGCAGACAAGTTACTTTGTCTCTGCTGTGCAGCTGTGGTAGTAATGTGACTAAGTCTCTTGGCCAGGGCAGGTCCTTTATTTCAGCTCAGGGTTGAGGCCACTGATCTAGCAACGTACTGTAGCTTTTCCTAGGCTTTAGGAAAAATAAATAGAATGAATTTTCATTGCTACCTTTTGTGTACCAAAATCAGCTTTTTAGGCTTCTGATACATCCAGAGCGCTAGGTCACAAATCTCTACACCTTCATTAACACACACAATTACAGCATGTACAATGCAAGAACATGACAGATCACAGCACAGTTTTTATTTAGAAGTAAAACTAAGACTATTTTTTATAAAGCAGACTGGAAAGTTTGTAACAAAAACATTCATTTTATTGTTAGCTGTACAGGTGAAAATACTGTCTTATGCTCCATAACAACWTTTTTCTGTTTGTTTTGAAACCATCCATTTGTAAATCCTGTAAGGAAACTGACACCTGAACCCTGAAGGCTGTTGGGTCAATCAAAGCGAGCAGTACTGTAACTCCATCGTGTGCTGTCAGCTCAGCCTCTGCTGGATGCCTGCAAGTCACCCTGCCAGTGGTTACTCCGATTTGTTAGCAATAGAGCAAGTTACCTTTCACCAGCATTACTGCCAAGCAGGGATTACTTTAGTCTACTAATGACCACACTGTGCTAGGACTAGAACACTTCAGAATGCTGTGAGAAAGCTGGACACCTGTGGAATCTTTTCCATCAAAACGGGTAGAAAAATATCACCACTTCAGGGTTCTGCTCTGTTTACTTTCTCATTCTTGTTTAATTTTCTGTGAGTTAGTACTTTTGGTATGTATTATGCTGTTTAACTCAGTCATTTTATTTAAATGCCATTTTCTGTTCAGCAAGCCAAAAAAATCCAATGTACTGTCAGTGTGCACCAGTAACTTCGGAGTGGCTTGGTAAAAAAAAACATAGTTGCATTACTTCTAAAATTTGCAATGCAATTCTGATCACTATTGATAGATGATAATTTTCACTGTTGGAAGTTGGTTACAAGCTGAATATTCACTGATGCATTTTTTGTAAACTTGTATTCAAGTTTACTACATAGTATTTGTATAAAATTCAAAGAATTTTGACTTTTGTTACCTGTACATGGCAACAAGTTGTCTAGCATCTTAAACTTAAATCCATCAGTTTATTAAAAATACTTTTATAAAAAAAAGTTGGCTCTGTGTGTTACTCCCCTTGTACCTACAGCTTGGTAGTGCCACCCAAGCTGATGTTTGGTTTTGAGCGATTGTWTTGGAGGACAGTGAGACTATCCAAGGGTTTCCTGTAGTTAAATTTAGGCTGGCATGGGCATCAGGCACTGCAGTTTGGTTTATGTGAGGCATCTTCCCCAAACATCCCAATCTCTGGCACAGAGCTGGCAGCAGCCCTTGAGGACATGCTTTGCCAGCACTGAAAGGTGTTGGCACTGGAATTTGTAAAGGGCAGATGAGTCCATGTGTTTAACAGCAGAGACACTTCTCTGGAGGTTGAGGGCACTGATGTGGGAGTGCTGTCCTGTGGCTGTCTGAGCTGGTGCTGTCCCTGCCCATCTCTCCCACAGCTGGGAAGGGGATGTGTTTCACCATGTTGTGCCTGCTGAGCAGGACATGTCTGTGTGCACTGCTAATGAACATTGGCTRGGGCATGACCTGTCCAGGCACAGATGTGTTCCCTTTTCTGTGTTTCCCTAATCACCAGCAAACCTACAAGAGAGTTTGAGCAACTTGCAACCTACTGAAAGGAAACTTGACAGTAGTTCATCAGTTAAATGTGAGTTCCAGATGAACTCACTCCTGGCATCCAATGGCCAGAAGTGCCTGTCAGCTTCTAGGAAGGTGATCAGGACACAAATGTACCTACTGTATTGTTTGCTAGTGAGTGACTGGCTGCATTCAGTGGAGCTGCTCTTGAAGAAAAGAAAAATGTTCCAAATGAAATTTTATTTTCTAAAAGTTTCTTCGGCCATGCAGAAGTGCACGACAAATCTGTCATGGGAACAGCTTTGCAACAGGCAGAGGTTTTTTATGGCTGTAGCAGCTTAGTCCTGTCATCCCCCCAGAATAAATGCATTCTTTCTCAGTGCTTCATACATTGCAATGGAAATGGCTATTGGACAGTTCCTGACTTTCTCTGAAATCCTGTGGTTTGATCTAAATCAGGTCATTAAAAAAACTTCAAATTTGTGAATATAACAACTTGTCAGGGAAGCCATGACAATTCTTTGGAAAAGTAGCTGTGCTGCACTGACAGCTCCCACTCCTGCTGGGCTAGAGTAAGGATCCTGTGTTTTTCATATGATCTGGTCCATTAAAATTAGCATATAATGAACTAAACCAGAATCTAACCATAAAGAAATGCAAGATCCTTCACTGATCCTTTGAGCATGACAGAGGCTGTGCCTGAGTCTCCATAGAGAGGGACATTGCTCATACCAGAGTGGGTCTCCACCCCATCCATCTCTGAGCAGCAGCCTGGGACACATAGAACTAAGAGATCACTGCTCCTTCTGCAGGTTTTASGTGGGTGGTCAGCAGTTCTCCCGGCCTTTTGAAAGTTGTTGGTCCTGGAATCCTCAAAGCACCAAGCCTGCTGCACCTGCTGCTTAACTGCTGTGCTGCTTGCAGACCATGTGTTTGTGTGGAAGGAGAGAAATCACTGTTTGTGTCTCCTGGACAGGAGACAGTGAAGGAAGGGCTTCATGTGTACCCTGCAGAAACTGTTGTTCATGGGCTTTAACTCATTATTTCTTTTTAGGGAGCTGTTTTTACCTCTCTATCCCAATTCACCTTTACACAGCCTGAAACAAGGCACCCAGACACAGAACTTGAGGAAGATGGGACTGTGCTGCTGAACTGTTCCTGCTGGGGCTCATGACAGCTTGGGAGGAGAGTTAGGGAGGGGTACAAGCCATTGTGGAGAGAGCAGCCTTTCCCACATCCATGATGCCAGCCCTGTCTGCTGCCCCAGGCAGCTGTGGGACAGAAGTGTGGGGGTTTTCAAATGCACCCCTTGTGGGGCTCTGCTCTGGTCCCAGTGTGGCTGATGGTCAGTATGGGTCCTCCTTTACAGGGACACAAGTGATGTGAATCAGACACCCCCTGGCCAAACAGGGCACAGMCAGGTTTTTATCAGGCTCCAGAGAAACGTGTCCAAACTCCCTCACCAGGAAGGGATGGAGGCAGAGGAGACCCTCTGTTCCCAGTGAGTGCCTGAGTGATGCGGCAAATGCTSCCTCATGTTTCCCGAGTCGGAATGGTCATTACTGTTAGCTCAAGCAGAGCCAGGGCTTTCCTCCCAGAATAAGTATAAAGCCCTATTAAACCCACCTAATGACAACACAAATCATGTTGAACAGAAAATGTCTTGTGCTCCCTACTCAGGCTGCAGAGGCTTGTGGGTTTTGTCCTGGTTTTCCCATTCCTAATTTGCCTGTGGGAAACGCTGCCTTCCCCCAGCCCTCCCAGTGCCAGCACACAATAGCTGCTTGTTTTTTGCCTGGAAGGAATTGCTGAGCCTTTAAATAACTGGAATTGCGTTTATTTTTCTTCTGTACTTCAGCTCATTCATTACTCAGTCATAGCATCCTAAAAGTGAAGATTTCCAAAAGCATTGGCATTTACCTCCTTTGTTTTGTTTTGCCATTTTTTTACCACAAAAAGATGCTCTRCATCTTGAATTTCGTGCACAAGCCCGGTGTTAGTGTCACTAACTAATCTTGCAGCAAAGTGTCAGCTTCCAACAAATTAATTCACGTGCCATTAAGCATGAACTGAGTAGTGAGGACTAGCTAGAGCTGATGGCAGCATAGCTGGCTCAAATGCAACTATAAAGGTCAATTATTTTTTATGTCAGACTTGGAAAGTTTAGTAGAAGCCTGTGGARGCTGCCCAGGCTTGCTCTTCCCTCCAGCATTCCGGAGTCGAGGGTAGAGAAACACCTCAGGGAGTGCCCAGCTTTTGTGGATGCTCTCATCTCTGCAATTGCTTTCTTTAAGCTGCTTTGCCCTTCCAGGAGCCTCGTGGCTTCTGTGCATTTTAAGAGGTTTAAAAGAAGGACAGACTCCATGGCCTCGAGTGCTGCCTCTGCCTGTGGCTCCCTGCACAAACGCTCCCCCAGTGAAATGCCACACCTTGGCATGCACCCGGGATTGCCATGCTCAGCCCATGCCTCTGGAGAGCAGGGAGGAGCATAGCRCGGGAACCTGCAGTGCATCCTTCGGACAGGCAGGCAGGCAGCCTCCAGCACCTCTCCAGCTGGCACTGAGCTTCCAAGGTGTATTGMTTGGTGCTAATATTGCTGTGATTATTGCTGCTAATATTGCTGTCTCCAAATGAGAAAGAAAAAAAGGGTTTTTTACTAAATAAACAGATATGTCATTATTTATTGATAATAAACTAACACTGCAGAATTAAACTAAGTACAAAGTGGAATCTGTTCAGAGCTTGACTACACATCTTCCTGGTCCTGGTCTGTGGCATGACCTATTTGTACAGCGTTTCCAAAGCAATCAGCTCCTGAGAATCAACTTTTTCTCCCTCAGTCTGCCCCCTGCAGATGTTCAACCTCCTAATTGGTCTCTGAGGATTTGCTTTTTACCTGCAGACCAGGTAATCCGATTGGTCATGACACTCTTCGCTGACTGTGTCATGAGCTGATCTATACTTCTTCCTTGTCATCTGGGGAGGTTTACTGAGAATGCAGTTTGAAGAAATGCAACCAAAAGCTGCAGCTGAGCCCAGGTCAGACAAGTCCCCTCTCTCTGCCCAAACACACAGGCAAAACTGCCAGTTCTTGAAGAGTGTGACATAGGTTTGTGGCTTCTTAAGGAACACCACAGGGAACACAACCTTCACCTGGAGAGCARATATTTCTGGTAGTAGTAAGGAAGAATTCCAAGAACATTTGTAAATTTAATGCAATGCATATAGGGCTTTATTATAAATATACATCTTCAACAAGTTGACCTMTAGGAGTATTCTGGCAGCAGTGGAATAAGTGAACAAAGCATGTGAAATAAGTGGGYTGGGGGGTCAAAAAGAAAGAGACACGTGCACATTCAAAGCTAACCACAAGTCCTTCCATCACTGCTGAGGCCTGCTGGGATGATACAGAGGTGGGAAGGGGGGTGAAAACATCTACAGATCCTTCCTCCCTGTGCCCTCCTCCCCTGGGTGCAGGACGAGCTGCCCTGAGAGGCAGGATGGGGTGGGATGAGGAGGATGTGCAGCAGCCAGGAGAGGCACTGCACTCAGGCTGCTGCCARTGGAATGAGCCTTTGAGTCTGGGCTTGTCCGTCTCACAGCAATGAGCRAAGGATGTGCATGTGCAGGCTGAGGGAAGCCCATCCACAGGGGCCAGGGAAGGACAATCAGGTCAGCTGTCTTCTTTCCTATGCATGCTGCCAGTCGTTTCTTGGTTTCCATGGAAACTGGCTGCTGCAGAAATGATGTTATGAAAATGACTTCTGAGATTTAAAGCTAACAGATTTGCTTTGCTCTAACAGGAGCAGAGAGACTCAACACTGTATTGCCCTGCCTGTGGTGTGAAAGCGGTTTTGGAGAAGTTGCAGGTACCCCAAGACAGCCTGCACCAGCTGCCCTGTGCCACTGACAGCCTGTGCAGCCCCAAACCCCAGCCAGGGGAGGAGGAGGAGGTGGAGAAGGTGGAGAAGGAAGAAGCAGAAACTTCAGATCCCCTCAGCTCCTTACTGGTGGGTACAGCTCACACCAGCACAAGRGGCAGTGCTGTTGCCATCTCTGGGGGCAGAATTTATTGTTTGCCCTGCAAAGYCCAGGCCAGCATCAAGCCAGGAGATGCACCAGCCATGTGTTGAGCATGTGGTGAGATACCCAAGAGGCTGCAAGGAGACTGTGCTGCAGCACCTTGAGTGCAAATAGTAAAGACAGCAATTGTGGCTTAGAGACAAGTGCAGCCACTGTGAGGCTGCCTGTCCCTCTCACCCAGGTACTGAGCAGGGCACTCTTTATTCAGTGTTTGCTTTCATACACYGAGTGGTCAAACATCAGACTTGTTGGATAGGCCTACTCTTACATAAGTTGCTCTCAGAAATACATGTATTATTTAATAAACCAAGGTCATGGCTCGCTGAGAAGCTCTTTAGCAACAAAGCCAGCCAGTCTTTGATGGAATAATTGGCACAAAAGCATGCAGAACTTAAAAAGCTTAACTCTCCCTCCATATTATTAATTACTCAATTGAGTTTCATTTGGAAGGAGTCCATGAAAGTATAAAGAGGTATTTAACCTAACAAGAGAAACTCCACAGCCCAGGTTAGGCAGTGTGGTGGAGGCCTGTGCTCGATGATCAGGACCGGTGGTGTGAAGTTCAGCTGTGCCCACCACAGCAGTGACTCACATCTCCCATGGAAGGAGGCAGGACAGACGTGTAGAGCCCTGTGCCTGTTCAGCTTAGTGCAGTGCTTGCACCTGCAGGTAACACCTTCAGCAGAAAACAGCCTTGAATAGTGATCAGGCGATCACAAAGGATATCTGGAAGCAGATRTCAGTAGGGTGGAATTAATTTCTAGCATGAATTTTGATGTTTCTAGAAGTTGATCCAACATTTTACAAAAATGTTGTCAATGACACAGAAATGCTGAAGGCAGCCAAATCAGACATCAAACTTTTTTTTTAAGTCCTACAAATGACAGTTGATCATAGCACTAAAAAACAAGTGTTTGTAGTTGAAAAGTTCATTGGTGCAGTGAGAGCTACATKATCCTGGTATCTTCCTGTGAATATTTTTCTGCATCTCTGCTGCAAAATCCACTCAAAATGACTACACCAGGTTACCCATGACCCAATTTATGGGGAGACGCCCTCAGCAAGGCTYTACAAAATTTGAGGATATGAAACTGGAAATCCTGGGAGCAATGCATACTCTGTTGTGGAGCGTTTCATCTCYTTATGCAATGTTAAAGTGCATCTACACAGGCCTGAGAAGTATAAACACTAATTACTGAAGTCATAAAGAACTTTACACTACAACTAACAAGCAATTAGATACCTCTTAATTTAGAAGCAGAATTTGATGGTCTGTAATCCATCAAAGGAGGAACAATGCCCCACAGAAGACAGATCCGGTGTTTTGTGGGAGAAGTGTGCAGCTCACAAATGCCTGTAACTGCAGCRTTGAAGACACACAGCATGAACAGACACATGATTTGCCAAAGATCTGCTTTTACTTGTAAGTTTAGCTGATCAATAAAGTGTTTAAAAGAACATAAGGGTCACTCATGGAAGAGGACAGCAAAAGAATAATGCATTATGTGATATATATATACATATAAGGTAGTGATTAAATGTACAGAAAGGGGAGCTCTGCTTGGGCTCTTTGGACTCAAGCTGCTGGACAGGCAGGGCATGMTTCAGTTACCTACACACTGGCATTGGCTGCCTCTTGATTTAGTACATAAGGTCCTTTCCCACCTGATTTAAATCTGTCATGGGAGTGACAAAACACTCATACCTGAAAGGAGCTGGTTTGGCATGGATAGAATTTTCTGGATTGAGTAAGCTTGCCATCATGTAGCCTTTCCCAGATTTGCTTCAGRTCCTTCCTCCCAGCTCATGTCAGAAAAGGCTCATTTGTTCCTTGGAGCCTTGCCAGAGAGGGTAGAGGCTGATGTGACRGAATCAGCTTTCCAGCCTACTGCCTTTCTTCCTGGATGAGCAATTTATCTCAAAGCACTCCACCTCCTCTGAACACCTCTCACCCAGGCAGGCACCATTCCCTGACAGAACAGCTCAGTAGTTTTCCTGATGAGTTTGCAAAGTGCTTGGCTTTGTGCTCCAGCTGGTCCAGCCATGGCTTAGCACTCAGGAGCTTCCAGGAAAAGCACAGAGCCATGGTGCTGYCTAAGTGGCTGGGGCCAGAACAGAGTCAGGAGATGGGTCCCATAGGTCCCACAAAGCAACCAGAGGAGCCAGGTTCTGTATCCAACTCAGGCTAMGGAGGAAGCTTGGTCAGAAGACAAGCTGCTGTTCAGAAGACAAGGCAAGAGCCTGGACAGAAGWGAGGGATTCAAGGAAACTGTAGAAGAAAGACTGTCTGCCTTGTAAGAACCCAATGAGTAAAGGATAGATTTGTTTTCAAAATCTTTACTCTATCTTACAATAGACAGAATAAAGACAGATAGTTGTGTTGTCAGTGTTAACTCCTTTTCTGTTGTAACAAAAGAGCCTTGGACAGCAGTGTGATGAAAGGTGGAGGACAGCAGCACACAGTCAGTTCAGCKCAGTACCCTGGGTGACTCACCCACYCCAGCAGAGACAGCAACCCCGCCAGCTCAGGGATGCCAGTCCATCCCTCCCTCTGCTCTCAAAGCCTCAGGCTGCCCCTGAGACAGCCAAACTCTCAAATCAGGGAATGAGTGCTCACATCTGACTCCCAGATTGTTCAACCGGTCCCTTTTTATTCAGCCAAACACATCAACTTTCAAATCAGTCTAGAATTTGCTTGATCCACACTTGTGACAGGAGTGGAGTAAGTTTCAAAGTTGGTTCCCAGTGTCCCTTTCCCACAGCAGCACACAAAGTACGGGAAAATCACCCAACAGCCCTGTGCAAATCGTTATCTGAGAATCTGACAAAYGCAATTTGATCACACAGTGATAACTGAACTCTATCTCAGATCACAACAGGGGGGCCTTCTGATAGTGTCACTGCACATTTCCTCTGTAGCTTTGTCTTGCAAACCAAGGAGTTCCTTCAGCTCCCTGCTGCTGTCCTGCCACTGCTGTGCCCCAGCACTGAGACTCAGCATCCTCAGCACTGGGAAAGAAATCAGGGCTGGCACATASACACCCAGAACTGCTGCAGGTGAGTCCAGCAAATGACATATATGAAATCTGTGTATCCAGATCAGTGTTAAAACAGCACAGGTTTTGGGTTGTTTTTTTCTTTTCAAYTGACTCATGCATTTGGTTTCTCTGTCTGAGGGCAATATGTATGTGAGAACTTCACTTCCAGGAGCTAGCAGAATTTTTCCKCAGATAGAAGTTCCTTGGTCAGTAACTGGGGCAGAGACAGAAAGGTATTAATAYTGAGCAGGAGGAAGTTTCCTTGCTGAGAAGGTTCCTTCAAACCCCTCAGCACAGAAGCCACCAGCTTCACCTCTGACCTCTCTAACCTTTATCAAATTTTCCATCTGTGGCTGTTGCCTACAGAGCCATTTTCAAGATTCTCTACAACTTGTTTTTTCCCCAAGAATTATACTAACTTAGCTAATTTGAAATTATCAGTAGGCTTTAAGACTTTGGGAGGTTAGCGTTCTGCTAAAATAACAGTGAATGTGTGTTAAAAGGGATTCTGGAAACTTTTCAGAAACTTAGCTGGTTTAATTATGAAAAAATTACATTTAACCAACACTTACATAAATTTGCAGACTTTGGACTACTTGTATCTGACAGAGCTTTACAAATAAGCTACAATCAATTCACATGACATTCTTTGTAACTACAGTTTGAAATTGTCTAAGAATATGAAATTAACTAAAAAGCAGCCTTTTGTGGATAATATTTTAAAAAAAATTAGCACTTTCCTCAGCTGAAGTCTGCATGATTTTGTCAATTATCTGTCTTAGCTCTGGATGGGAAATCAGTCACTTAAAAGCCCTGTGACAGGTGACAGATTGTGCTTAGCAGACACACCCCTAGTTACTAAGAAGCTGATGGTTTCTGAGGCTTAAATAAAAACAAGTGCTTAAATTCTACTCCTCTGAATGCACAGCAGCTCTCCATTTCTTTTTTTTTGAGAAAGACCTAATAAATGAAATGGTGAGGGTTTGGGGATCGTTCCGTGATTTAACTTAAAAATAAGAGCATAATACCTGAGATTCTTCTTAGTGATTGCCCTTTTGCCACAACTTGTCTGAGCAGATAATTATGTCAGTTATAGACAAGATTTTAAAGAGATCTCTAATATGTTCAAAATCTGAGACTTGCTTGTAGTTAAGTTGGAAAAAAAATCCAGAACTTTGTACAACATTAGTTTTTTAGTATTCATGATGAGCATTTGAGAAAGATGGGGGATTTAAGACAAACTGCTGTATTGCAATGATCATCTTGAGTGATGAGTTTAAAGGCAAACAAATGTAAAAAGGAAACCATGAACTAGGGGAAGGCACTTACTGCTCRCAAGCACAAGAATGAGATGAGAATCAGGAGGAAGCAACACCATTATTCAGATTATACTGTCAGAAGCCCATGTTAGTGCTCTGAAGGACCATTCATCACAACAAGCCCTCCTTTCTCTTCCTCACCTGAGAAGCGGCCCCTTTCTGAAGCACGGGATTTGGTGATGGTTGCTGTTGAATATTCTGCCAGCAGAGACTTTCCCAGGACTGGAAGAACAACTCACCAGCCACCTCTGGCTGCTGTTAGCCTAATTTAGCTTGAGCAGACAAGAAAAACCAACCTATCAGACATCAATTATCTAAGAATTTTAAACAGTTTGTAAGAGAGGCAATTAAGCACGTGTTTAGCTTCTGCTCTTGTTCCTGCAGAGGTACTGAGAARGCACAAGTCAGACATGCTGGGAAAATAGAACTATCAGCATGGGAAAATGYATGGGAAAATAAACCCACCAGTATGAAGGAAAAAACCCTTCTGCATAATTCAGTGGCCCCTGAACAGATGCCCATGCTCAGGAGGTCTGAAGCTCAATTTAGGGARGAGGTAGCTGTCTCACTGGGGAGGGCACAGCACCAGGCCCTGCCCTAGGGAGACTCAAAAGGCTTCCCCAGCAGCACCGCCTGGCACACGGAGGGGGACGGCAACAGCTGAGTGCAGAGAGTGCATACACACCCCCCAAGTCCATCTGGGAGCAGCTTCCCCAGCAACTCAAAGAGCTCCAGCTGCCCCACTACTTCCCAAAACCTCAGAGCTCAGCTTCTGCACTGCACATGCTGTCCCTCTCCCAACAAATTCTGATGGCTGTCTTGCATCAGATGCTCTCTAGAGTTAATGACTTCAGCCCAGCACCCAATGCTTTAGGCAGGAAACCAGGTTCCTCCAAAATCAAAATGTGACAGAAGGTTGAAGCCCTYGGTAGCCAGCCACCAACAGACTGACTCAGCCTTCAGCCAGGTCACAGTGAGGCATCAGAAAAAGAGCAAAATATTGGATCTGAAAACACCAAGCAACAAGATATGAGGTATTTTTAATCTCTGCTGCTTCTCAGAAAGCAGCAGAAACCACACCAGGCAGAGAAATATTTATATGCTAAATTAACACTCTCAGTGTTCAAGACATGAAGTCATTCCTGTCACGAACAAGAAAAACCTTGAACTCTTGCCAGGGAATCTGGACACCACAGCAGGACACCTAAGGTGCTTGCAAATCTGGAACAACTGTTTGGAAATAATATGTTGTGTTTGACTTTGAACTCTTAAATCTCATCCTTGCAGACTGCCTGTTTCTTGTGAGATCCTTCTGAAGCCACGTGCAATTTTTTTCCTTTACCCCTTGCCAAAGGTGTGTTATTTTGTGTAGGAGATCCTACCCTAGCAGACTGAAACCAGCCTTTGTAGCATGATGAAACAACACACACTGACTTCTCCGAATCYCTCCATGTATTTTGGATGGCAGCTGTCTCAGGAATATACTGTAACTTCCAGTGGAACAAAACACCCTACATGGGGCAGGGGACTAGCAGAGAGTCACGTCACCAGACAATGTGGGGTKGGGATAAACCAGTGAAATAAACTTTAAACTTGATTACAAACTAAAATAAAACTCACAAAYTCCTTGCCCTCCCTCACCCACTAAAGAGCAAAAATGAAAGGAAAAAAACCTCAACAAGATATAATGAGATCTACCTGATAGCTCGTAATTTTTTGATAAATGGCATGGCTTCTGAAGATCCTCTCCAGTTGTCTGGTTTGAGTGTCTACTTGGAGATGCTCTGCTCCTTGAATGTGACTCCTCTCTGCCTGTACGCTSCTAATTACACATCCACTTGAACAGCACACTGCATGCAAAACACATCACCAAAGTGGCTCCTGGCACACCATCTCTCTCCTCTCCTAGCCTTCAGTGATGTCACTGTCTGTGTTATATCACTTTCCCTTCTCTGGGCTTTAGCCTAGTCTTGGCAGAAATGCAAGAGCACCAGTGAGTCATGCAAAAATTTAATTTATCTAGTATTGGATATATAGGGAAAAGTGTAAGGACAGAAGAAGTACACCACAATAGCTCCTCACAATACCCTTACAGCTTCCAGTGACTTGTGCTGAGGGAATTCTTATGTCTGAGAGGGTGCCTGAGCATTTAATAAGCTTCAATATATTTTTTCCCCTATGAATTTTCTAATTTTGTTGTGCTATTTAAACAGCTTATTTCTAAATAAATTTCATACTCATGCAACTCTTTCCAGTTTGTTATGAATTCTCAGAAACCACGTCCCAAAAGAAACAATTACCATACAAATACCTTATTAGCTCTAGTCTTCAGTTTTCCCTCAGGAATTAATAAAGATTAAGCCTGACACATTCAYATGACAGACGTGGAACACGAGGTGCAGAGTTCATAATAACCACCCTCCACTCTCTTCAYGATAGAAATTTCAGGGCAGCCACTGTGTGTTGAAAAATGAAGATGTGAAATGGAAGGGGAAGTTTTGAAGTAAGGTTAGATGAACACATTAGGAATGAAACGGGGCCAAAGGAAAACAGCTCTGAGGCAAGAAAGGAGTCCTTTCCACACTGTTGTACCTATGATCCTGTGGTTATGAGGTCACCATACAAATTTATGTCAGAAGCAGTTTATATTTCAAATGTCTTCAGTTGCAAAAAAAAAAAAAAACAACAAACCAAACAAGTTTTGCAACTTACAGAATTGCAGATTGAGAAAAGAAGATCAAATATGCAGAAATAAATAGTATACCATCATATGCTTGAAGTAGATTACAGTGACATACAAGAAAACTTAAGTGTCTGCTAGTATTTGCCACTAATACATTTAGGACATGCTTTATAGATTAAGTAATTTACACTATATGAAAAAAAATTGATTATTTAAGGAAAACTGCCCTATTTTTAGTCAGAAGCATCYTTTAGACCAATTTATACTAGTGAGTCAGGAAACTTTAAATCTAGCTCTACATCCAACAGTATAGCTGCAATTATAACCCTTATGTTTTATATAAGCTGCCTTTTTTAATATAAAACTCTCTTCTTTTTTGAATCAAGTGCCTAAATAACATAAAGAGATTAAAAGATCTGGCAGAAAAAAAATAAAGCTATTAGAAGCCTGCCCTTATTTCCTTGGCTTTCAGAGGAGCACATTGAATTAAAATCTCTTATGTGTTGCAGATKAAAAGATCGTTTGTACCAGCAGTTAGGAATAAGTTAGGCAAAGTCAACCTACAGAAACAATCAGCAAAGCTAACCCAGAATAAAACTGTCATACAGTTGAAAGTTAATTTGCATTAACATTAATGCTTAGGGGGAAAAAAGGGTTTTTTTAAWATTCAATGGCACGAACGTGGTTGCTGACTGCCTTGGCAACAAGCAGCCTGCACACACTCCTTGTGCCTGCCCCGACCCCACAAGGGTTACTCTGACACAACCTACAGCACAGTATCTCTGCAGCCATCATAATAACAATTTACCCCCCAAAAAGCACCATAGCATCACAGAATCATAGAGTACCTTGGGTTGGAAGGATTAACAAAGATCATCTAATCCAAGCCCCTTGCAATGAGCAGGAGCATCTTCAATCAGATCATCTAATCCAAGCCCCTTGCAATGAGCAGGAGCATCTTCAATTAGATCAGGTTGCTCAGAGCCCCATCCAGTCTGACCTTGAATGTTTCCAGGGGATAGGGAATCCACCACCTCTCTGGGSAACTCGTTCCAGTGCCTCACCACTCTCACAGGGAATAATTTCTTCCTAATGTCCAATCTAAATCTACCCTCATTCAGTCTAAASTCATCACTCCTTGTCCTATCACAACAGGTCCTGCGAGAAGGTTCCCCTTCAGCTCTCCTGCAGGCTCCCTTTAGGTACTGGAAGGCTGCTATAAGATATGCCCAGAGCCTCTTCTTCTTCAGGATGAAAAACCCCAGCTCCCACAGGGTGTCTCCACAGAGGTGCTCCAGCCTTCTGAGCATCTTTGTGGCTCTCCTTTAGGCTCACTCCAACAGATCCATGCCTCTCCTGTGCTGAGGACCCCAGAGCTGGATGCAGCACTGCAGCTGGGGTATTACGAGAGCAGAATAGATTAGAATTCAACCTACTGGCCACTCTTCTTTTGATGCAGCCCAGGATGCAGTTGGCTTTCTGGGCTGCAAGTGCAGCTCAGAAATACGTAACCCCAGAACACATTATTCCTACACACTTGCATTCAGTAACATAATGTTCTTCTCTGGAAGGACAAACACCCTCAAGGCAACGGAGGACATAAGTGGAATAATCATCCTCTTCATGACTTGTGRCAATTCTAAGTACCTCTTGATTTCATGGCTTACAAAATGGCACATGGTTACCACAAGCAAATGCTTCACTGCTATTTAAGTAGCTTCAGGGTGACCATGAAGACAAAGCCCTGCTGGACATCTCCAAAATTTRCCTTAAGGTGTGATTCAGCTACTAGCCCAGGAACCCAATGGCCTGCTACCTGCCAAACACCTTCAACAGAGCAACTTCTTGAGGGACTTGATGTAAATCAGCACTGCTCTCAAAAAAGCAGCCYGCTTGCCCCCACATCACAGCCAGGAAGCAGCTTTTTGGCTAAGGCTAAATTTCAGCTGCATCAGGTGGCACAGCTCGTGACACAGAGAAGGCAAGACTGCACAGCAAAGAGGAAGAAGGCCTGGACCACCTCTGGCGTCAGCAGCCCACCTTAGAAGAGTTTAAGCTGGTAGCTACGGATATGAGCAGGCAGAGCAGCCTGTGCTTGCCAGTAACAACTGTCATGGACAGAGCAGCAGAGCCTTTGCAAACGGCCCRGGCAGAGCATGCAGCCCTCGGGAGATGCTGAATTCACCAGGAGGTTTAGTTATCTRTCCGTGGTGGCCATCAACCTAATGGGGTTGTCATCCACACCCTCTAATAAATGTATTTCTATTTCTTAGGACAGGCTGTCACAACTTTTGCAGGCAGTTGCTTTTCCACAAGGCTACATAAACACTCYGTTGTATAGGAATAACTTACACGGCCAAGAGGGGCTAAAGGTAGGAAATTCCACCCTTGTGTGATGGTTTCCTCCTTCCAGGGAGTACAGCCCAAAATTGTGTCAGAAGTGACAACATCCATGTACGTAGGGATCAGACCCTTCAGTGAAGCCTTCTGATGAAGGAAATAAGCACTGGAGAAGTCAGTGAGCCAGGTTCCTGTCTGCACTGTTGTGACGTGAGCACTCTCTGCTGCTTCATGTCCTGTACATGGTGGCCTCTTTCCTGCTCCTGGACTGACAAGAGTTTGCCTGGCCTAACCTTTAAACACAGAGGTGAAGGGTGAGAGAACAAAGATGCTGCCAAAGACCAATCCAAACCATTGACCAGCYGTCAGTTTTGGGTTGGAGAGGCATACAGCTAAGGTTGTTACACTTTATTGATCAGTGCTAATAAAAATAAGAACTGCATAAATACAGGAAAAGTTCAAACAGCTGAGAGCAAGTGGCAATCAGCACACCGTGACGGACAGAACTGACCATGCATAGGCAGGTCTGCCAAGGGTCTCCAGCTCCAGTCAATGTCATGAAGGAAACAAGAAAGTTTAGATATCTCAGATGTGTCCTTTAGGGTCAGAAATTCAAGGCAGCAGCTCCAAACTTGCATATACAAGATGCCTGGCTTCCAGAACAGCACAGTGTCCCTGCTAATGGAGACAGGCATGCACACAGGGACTTTTGCTGTACCACCTTCCCTGTATGCACACTGGAAGAACACAGTGGAAGATGCTCTGGGATCTTCCTCTGCTGTGCCTCTGCTGGGCCRGGTGAACCAAGGGTTTAAATAAAAGTCGGTCCAGCTCTTCCAGCAAGTCACAAAACCAGTGGGCATATTCCAGTTGGCAAGGCAGCGGGCATATTCCCCGTGTGACCAGCCTTACAAAGCACCACATGCCCACGGAGCCTCAACCTCCTTGATCAACCTACAGGCTAAAACCTRCGTTTCAGTGAGCCAGAAGCAGCCACCCTCATTTTTATTTGAGCCCAGGATGTGATAAAGAAGACCCTTGTCAAAGAGCCTTCAGAGCACGCGAGGGTAAAAGCAGCAGAAGTACAAGGCCCACACTTCAAGAACCCTGCTCTCCTCAAGTGCTGGAGGACATCACCCCGTGCCCTCTGCACAGCTGGCATCTCAGGTCCCAAAGGGACACGAGGGAAGATGGCTGCATGCTTCAGGCCATCCCAAGTGTCACTCTTCATTAAGCTAAGCAGGCTCCAGCTCCAGCATCTTCACTCATCTGAAGCACTGAGAAGCAGCCCTGTGTACTTCTAACTCCACAAAGGGTCATAGTGATTAATTTTGGGGCAGCTTCTGAAGGACAAGAAGCAGAGCTGTGAGGTGCAGCAGTAAGGCAGAGTAATGATCACGTACCAAGGAGGGGAAAAAAATTTGAATGTTTATTGCAATGTAATTTGTGTGATCTGGGTATTTRGGAAAAGGATAATTAACACATAAGGAAAACCATGTACTTCTCCTTAGCCTATTCTTGACTACTAGACAGAAGAGGCTCTAGTTGTGTACTTTGYTCTCCACCATCTTAATTCTTTCAAAGCAAAAAAAGAACCTTCCATTCTTTTCCTTCAAAATATGAGCTGCTGCAGGCCAGGCCACCTCATCAGCAATAAAAGCAGTGCCTTTTTTTTCACCACTGTGCCCTTGTTAATCTCAGACATATCAGCATTCTCTTGGGATTTCTTGCTACATTCCTCAGTATTTGTTACTGCTTAATTTTCAAACCAACTAAAATAAAACTGRACATTACAAGCTTTTCCAAGGACAGATTATGTCAGTTATTTGGTTTTCGCATCATATAGCAAATGTCCTATGGTTGCATGKCTACATACATAATATACATTAATTTAAAAAAAGCCAAACTACTCGAGTGACTCCTGATCTTTTTAAAATGCATAGCAAATGTTGAATCAGAGTGTTCCATGAATTCAGAGCTCTGCCTGTAATGTCTACGAAGATGACAAAACAGTGATAGACTGGGACTGTTGGGAAGGACTGAGAATTGTTTCTAATCTCAATTTGAAGAGATTTAAAATAGCTCACGCAAATGTGCAGAAGCACTTTTCAGCTGGTGAAACATGAAAATTGGTTGTGTGAAAGTACATTGTTTCCAAAATCCTACAAACACAGGAAAGACAAAAAGTAGTAACAGAAAATCCACATGAACATAAATTTCAATGTGTGAAAAAGACCATTTTATTTAACATCGGATTAAAAAAACCCCAAACACACAATAATATTTAACAAGATCTGAAGATGTCTTAAGTCAGGACGCACTATTTTTTAGATCAAAGAGCAGTATTACACATCGCTCATCCTTGTTATACTTCATTGCTAAGGTAGAAAAGGTTCTAAACAGAACCTGCCCTGTAATTCACAACTTAGAGCCGTGTCTTCTTGCAGCAAAATGTATTTTTACAGTATCCTGGAGAACTGTAACTCTGTCCTAAGTCACTTAGCACTAATTACCTTTTCTCATCCTAACTGTAGGTACAGTTACACACCTAAGGGGTGATTTCCAGCATGTCCAAGTGATTTAGCACAGGCTGACCCCGCTAAATCAGGCTGAACCCGCTGGGGTTGCGTCCGATGCCGCTCCGCATGGCCGCCTCACAGGAGGCCATTTTCCAGAGCACTTCTGAATCAATTCATCCTCCGCCTCCCAATTCCCGCTGCCACYCGGGGACTTTTCGCCCAGCTGCACAAGTCACCTTTTCCTCGGCCCATTGCAGCACCCTGGCATGCTCCCCCTGGCAATCAGCTCTCGGACACACATSCCCGCATCCATCAGGCTGGCTACGGTGCGCGAAGGATCCCGTAACCTCCTTCTCCCACCAGGCGCTACCCACTGAGCGCCTTTGCACCTCCCAGCCCCGTCCTTTCTCTTTTAGCTTTCAACAGTTCGGCTCAGCCCGACCGCAGCAGGGCCTATGGCGCCCGGGATGCCAGAACGTGGCTCGGCCGCGTGTTCCTGCCGGGATCCGTGCGGAATCCCGACACCCGCGC
>JACDOX010000033.1:5968870-6036997 GCA_014549065.1 Cardinalis cardinalis
GGCCGCGCGCGCGCCCCCCGCGCCGTGACCCATTTCGCCGAACAAAGGATTCGCGCTGGAATCTCGCTCGGCGCCGGGACCTAAAATGGCGGCGGCGCGCCCGCCCCCGCCCCTTCCGCGGGCGCCATAGAGACGGGGCGGGCGGAGCGGCCTCCCCTCGGCGCCGCTCTGTACGCGGGCGCAGCCCCGGCTCGCTGGTGCGGGCGGGAAGGCGCTGCCGCGGCATGGCGGACGAGGGCGACTCTGAGCCGGGGAAGGTAATGGAGGGCGGGGGGAGCGGCGAGGGGCCATGAGGAGAATGAGGATGATCATGAGGAGGATGATGAGGAGGAGCTGCCCGCGGCAGCCCCGCGCTGGGGACACGGGAGGTCATTGCAGAGCAGCCGTGACCGTGCCTCCACCGCCCCGCCCCGCTGTTCCAGCGCCCGAGGAAATAGCTGGGGAACAATTCACGGAAACCCAGGGCAGGACTGGGGCTCTGCCGGGCCAGGAGGGCSGGCGGGGTTTGGGTTTGGGCTGTGTCCCCCGGGTCCCTCCACGGGACTTTGTCKTGGTGGGCGAAGCACCGTAGTGAGGCTGGAGGGTTCGTGAGGCCGGTGGTCAGCAGTGGTCAGAGATAACAAATGATGCCCAGCCTGGCAACAGGTGAGACGCTATTTTMAAAGGATGCATCACGCTGCATGGATGTAGCAGGGATACCTTCTTAGCCAACAACAGCAACATATCAAGTGACTTCTTCCATATGAGAGCACTTGAAATCATTAGGAGGTTCGACCAACATAGACCACATCCTTTCTGTCTCGCTTGTTCACAGGGAACATGGATAAAACTAACGCTGGGGATTTCCATGCCTGCCATCCCCATTACCACAGTGACACAATGACTCCTCTCACAGAGTTGTCAGCTCTCCACGAGCAGTTGAGCACTGTAGTACTCCTTCAAAATTTACTTTGACCAAGTGGAATACCTTCACAACAAAATAAAACAATCGCCTTTAATGAATTTTGCTACACTTGCACACATGATTCTTCATGCTCTAATGGTTTAAGCACAACAGACTGAAACATGTTCTTACACCATTCCTGACCAAAGGACTAGCAGCCAAAAAATGTTCAGGGGGTTACTGAGGGGCAGCCACCTTGGCCCTGACCCATGTGCCCAGCCCCTGCCTAGACATAGGGTTAGGTCATAAATTAGTTAGGTTTATAAATATTTTTATTCAGTATTAGGTTCTCTACTACATGCTCATTCTCCAGTAAGTTAACTTTTTTTAAGCACATTTGCTTGCTTCAGGTACTAAACTTACATGGCATGACTAACTGCATACTTGATTGTAGCCTTCCTTCTTTGTTGCGATGTAACAAAAATCCTGGTTTCTTCAGGGTCTTCTCTCTTCTTTTGTGGGAGAATGTAAAGGTAAGAAATTAAGTAGTTCATTTGTAATATTCAGTGGAAAGGATGGATCAACAGTTTTATGCAAAACTATATTATATAAATTAATAGTTAACTCTTCCAGAAACATCCCTGATATATCTGTACCTGTTCACTTTTGGTCATCTATAACCCACTAGTTATGCTTGACTATTAAGATAACAAGTCTGTTTTACAGTTGAGTTGGCATCATAGACTTCTACAGAAGTGATTCTTTAAATTTATGGTTTGTTTTTTTTTGTTGTTGTTTTGTCTTACAGTCCTTTAAACTCTTCGGATTTCTTGATGTTAAAAATATCCCATGTGCACGAGAATCAGTGCTCTATGGCTCCTTGGGGGCTTTAGTTGTGGGTCTTGGACATTTTTTAGCAACTAGTAAGTACTTAYTCCTTTTGGGTTTTATATATTAATTTGCAAGAAAAAAACTTGTAATTGCTGTTATGTGTTATTAATAATGGGAAGTCATACAAGTTGTTTTCTCTAACTTTTCTGAAGATTTTTTGTTTTTCTTTCAGGTAGAGTTAAAAGATCTTGTGATGTTGCAGTTGGTAGCTATATTTGCACAATGTTAGGATACTGGTATGTAAAATTCTTCTTCAATTTTGACAGGCCTATGTTGACTGGATGGTACAACATGATCCCTGTGTTTCAGTTTTCAGAAACAGTGTTTCGTGTTGGTTTTGAAACCACATWAAAAAAACTGCCTAGCAAAGCATCCTCTTCCTTCTCCCCAAAATACTTATCTTCTTTAAAGGAAAACATTTCACAGTGTTTGAATGTTTATGTTTATATATATATATATATATTTAAAATACTTCTTATTGTTTCTTGAATTCTAAGCTATCAACTCCCCCACTTATTTCCATTTTTCTTAATTATTTTTTCCTTTTCATACCCCATCCTTGTGTCCTAATTCCAAAGGCAGCATGCTTAATTTTACTAGCAATGTGGTTGCAACTTTTCAGCTGCCTTTAATGACTCTGGTTTGATCCTTCCACTCATATAAAGCAGGGAATTGTGTTTCCTTTTCATCCCCTCTCCTAGGTTTTACTGCAGGTACAACTTGGCCCAGCAAAGGATCCGGCAAAGAATGCTTAAAGAAGGAATGAAAAACAGAATTTTATTTGAAGGCAGTTATCTTGATCCAGAAAAGAAACAAACTGGCAGTGAAAGAAGCGATTCATAGGTTGCTCCGGAAGAGTTGTGGTTTAATACATCTTTGGGAAAAGGTGGTCCAAAAAAAAGTCAGTGTACACTGCAAGCCTGTGAGGTGTCTAAAACTGGTAAATCATGGTTTTCCTAGCAAATCTGAGCAGGAAATTCATAGTGAATCTGTTAAGTCAGTACAAGCCTTGCTTTGTTTCATGTATGTATGTATGTGACTGCACACATTTGGAATGACATCCTGTTAAACATCTGGGAGCTGGTGTGTTCTCTTCAGGGTCTCAGAGGATTAAGGACAGTGATTTGGGACTGCTTTAACTTCCATTATAAACAGAGCGTGGTTTGTTTTAGCAAAGTTGTAATTACATCTCATTCAAATACAGGAAAATATTTCCATCACCTGTTGAGCCTCCAGTGCTATTATTAACAGTGCTGTTTGTGAAAAAGGAATATTTGAACAGTAGGAGAAGGTTTTGCTTGTGCAAAGTGGGTGATAATCAGCMGCCTTTGTAAGATTTCAGCTGCAGGATAACCAGATAACTTACATACATTGTGGAGCTGAAGGATTTCCATCTTTGTTCTGTTTGAAACTATGAATAAAATCACACTTCAGAGTAGTCTAAACTTTGTAATCAAATAATTTTTTACTTCATTAAAAATCTTGCAACTTAAGACACTTCTCTACTGTTTGTGGAATCATAATCTTCATTATTTGTAAGTAGCAATGCTTGTTTTTTCTCTCTTTTTTTTCTCTAAAGGCATTTTCTACAGTGATTTTTGAGTAAAAAGAAATAGCAGTATATAATGTGAGGGAAACCATCTTATTTGGAAATACAGTGTTAGGTCTAATAGCATATTGGTAAAAAGATGAGTGATGACATCACTCGCTTGCTTCTGCCTGCACAAGTGACACAATGTTTTTATTGTAACATATAATGATTTATGGTCTATTATGCTGTAAGCACTTTCTGGTCTAAAGACATGTCACCAAGCAAAAACAGTCCTTTCCCCCTCCCTGTATTTAGTCTGAGAGAGTTTGTGATCTGTTGCTAACTCACATTGGTGCAGGGAGGTTTGAAAATCCAGATGTAAACAGCAGTATTGCTCCACTTATTTATTTGGAAATATACTTGAGAGCACTAAACAAACATACTATTTACMCTGAGAAAATTAAACTTTTACCCTCTGTGGATTAGCTTCTTATAAGAAGAAAACAAACCTATATACTCTAATTCCTTTTTGCCCCTCTATTCCTCATGTTTGTTCTGAAGGAAACAAAGATAAATTTTATTGAGGACATTGACTTCAATATTTTATGTAAAAGTCTTCAGAAGAATTAATGCAATGAAACACTTACTGTCCTCACTGCAAATTCCAAACTGAGAAGTTAATTGGTAGCTAATTCAGAAGAGAAAAATGTTTCCCCTGGTTCTGGGGGCCAAGGGGGTGTGGGAGGCTGCTTCTCCTTGGGATGGAAGCAGTTGCTTCGTAAAGCCCTTGGAGCAGCAGTGGGAAACGGAGCGAGCCATGAAGCTGGTCTTAACAAGCTCCTGTTTTAATACATGGTTGAGTTCTTTCCTATCTGACCTAAGAAAAGAAAGTGCAACCTAAGCAGGGGGTCTTTTGGCTGAGAGGTCATAGGTCAGCTRGGGGTTTAGGCAACAAAAGCACAGGGATGAAAATTTACTCTTTGGCAAAGAGCAGCTGTAGAGAGAGAAGTGAAGGGTGTTTTGTGCTAATGGAAAGAAGTTAGTGTGTGCATACTGGCATCCTTCAAAACACACATACTGTGACTGGTGAGAGAGTAGAAGCAGCATTATGATACTGTGTAAGTAAAAAAAATCTGGGGAAAGTTGCAGCATTAAATCCTCTCTGGTGTTAATTGGTGTCAGTATAAGTTACTGTGTTCAAGGATATTACCCAATAGCAGCTTAACCACAGTTTTAGCAATAATTGTGGAATGCTAGATGTATCTGCATTGCATAGATAACTCATCTAATACTTTTGCTTCACTGTGCAGAGTGTAACATGAGCATGCCAGATGTTCACAGAAAAACTGGGGAAGATGCAATGTGCAGGCAGCCTGGCCAGCACGTTGGAGCTTCAGTATTTACTAAAACTAGAGGTGGAATTAACTGAAAGTCAAGGCCTTTTCCGAATAGGGCAGGGCAGGGATATAAGACAGGGAAGCGGTGAGGAGGACTCTGTTGGTGTGAAAGGGGAGGCCTGCAACTGCAGAGGGAAGAATGCTCATGGTCAAACATGCAGGGAAAAAAGTCTGGCATAATTCCTCGAAGTGCTGGCTCCAGSTGCTTCCGTGCCAGCTATGGAGAGTGAATTGAAAGTGACTGATGGGTTAGCCCAATTAAAGAGTGAGAGACAGGATAAAACAAAAAAATCTCAAAGCTGTTGCTTGTCATAAATTAGGATACATTGACAAGAAAACAAAAATTTCTGTTATTTAAGTAATTCTGACATTTKAAAACAATGACATAACTATATTTTTTTAAATTAGTGAGTTGTATCCCTATTTATCTGTTATTGCTAAYTTAATAAATCTTAAGTCATTGGTGGAAATGTGTAGCACACCTCTGTATTTWATTATCAGACTTGAAATGTAAAAGAATTGCGGCTAATGACAGAAATGATAGTGTTTGCTTTGCCTAAATTAAAACTTACCAGACAGTTACTAGGATGGAAAAGAAAAAAATAATTTTTAAGATGTTTGGTTTTCAGCCCCCTCAGAATAAACCATAAAAAGGGGGAGAATGAAGTATAGCAACTTGAAACCCTAAGTTGTTAAAACCCTGTTTATTTCACCGACAGTTATGTTACTTGGTCACTGAGCAGTGACTGACAAGCAGTTTTTATCCCTGAAGTTAGGGAAATCCTTCTTTAAAGCAACCTAAACCACCAGCAAAATAGAGAGCTGGGTTTATGGCCCCATTGCTCCTCCACCCCTTTCTCTTCCTGTTCCCCGCAGTAGCRAAGCTCTGGGAAAAGGCGTTTGCAGCCTCCTCCAGCAGGAGCGCAACACACCTGGGACTCCGGCAGGGGCCACTGGTGCAAGGTGTGTCCTCCAGGTCCTTCGGGAAGGGAAGGCACTGTGGGAGGCACCTGGAGATCTGAGGTTCGTTGCCAGCCCCATTCCCAGAGCTGTGTGTGATCAGGTGCCTTGGGTGCCTCTCACAGGTGCAAATGTCCTTCAGCCGTTGGCAGATGCAACAGGCTCAGAACCCAGGAACTTTTCTGAAGGTGACAGCACAGGCARTTACAGCTGCCATCCCAAACTTGTCGTTTACCCAGGCAGAGATTTTAGGGAGATGTTGGCCCTCTCTGCATTTTGCAGGCTTCCAGACTCTTTGTGTGTCACCACTCACCCCACGTCCTTGAGTGCTGCAAAGCAAAGGTCATCTCTTGTCACTGAGCCTGGCTTTTGGTAGGGTTTTTTCACTTGAGTTTGGAGGAAGTACGTTTGTTATTTCTGGTATAAGCAATCCAGGTAACAATGAAGTACTGTGTGAATTCAACTCTAATGAGCTCTCAAGCAAAATATTTTCTCCAGCTTAGTAGACTAATTCCCATACTTCTCTTGTTCCTATCCAGACATTTAGCTCAAGAGCTCAGTGGTTACCCATGAAAGTTGTTTGCTTGCTCCATTTAACTCTTGAAACAAATACATTATTTTTGCCTTGGAAAACTGATCAAAACAAAGTTTTACAGTATATTCAGATGCTCAAGAAGATGATCCTTTGAATTTTTTTTTCCCATAAGTGAAGAACCAAGAACTAATTCCATATCAGAAGTGGAACTGAGTTTTAGTCAATGTGACTCAAGGCCTTGGAACAGATAACTTTATTACATTTAAAATGAAAATATTACATTAGGCACGTACAGCTGCTAAACCATCAGAGGGTGGTGGAGGAGAAGGGTAATGAGAGGTAGAACTTTGGATGACAGTTTGAGGAAAACTCAGACTTTTGTTCATGGCTAACAGCACCTTGACTAAGGGTAGGTCCCCTCTTTTCCACACACTCCTTTGTTTTTTTCCTGCTTGAGTTCATAGTTTGCCTGAGAGCCATCCAGCAGGGGGTCAGTCTGCCTGTTCCTGCAGGAATAGGTCACGGCATCCTTATGTCTGCTTGTTTTCAAGATTAAGAGCAGTTTGTTCTGAGGCTATTTTAATCCTGCCAGCTTCTGTCATCTGTCATGAGCAAGAGTGCGTCAAAACCCTCAACTCTCCTGAACGTGCCAGGAGCCCTCTGGCAGTACCTAAAATGTACCATGGGAGTGGGCAATTACCACGGCAGGGATTGTTCTCTTTAGACTGGCCACAGCTCCAAAAATACCCAGATTGTATAGAGAGGTGATCTAGTGAACAGAAACAAAGATTCCCCTTTTTCCTGCTCTGGAGACAAGGAAGCACATGCTTTGCATATTTTTTAAACTCCTTGTTTATTTTGTCAAATGCTGTAACAAAGAGCAGCAGGTGTGCTCTCAGCCAATGTGAGTTTTCTCCCTAGACAACAGATCCTCATCTCTCCTATTAATGGCAAATGGCTTGTGATAACTCTGGTGCTCACAGTGTGCTTTTATCCATGACATGTCTTGGTCTTCAATCCTGCATATACATGCCTGGCAGGTCTTTGGAGTTCACTTACAAGCTTTACAGCTCTGGCTGACATTCATGCTTTCTGTCATCCAGGTCAAGAGTTCTTACCACCTTTACCTTTGCCAGGTGGCCACAGTGAGAGATCTTTCTCCACCATGTCATCGCTGTGACACTGCACAGATGCTGTGAAAACAGGATGAGAGATGCAGCCCACCTGCCACTGCTCTTTGTTGCGTTACTTAAGCAATTAAAGGGAAGCGAATACTCCTCCCTTTCAGGAAATGTTCAGGCTCTGGCTGAGATAGTGCCAATATCTCTGAAGATGAAAAGCCAATAACAGGTTTATTACTGGACTGATACATTTCCACAAATGGCTGTTGCAGGACTCCTTCGCAGAGCAAATACAGAGCAAAAAAAAWTTGTAACAGCCTGTTCCTCCCTGAACAGGGAAAAGTACCCTGTTCAGGCCCCCCCCCAAGAAATCTGGAGCTACCAGKGATTGTTACATGCCGTGCTGATAATGCTTTCATCCAATATTTAAAGCCCTTGAGGGCTGTCCTGAGGCAGCACTGGGAGGCCATGACAGAACTTGTTTGACTCGGTTTCTTAGCTCTGATAGTATCCCAGTGTCATATTCTTCTTCATGAGATTCCCAGATGGATGACAGGGGACCTAAACCTCACAAGGTCCCCTTGAAGCAGTACCCTAGAGGGCTTCTTACACCCACTAACAAGAACAACAGCCCTCTCCTTCCCGAAAGCCAGTCAGCATTAATTTCTACTCAGAAATTTCTCTGTCACCATTCATCCTTCTGCTGGGGACACCATACCTCAGTCTGTACATCTCTGTCACCCACACAAGAGCCTTATCTAAGAGCACCTAAATGGGTCACGGAGTGGCCCCGACCAGATGGCCAGGCAGCCGCTCCCTCGGAGCACTGCTGGTCCCAGCAGAGCCAGGGAGGCCCCCGCACATGGCTCCATGGACACACACGTACAGCCACACTCCCCACGCTTCAGGAATGCTGTGAGATGCCACAAACCACAGCTCTGTGTGAGGTCACACACTCCTGGTATGGCACCAAACCGGAAAAATTCAGAGGGGTTTAGGTAATGATATAGCAACAACACGGTCCCTCTACTGACGGCCTCCTGTGGGATCCCTGCTAATTGGAGTACAGCCACCATCCAAGGAGGAGCCCGTGCGCTCCCTCCCTTCCCCCACCAGCCCTTCAGTTGCTTTCAGCACTGTAATCTTCCCTGGTTTGTTCTGGAACTAGAGAAGGATATTTGGACTTGGTGAATAATGGACCTTTCAAGGCAGTAAGTACCTATAAAAACAAGATCATTCCTGAAAACTTTTTTTCATTGTCCGCACGAGAATCTGCTGAAAGAAATGGTTGGAGTCTCTCATTTCCCTTCTGCGGGTGTTTCTTTAAAGAAAAAAAAAGGGGCTGGCCGGCTGCCAGGCTGTGGAGGCACATAAATATCCTGGGGCTGTGCCAACGCAGCCGCTGAAGCAGCAGCAGCAGCAGCAGCCCCCTCCTCCCAGGGATGTCCGGGAGCCGCTGATTTTCGGGAAGTGTCTCCCGGCCTCCACCACCTTCTGCATCGCCAGGGAGACTGTGGAGTTTTCTCAGTGCCGAGCAGAGCTGGGCTCGGCGTGCAGCCCTGCGGACTGGAGCGCTGGATCCCAGTGATTGCTCCCACCTCCTTTCCCTTGGAGGAAGCAGCTCCTCTTGCAGCCACATCCGGGAGGGAACCAGGCCGTCATCTCGAGCTCTGGCAGCTGGTGTGATGCTTGGTGGGCTCTGCTCCACACGGGAGATTCTTCTCCTTGTAACAAAGGGGCAGGCAAGTTCATGCAAAAGGTGTGATTGATGGACTATCCTAGGTTGGGATCCAAATACCCAGATGGTGACATTTAAATGTTGTGTTCATTGATACTTAAGTATTGAAGTAGTTCTTACTGAACTATCCCAGCTGCTTTGTGCAAGGTCTCTCGGACTAAGCAGGGCAAACACACAAGACATTTAATTTGCACAAGTAATTTACAACTAATATTTCTTTTTGAGGTGCTTGTCTCACTATTTAGCAATAGATTAGATTTTATTATTGTTGTTGTTTTATAGGGCAGCTGCTTGCCTAATGGGGTGTCCACTAGAGGCTGGGAAGCAGCTGAATCACAGCGCTGCTGAAGGGGATGGGACTTAGAGTGGCTGCCAAGTTGAATGTAGGCCAGGAGAGTGTTCTCTTTGCAAATAAGTCAGCCTGCAGTCTGGGCTCCATCGTGAAATATGTGGTCAGTGAATGCACCAGTACTGACACTGCTGAGCAGTGCATCTAATATTGCTGCCCAGCTTTGGGCTTCTTGCTCAACAAGGATGTCAAAAAAATGTGGAGACTCCAGTGATGGCCTCCTAAGGCATCCACGGAGCTTAAGGCCTGCCCTCTGGAAAGACAATGGAAGGAGCTGGATTTGGTCTGTGGGGTGAACTAGTAAGAGTCACGTATTATCTGCAGGACAGTTACAAAGATGGAGCCAAACATCTCCTGGTAGCCGCAGGAGATGGGGCATGGGCAATAGCCACAAACTCCGGCTTGGGGGCTCCAGGCCAGGCAGGAGGACAGGCCTGGTTTGCTCTGAGGGCAATGCACGGGGCAGCCCAGAGAGGCCATGTAATTTCCAGCCTTTGCAGGTTTTCAAGCATCTCTAGACAAAGCCCCAGCTGACCTGTGCACAGGTGCCAGTCCTGCTCAAGTGGGAAGATGGACTCCATGTCCAGAAGCAAATCTCTGTGATTCTGCAGCCTACAGAGACACAGAGGATCTGCAAACCCAAGGCAGGAAAAGCCCACTGCCATGCAGAGGACAGCCTTTCTGAAGAGCATCCCTTTTTGCCTTCAGGAATTGTTCTCTCCAATGCAGTGTTCCACAGCATTGTAGGTGCTGTGGCAGCAGCAGGGAGCACGTAGCAGAGAAGACAAAGTGTGCAGCGTGTGGAGGTGCCAGGCTTTGGGTACACAGCCCTGCTGCTCACAACCTGCCTGTGATGCTGCATGTGGACTCGCCTCTGGTAGCTCAACTTTTCTCACTCTTCTTTCTCAGCAAACTCCAAATATGAGCAAACCCCAGGTGTCACTTCTTTCAGAAGAAGATATTACAAGTAAATACCTCCTTTGAGACTTACTAATTTCTTTCCCCCATCTCTATGTCTTACCCATACTTTTGGTTTTAGTAACTTCTAGGACTAAAAGTACTCTGTAGGTCAAAGATTGTCTACTAAACCAGAAGAGAGAACAAAAACTTGCTCTTAAATAACATTGGCATATCAAGTCACCCACAAGTAATTATATTTCTAGGTTTTTTACACTTGCCTTTGTTTTTTGCTATTGATATTGACAACATGTTAAACATCGAGCATCTTTTTTAAGCTACAGCTAAGTTTACATAGCAACCAACATAGCTGAATGCTCCTGCCACTCCCAGTACTGGCAGAAATACAAACGAAGGCAAGAGTCACATCCAAAGTAATTAATTGCTGGCCAAGTSCTGATTTCAGCCAGTTCCCTGTAAGGGCTGGCTCTGGAGAGGCCTTCTGTGTTGGAGGAGATGGCTGGTGCCTAGCAAAGCAGAGAAGCTGCACAAAACTAACCACTACTCTGTCACTGTTTAAAGAGAAGGCCTCCTCCTCTCTCTACCTGCATGGGGGCTTTGCCTGGGATGAGGATGTGCATGAGAGAGGCGCTGCTCTAACATCACCACAGCCGGGCTGTTACACATCCGAGTTACAAAGCTGCTCTTCTGGGTTTCACTTGCTCCTCAGCAGATTTTTCTGACACCCTGGAGCTTTCCCCATTCTCCACAGTGCTTTGGACCAAGTTGTCTCCAGCTGTACGTACTCCTCCCTTGCTAGTTCACAAATACAGCGTGTGCACGGTTCTCTGCTTGGGAAAGCCCAGCCCCTGGCAGCTAATATCTGCAGAAGTGTCAAAGTATTTCATGTCTCTGCAACTCAGTTTGATTTCCTGTGGCTTTGCCTGAGGTTGCCCTGTTAGAAAGCACTGGCCTAGTTTTTCAAAAGGTCAGGGACAAAGAAACTTCCTAATCTTAAAATATGACTTCATCACCTATTTCTATTAAAAGCAGTGCTTGGAGTGTTGCAAGGAAAAAAAATAGTGGCTTACATCATGAGTAAGAATTTTTCTTTCAATGCAAGTGGCTTGGACTGCAAGGATGTAGCCAGAAGACTGATTTAATTCATTCCACTATGACAAAAAGTGGGCACAGCGTCTAAAAATCTCTTAGCTGCTGAGCTGTCCTGCAGTAGGCACTGAAAAGAGCTCGTGTACAGGTGCCACTCACACTGAGCTCCTACACACAGGTGGCAGCACTGCCGGGTCCTGCCGGTGCAGCTGCTGGAAAGGCCAGCTCCCCACAGCAGAGCCGGCTGTGAGGACAGGGATCTCTCTCATAAGCCACCCCAGAACCAAAGCCTGCCCCTGATGTCCCACAGCTGTTTACCAAGTCCTCTCACGCAGGACACCGCCCTCGCCAAGAGCGTGGCGTGTCGGGGAAGCACCTCCAGGTACACAGCGTGTATCCTAGCGACTGTTACCAGCAAAGGCAGCAATACAGCTGGAGATTGTTTGGTTGTTAAGCAGGCGCTTCCTCCCGGGACACGCAGCCCAGCCCTGCCTTGAGCCTGCAGCCCAGCGCGCACGGCCCCCGCCGAAGGATGGGTCAGGTGGCAGCAGCTGCATCACACAGGGCTGGAGGGAAGCACCAGCAGCAGCAGCAATGGCACTGCTGCCAACAGCTGCACGTGCCATGGTCCATTGGCACAGCTAAGCCCGAAGCTGTCCAGGTTTGTACTCTTGTTAGGGAAAAAACCCATTTCAGGTAGAAAAAGCCAAAGCCAGTTTGCACTCCAAAAGGAAAAGCACCCCAAAACATGAGCCCAAACCCCAGTGTTATATGCCACTATCTGTGCCACCGCCACCAGCAGCACAGCTGCTCTGATCCAAGTACTTTCCTGCATGTAAACAAACCCTTGTAAGCTGCAAGAAATCACTGAACGTGACAGATGGCTCAGCGCTCTCGTTTTGGCAATGTACATCTGTGCCCTCCTCACCTGTCTATAGCCACCAGCTGAGTTTCATATTGTCCTTTTTAAATGCAGACTGTGGGTATTTTAGGATTAGTGACTCTTCAGGCAACTGCTTCTCTATAAAAGCCATTTTCACATGGCAAAATAAATCCCTTCTGTAGGAATATTCAGCGACGTTGAGAGTGAGTGTGTGGGCGGACCCAGGCTGAATACACGGCTCCATGCAAGCGCTGCTCTCCACTCAACTGTGACAAATCACGAGCAGGATGTACGTGGACTTTTCCACCCCCTCCCTGAGCTACACGTGTCCCAGGTACACCATGTGCTGAAGCTTTTTTGAGTTCTGTTCCTCAGATAGTCCTGAACTTACCAAAACAGCTTTTGTTGGGGAGGAGTATCTTTAATAGAAACAGGATACTCCTTTTTGAGTGTGAGAGTTGAAGCATCTCACGTGTGGCTGTTTTGTTGGGTTTTTTTTTAAACACCATACAGCAAGAAACTGAAAACAAAACATCCCAGACTTTTGAATTGAAATACAGGCTTTACAACCACATAGTAAGTGTAGGCTCTTATATTTTAGTTTAAGACTATGTCATTTTATAGAGTACCAAAATAAGCAAAGGATCAGCACTCCATACAAAGTGTTAGTTCTTGTGAGGAGGGTAGAAGGGAAATGGACTTTAACAACACTAACTTTTTTTTGCAAGGCTAAAGAAAACTCCATTTCAGCAAAACATATTTGGGTTTCAATTCCCCAAATTTCATTAAATAATGTTTCTTTTAAGACAATTTACATTTTTCTCAAAGTAAAGGGATGATTTAAAGCACTATTAACAAGGAGGTGGTGCTGGTAATGTTTAATGTCAATATGCAATGGCATCTGCTATAAAGGCTAGAAGAGCAACACAAGCTTATCTTCTGAAGACTACTAGAAATTGACTAACACTGGAGAAAGGTTTCAAGCACAGCACACGACTCTAGCTCTAGGCTGCTGCCAGGAAGCCTCTGCTAGTCCATACACTGCCACGGGGACTGCCAGCACCCTCCAGGGCCCTGATGGCGACAGTGCCACGTGCTCTCACATGTGTAACCCGTGTCCCTCTTACAATGGGTACATCTTTTCCCTGTCTTACGGCATTAGAACGCAAGTTAGCAGCTAATATTGCCACTACAATTTTACAGAAGCATAAAGCTGAACAAAATAGCATTTAAAACAAATTGATGCTCTCTGTTAAACTCCATGACAATCCTCCTCCTGTCCTACTCCCTGTCCAAATCCTCCTCCTGCTCCTTCCCTAATGGCTATTTTACAATAAAGAGGTTAAGTGGATTTACATGATGCAAGCGCAACTCAAAGACTTTTGCCCTATACATATAACCATGTTAAACTGTGAATTATACATGTGATAGATCTCTAACAGAGCAACCACCAGTTTTTTAAAGAAACACAAGTATTTCAGCATGTACAGTAATGAGTTTAAAACTGTCCAACATTGTTGCTTTCATACATTCTCTTCCTCCTTATAGCATTAACGGGATTTTAGACCTTGATGGCGACAATCCCAAACAGGAATAAAATGAATTTATTTTATTGCAAACAAATGTCTAGAGTTAAACTTCTCCACCCACTTTCTTTAAAGAGAAAAGGAATCAGCAGGCTAAGGAGATACACCCATTTGAGAATTGACATGATTAAAAATTAAGATATAAAATGGGTGACTCACAGTTTCATTAGCTTACAAAATGGTGGAGGGAACTACTACAAGCACACTAGGTATACAGTATTTTGTGGGGAAAGAGTTATACAGACACACAGCTAACTTCATATAGATCCCATTAGACAACTGGATTTACAACAAGTTTTGTTTAATAAGAAATGGGCAAAGCCAGCTTCTTTTCAGAATCAAAATGCAGAACAAATGGAAAAAAAAATTATGGTGTTGTACCTTCACAAGTTTGAGCCTCCACAAATAAAGCAACCGAGTTTTACAACTTTAAGAGCTTCTACATACACTCCACCATCACTATTTAGCCCCAGGTTTCCTCTTTGCCCCCAACATCTTATTGAGTTCCAAATGTTACAAAAAAGTCCTAGTTATTGCCAGAAACTTTTGCCTCCCCCTCCTCCCCTCCCCACCCAGGAGCTTCATAGAGAGGATGGAGTGTAATAGGGAGCTTTACATAATCTCATGGTATTTGAGGGCTACTAAGATGCCTCCATACGAATCTGGTTGCTAACATTTCTATCATATTGTGACATGACTCACGACTGTTTCTTAGAAATTGGGGGATGGGGAAAAAGGAGAAAATTCTTTAATAAAAAGACACCAGGTACAAAGCAACGTTTTACTTTTGTTGTGGTAAAAAAAAAGTCACATTTTACAGATAAAATGTAGAACCCTGAAATACTGACACATTCTCTTTTCGTGCACAATGCTGAGGTTCTCTTACGAATCACTTTAAAACTGCAATTAAAAATGTACAAAAAAAGAAAAGAAAAAATCAACCCACAAAGCTTCTAAAAAAGGAACCCGCAGGCACTTCCTCTTGTGGAATGTTTAAAAAGTTAGCCTACTAAAGAAAACAGTCGACTTCTTGTGAAGGTTTTGGAGAAATATGTATCAGTTCATTTATTTGGGTATTCAATAATATCCTTGGTGATAATGCTGACTCCATGGCTTCTGACCCCAGAATTGCTGCAACAGATTAATAAATAGTTAGTTTTAACCTGCAATCACATAATGGTTAAGTTTCTTACTTGGGAAAGAAAAAAAATAAGCATTTAACGAATGTTCCCCTGGAACTTGAGAAGATTAAAGTCCTCTCCAATAGCAGCAAGCTCCTGAACAACTGAAGGCAGTTAAAAGTTCACTTCACAGCAGTAATGTGAAGCCAAGTACTACATACCATTAAGAACGTTAAGCCACAGCTGGTATTTGATATATCAAGACCGTCAAGGCAGATTAAGTTTTGCACAGGAAGCTATTTATAGTGATACTACCTAGCATTACAAGATTTTGCTATACACTTTTGACTATGCATCTTTTTATTTTAGTCAGCATTTTGCAACATTCAAGTTAACAATCAGTAAGAAGGTAAAGTTGGGACTACTTACACCCTGCTGCCACTGGTTGTAGCCCTGAGATTGGTTTTTGTAGCCACGATTATTTCCCCTTCCTCTGAAGTTCTGCAGGAGGAGAACAGTTTTTAACTACTTTGTCTATATGCATTTTTTAGCTGTGTCCTAATACCAATCTTTATTACCACCAAAACATCACACACCATATAGAAGTATCAGCCCCAGGTTAATAGAAAAACACACCACCAAAAACACTATAATGCCAAAAGCCTCCTTCCTCCCCTCTAAGCAACTGCTTTTTAAGCGTAGGGGCAAGAACCTCAGAACTAATAAACCAACTCCAACTGTTGTTGCCTGGTCTGGAAAGCTGGCTAATCCAGTTTTGACTCACCCTATTTCCAACTGCTGAATGCACCAGGACAACTAAAAATACAAGAGCTTGTCTATTTTTAGTTAGGGAAGGCTGTAGTTGCTACAAGGATAGGTTATCTGATCAGACAAAAGGATATGGGTCACACAACTGAAAATAGACAAGCTAGCCCACAAAACTTCAACAGAAGTTATGGTACAACAAAGGGACATTGATACAAGTAGGTAAAATAYTGCTTTTCCCCTGTTTGTCAGTATTAGGCAAACCTGAGCCATGTTTACTGGCTTGGGCTCCATCTGCTGGCTCTTCAGTAATCCCAATTTTGTTTTTCCAATACTTCCACCGATATTCCATCAGGTAAGATCTAGGCTTGTGTGTCTTTATTAATTGTGTTTGACACCAGACACCAAAACAAAGACTCTGCGTGCAGAGCTATTTTGAGAAAGTTCTCTACATGTTTGATAAAGATACACTATGACCCTCAGGCCAAACAACAGTTACTATTATTGGGGAAGGGGAAGAAACACACAAAAAACCAGAGACCAGCCTTCACACACATGCACTAAAAATCTTCATTTTTAACAGGACAGAAGCACAGCCCTAACATGAATGCCCTGCATCAGCAGTTGTTACACAACATTCAGAGCCCTAGGCACATGCACTAAACTAGAAAGGCCTTGCAACATGGCATCAGCGTAGCACCACAACCAAGTCTGTGACTCCTCACAGGCACCAGAGCTGCCAACAACATCCAGAGCACTACAGTTCAACTAGCTGGCCCCTCCTCAAAGCATCACCTGGTTGTAGTTTCCCCTGTTGGGCATTCCACCTCTGTTATAGTTTCCTCTGTTTGAGTAGCCACCTCTGCTTGGAAAGACAGGGCCACGAGGATAGGGGTAGCCAATTGCTCCGCTGCTGCCACCGCCACCGCCGCCACCTCCACCACCACGCTGAGGCATGTTGCCTCCCCTCCTGTTGTATCCACCACGATTGCCAGGGACTGCAAGGGAGAGAGAGTTACTTTAATCAAGTAATTGTTAGGTCTTACATATTTCCTACACCAAGATGAACAGTGTAGTCCAAGGTCTAACAAGCCTCTAATTTAAGCTGGACAATTAACTGTGTACTAAAACGTTAAACTTACTGAAATTGAGATCAAGGTTCCCACTATATAATAATTGCAATGCAAGTACTACAACCTTTTTCCCCAGCAGCAGCAACCTCCAGAAGTCACAGATTTATTTCTAGACTCACCTCCTCCTCTGAAGTTGCCCCGCATGTTGAATCCTCCACGTCCTCTCTGACCCCTATTAAATTGATTTTTATTGCTCTTCTTGTTCTTCTTTGAGCCAGTGTTCTGCTTCTTTTCTGGCGGAAGAGCTTTCTTACTTTCTTCTTTATACTGTTCCAAAAGCTTCTGAGCTTCTTCTTTTTGCAACTCTACATAGATTATTTCATCAAAACATTCTGCTACCTCTGGCAGTGTGAAGTTCCCTATAATTGCAAAAACACTGAGTATTCAGCATCTACATTCAGCTATAATCAAAGCCGCAATTTAACCACCTTTCCCCCATTCTTCCTCCCACCCTCTGCATCCCCTCAGCATAGGGACAAAATTACATAATCTGAGCATTTAGGAAATATAACAGTGACAAAGGAAATAAACAGGTCTTCATGGAGTTGCCAGTACTGTTCCAAACCTCGAAAACATTCTGCCTATCTTTTTTTTCTTTTATAAGCCTCCACTCAGAACACCAGTTTCTGCCAAATATGTCACGTATATAGGGCACTTTATGCCAAGACAGCTTTGTGCATCTGCATGAAGCGTATCACCGTAACTGAGTAGTGTTAAGGACTGCAGCAGAGGGAACACAATATAGTGTTATCCTACCAAGTTACAATAGTCTTCCAGTTTTGTATAAGTACAACTGTTTAAGATAAAGTGGTTTTTTAGACTTCACGTTTACTTAATCCTTTAAACAGATACTCAGCATCCTAAAACACAGTATAGGATTATGTTCCATGCCTTTCATTTTGAGAACTGCATGCTCTGGAAGATCTTTTCCCTCCACCTCTGCCTTCTTTTGTGTTCTTTGCTTGTAGTCTTCATCTTTTGGGCAAACAACAACTGCTTTGCGCTGGAAGCCTGCAAACAGGCACATTTTTCTCCTCTGCGCAGCTGCAGACACATTTGTCTGAAAAAAATGCAGTAACTTACTACACGTAGCTGTCATTGTAAGAGTTAAGGAAGTCAACTTATGGTGTATAGACTTCACCTCTACAAGAGCTTGCAATGAAGTTTACAAATAACTGGACATAAAGATGCTGCATAATGCAAAGTTACGAGCTCGTATCAATGTGTTAAAACACTTCCTCCCACATCCCATAAATCTAGAGAAGTTCAGACAAGCATTTGTAGTAATATCTCAACTTTGTGTCCCCTGAATGAGTAGTAAGTCAGTAACTGAAACAACTGCTATTATAATATAACTTTAATCCCAATTAATTACTACAACACAGCCTATAGAAAATTTTCTCAACCGTTTTTCACTGAAGCTTCTACCTGATCCAAAATGAAATTCCGCTTCTTACGAGCTGCAATCTCAATGAACTTTCCGAGACACTGTGGAGCTCTCTGCAACAGTGTGTTAAGTTTTCCAGTGTCTGCCATCTGACGCTTAAAACCTGCAACCTATGGAAAAATTTCCCAAAGTTAGTCAGTGTAGTCCTGGTACATGTGGCTGACATTCTTTGCTAAATGCTTTCCACCACAGTTCAAGGGTTGTTCAATTCAAGGCCACAACTGCTGCAAACTCATCACTGAAATTCTCAACCCTCCATAGAACGTAAGAGATTTGTTCAGTTCAAGGTATACTCATCACAAGACTAAGTCCAGCTCTGAGAACACTGATGTATAGAGAAGTAGAAATACATTCAGTAATCAACAGCAGCTGACTATTTCTTACATTTTACCACAAAAAAGCTTCTGAATCTTACCATGTGTGAATTAGCAGCTCAGCAAGGTAATAAAATCTTTACACAGAACCATTAGGTTGGGAAAGACCTGTGAGATCACCGAGTCCAATGAACACCACTAACACCACCCTTGTCAACCAGGCAATGCATTTAAGTGCCACAGCCAGTCTTTTCTTCAATACCAATGGTCACTAGCTAACTAGCAGCCAGCTTCTTTGATACCAAAGAACCCCACGGCAGCCAAAGACCCTGGATTTACAGCAAGTTTTCAATATATCAAGAAATAGAAATGTCTCATCACTTACCATCATTTTGTCCATAATAGTATTTGTCCCAAGAATATTGTATTTTCCAGGATTTGCTGCTGCATGTTTGGTAACCCACGTAGTCTTGCCAGCTCCCGGCAAGCCAATCATCATCACCACCTGTGACAAAAAGTTCTGTATTTGAGATACTACTTCCAAGATTTTCTTTAATACACAACTTAGCCCAGGAAGCCTAATGGATACTGAGGGGGGATGTGGGGTTCTTGGGGGTGGGGAAGGTAATGGTAATGAATAGGTCACAAGACACTAAGCACTAAAGCTCCCAAACAAAAATGTCAGAGTGAGGTGGAATAGTCTCCTTAACGATTTCCATCCATGTGCTGAAACTTACTTCACAATCCTTCTTTTGCTCAGGTCCCTTTGGTCCTCGGACCCTATCCTCCAGGGGGACCTTCTGGATGAAAGTGTACTCTTCAGGTACTGGGAAGTAGGGTTCCTCCTTCTGACCAAAGTTAAACTCAACTGCACAGTTATGGCAGAGAACATGTGGAAAGAGTGGTCGCCCATCAAGAACTTCCTTGCTTATTTTGAATGCAACACCAAGCTCTTGTCCATTCTTGGAATATGAGAGTTCCACTTCATCACCATCAAAATTCTGTTTTCAGACAAAGCATTATTTTGGATAAAATTAACTCACTTTATACAGTTAATTAGTCACTTCACTCTACTGGCTACGTTCACTCAACTTCTGTAACACTGTTGTTTCATAAAGGAACTAAAACCAATTTTCTCTTCTAATGAGTCACTATCAATGATAATTTTGTTCAAGATCTGATTTTTTGTTAAAAGGCTTTAAAAGACATTTGTCCATGAATATGAAATTATGTTGCCAGCAGTCACAGTTAGTAATTGCTGCTATTTCTACTGCCTGCCCATGTTAAACAACTTGTCTTGCTCCCATGATTTTATGTATTTGCTTTACTGCTTCTAACATCAGTCTAAAAATTCAAGGATGTTTCCCCTCAAAAGAAAATGTAAGTGACAACTTACAGCAAAACATGCAATCACATCATTTTCATCAAACTTCTCACCAAAGTCTTCAGTCTCACAATTGCATGTCTTTATTCCTTTTAGAGAATAACCGTAAGAAAATTCTTCTTCACCTGAGGGAATAATTTAAACTAATTACAAAAAGGCTTTTCCATCTAACCTTTCAGACATAAATCACCTTACAGCTACTTAAATAAGCTGCTGTTCAGAGTATTTTTATTAATGCCAAAATATCTATGACACCCCCCAACAGCTATACAAGCTCATTCCTCTATTCAATACTTTCACTTGAGATAGAACAGCAGTGTTTCCTCATCCCTGTTTAAAAGCTTTATGCTGCTGGTTCCAGATTTATGCTCTCAATAGAAGCCGAACTGTCAGATAAAGACACGAACAAGTATTTTTAACTGTGAAGACCTGATTATGCACTGGTATACTTGCTGTAACGTAGTCAGAAAGGCTTTCTGAAGTTAGTCTCCAGGAGCACTTACCCCTCCCATTTTAAAGGGAGTTTAGCAGACAGTCAGCCTATGCAACAGCTGAGGATGAAGCTGCAAGGAACAAGCTAACAGGAAGTGTCAAACACAAGGACTCAGGTGTGACTTAAGTAGAAAGCTGCTGCTGATGTCAGAACACATCAACTCACCAATATTTCCCCCAAATATGTGTTTCAGCAACAAGTTATAAATATTATTATCATCATTTTTCATATATATAATGAAGCCATACTTCTTTCTTTCCAGCTATTTTCAGAAATTAGGATTTTCCCACCAAGTAAAAAAAAGATAATGTAGTTACCATGGGTTAAATTTTATACCATGCACTACCGTTTAAAAGTGGAGGGAAGGGCAACTCCCCTTTTCTACTTTTGACACTACATGAAAAAGACAAATCCTTTATCCTGTCAAGTATTTAACAATGTTCTGCATAACCCATACATAATCATTGGAAGAATTAATTCTTAAATTATGGCCCTAACCCATACATGTCTTAACACTTAATGACTTTATTTGGTCCTAGTAATGAACTTTCTCACACCACGTCTACAGAATGACTCAAATTAAGATCACTTTTCACAACACACAGACTACAGTCACTAAGCTTGTCCCCCCTGCTTCAGGAAAAAAAAAATTAAAACTTCAGCCACATTAACACAAAGGCAATTAAACATTTAAGTCTTACCAAGCAACATTCCACTTGTGTTCAGCGACCAGCCAACTCGCACTTCATGTATATCAATGTCTTTTGTATACAGGTGTTTAACAGGAATCTTTTCCGTAACCTATTTTTAAATTATTCAGTAAAAGGTAAGCAGTATTTATTATACACTAACAAGATGGAAGAACGAAAGGTCACATTTGGAACCTTCACACTTTGTTTAAATCTTTGCCAAGTCTAAGTGATCACCTTCAGCAAAAACAAAACATGCTCGAGAATATCAAACTGCAACTAGTGACTAAACAGTTCTATCTCCTGACTTAGCAATGATGATTGAAGATACCATAAATCTTCATCACTTTGTCACAGCAGCCCCTGTCAGTGGTCAAAAGCCTCAAGTCCTTTTGACATTGTATTAAAATCACAATCAATACGAATATTTATTTAAAAAACAGAGTTGCCACAAAGTTGGGAATAACAGCAAATTACTTAGCTAAGAAAATGTGCACTGTATTAAAAAAACTGCTTCTTAGAGGGAAAGTATTACACTGTCCCTTTTCACTGTGAGCAGACTTCCTGGGCAAGCTGCCAGCTTCCAAACAACATAACCAGATTAAAAGAAAAAAAAAAAAAAAAACAAACAAAAACACCCCAGAAACCCCAGCAAACCACCTAAACACACTGGAATCTACATGCAGCCAGCTGTTTTTTAACTGTCTTTAGAAACTTTACTAAAAGGAAATGAAAAGCCAAACAGTATCCTATCAACCTCTGCAACTATTCTAGTCAGGTGACTGAGCTGAAACTCATTTGAAAGCAAACAGGACAATAAATAGTGACATAAACCTCACTTCACTGGCCTTCCAAAGTTACAGGTATCAACAGACACAGAAATCACTGCATGCAAAAGGTTGGATAATGGGATCACTACCCAATTCTCATGGCAGGTTACATTTGAAAGCACTAGAGGAAGAGAACAGATTAATATACACAGGCCCATCATATGCAAAGAAGCCTTTAACATTGCTAAGTAAAAAAGGAATAAGAAAAATTAATTCAAGCTTTGTGGTTTTGTTCCATCAACAAGCTGGAGAAATCAGTTTATTAGAAGGCTGATTGCTCTTTGCCATTCTTACCCTTCAGGAGAACTCTTGCTCTCAAAATTCAACTACCTGCTAAATGCTCACATTTAATGCATCATGTCAGAGTTAATGATGTTGAAAGGGACCTCTAGAGGTCATCCAGCCCAAATCCATGCCTAGAGCAGATCAAAGACTAAGCAGAACTAGAAAGGACTGTTGGGATAATTTACATTCCTTAAAAAAAAAGTCAAGCTTTCAGTAATCTTCAAAAGCACAAGCAAACTTCTGACTAGAGAGCATAAAAATACTTTCAGTGTTGATGCATGAGATGACAAATAGAATGAATGATTAAAAAATAAGACCAAAAGTCTCATATTCAGAACAAATGCAGTGTTTTGTGGGTTGTTTTAGAATTTCTGGTTTTTGTCTGTTTGTTAAATCAAAGTTCTTATAAAAGAGAAAACAGTTTTGCAAATGGAGCCATCTTCTTTTAAGAGAAGGCCGTTTAAGAGTCCTGTTCACATCAATGCGTTTCAACCAAGTCCAAAAAATGTGACAGGTACAAATATTATATTTAAGCATGCAAAAGTCTCCCATAAACATTAACTCACCTTCATCTCAAAGCAGACTTTGCCTTTAGAAACTCCATAGGAGGCTCTCCCTCCAGCCCAAAGGAAAGCAAAGCTTTCCATGGTCAGAGAGGAAGCACTAAACCGGTCTCTTGAGATTTTAAAATGCAGGTCACAGTTATCTGTTAACATAAAAATTATTCTGTTTACTCTGATTACAAAATTAAGTACAGGTGTCCAACTTTATGCATTAAAGATGATGCCAGCTTTTAAGGGTGATTTTAAAGACAAACTGCCAGCAAGTACCCAGGATCTTTCTGAGAAGCAACATGTCTAGATGGAACTGCAGACTGCAGCTCAGCCAGAATCTCAGGAAAAGCAAGCTAATGAGTAATTTTCAAGGTGCCATCTTCACTTCTGTCACACAAATTCCCTCTATTCATCTGCTTAAAAAGCCCTAACTTGCAATGTATCTGTTTGAACCCTCTGTCAGTTACCTCTCTCCATCAATACCGAGCCATCTGCATTGTGCTCTCCAGTACCCTCTAGAGACCTGATTCTGAAGCAGTCTCACTGCTCAAGCCCAAGCCTAAGGGCTGCTAAGAAGTAAAAGTGAACACAAACGTTTTTATTTAAGTACTGAAGGTACTTAAACTTTGGTTAATATAGTCAATTAGCAAGTCAAATTAGATGATGTCTATTAAAATAAAGGCAGTTAAGTCAGATGCAGATATGCTAAGCACAGAGTGTGTGCTAAGAGACCCTACTTCAGCCCAGAAACACAACCTACACACTGAATTTACCTATCACTCCAAGAACCTAAGCAGAACCTTGGTTTTACAAGCATCTTCAGAGCTGCACACCATGACACTGCAAATGAATCTCTCAGGAGGTTTCAGAAAAACAATGCCAAATCGTAACAAGAGGTGCAGCATGCAACACTTGAATTCCCTAGAGCAAGAAATCCACAGAAGCTGCTCCAAACCTACCTTATGGTTACAAGAAAGGAGCAAAAAGAGCAAACAGTGAAGAATTCTGCTCTGATACAAAACCTGCAGGATGCCAGAATACACTAAAATGCAGTCTGCCCTGTACTACTGGCAACTCTTATGCACAATATTTTGTTTAGTTTGCATACAGCCACCCCCAATTTCAAAAATACTATTAGTGATCCAAGTGTCTTCTCATTAGTACTGCTAACTCTTATTTGTTGAAAAACAGATAAAATCATACAGAAGAAACCCACCTTTGCAGGCTACCTTTAGAATGGGAGATGAGAAACAGAATTTGAAGTTACAGCTTCTTTGTAAGACACAGGCAATAAAAAGCACTTAAGAGTGGCTAAACCTCTTACATGTCTGGATCACTGTCCAGAAGAGAGAGTGCCAATTCGTTACACAATTTAGCCTTACAGCTATGTTTGAATCTTATCTCTAAAGAGTCTGCCAACACTTTAAATCAGAACTTGTCCAGTAACAAGATTTTCCGCTAGAAAATATTATTATTACTAGAAACAGTAATAATGAAAAGCAGTTATTTATTCAGCTATTGGAAAAATCCAAAGCTCCCACAGAAGTGGCTACTCACCAGGTTAGCAGCTAGAAACTTGAGACTTAGTTAGCAAAATGTCAGGGATGGCATATCCAGCAATTTATGTGACTGTAAACTAATACCTCCTTCCATTTCAAACCATTTCTTGTGGAATAAAACCACCTGAAACTTCTAACAAATATACCAGACAATGCCAAAAGTTAAGCTTTCCTTCCATGGCACTGTAAGAATCCAACAAAATCAAGCATTATTTCAAGTTTTCTAATATTGTGCTGAGTCCTTTTACTTACTCCCAAGAATACAAATGTCAACTCTGCCATAATGGAATGTTACAATAATAATGATGTTTATAATCTGCCTCAAAAGAAACCCTGTTTGTAGACACTGCTCACCTTCTATGCTCTGCTGACCAAGTCTCTCTGCATCCCACTTGCACAAACCACCACTCAAAGCCCACACACTGACAGGTTACATGAATGGGTCATTTCTGAGGAGGCATTACTAGATTTTGTTAAATTTATTAGAAGATAGAAAGAACACTCCACTGGTCAGTACCTAAACAGGGGTACTTATGCAGGAAGTTCACTTCCCAAAGTGTATTTTGTAAGCACTTATGCTGTTATCTCTCTGAGCTTTCTGGGCAGTAGTGCTGGACAGCTGTTCCATCGAGCTGTCTGCAGGGTGTTCTATGTGCACTCTACACTTACCCACCTAAGCTTCCATACCAGATTAGTGTTTTGGTTGAGACTTCTTCACAGAACTGTCTATTACTACAGAATTAGGGAAACCAAGCTTGTTACAGCTAACATACTCAGAGCCTTCTGTTCTTTTCTTTGCTAAAAATGGGTGGAAATACAGTATTTTTCTTGGYTTTTTTTTAAAGTTACCTGGTAATGAAAATCAACAAATGTTATCCTCCCCGTCTCAGAAAGCGTGGCATTAAGATTAGAAGCCTTAACACCACATCTTTCCAGAGCAAAGGAAAGTGTGTTTACTCACAAGTATCAAGACAAACCACTGTGTCGTCAAAATGTTCATCTTCTTCTTCAACAGGTGGTTGAGGGGACTTGGCCCTGAAAAAACAAAACCAAACAAAACATGTATTTTTGGTTACATGTATTTTCAYGAAGTAAAACAAGACTTCTGTACTCTATTCCTCCTCATCACAAAATGCTGCCCAGTACCAATTCTGTTTACCTGCTATACTTGTTTTCCTCAATGTATTCAAAGTATCCCCGGCCATGGTCTTCACGTGGTCTCTTTACTCCCCTCTTCTTCTCACCAGGCTTTTGCTCCGTTTTACCATCTCCTGTAACAGAAGCAATGAATAATTTACATTGCAGTAAGTTTTATTTTAATTGGAAATAAAATCTGTATCATGGTTTCGACTTTGCAAACTGCAGCAAGCTACAGCATGAAATAAGAAGTAACATCTTAGAAAGGAATTTTACTATGTTACTAAGGTAAAGCCCTGTATGTTGAATTTTCACGGGAGACTCAAAAGTTGTCGCCAATCAGAAATGATTTAGCAAACGGAAGTCGCCAATACACCACCCAGCAGCCAGTACGGCCCTCAATATTATGAGCCCCACTGAAACCATCCCGAAAAAAAAGAAAAACGAAAAGAAAAAAAAAAGAAAAAACTAAAATTATAAAAAAACCCTCCTGACCCGCCGCGCCTCCAAACCCGCAACACCACCACCACCCGCCCACCACGGAGGCAGCAGGACGCTGCCAGCCGCTCGCAAGGGCACCGTGCGATCCGCACGACTGCGCCTCCTCCCGGCGGGCCGCGGGCGGGAGCCCCAGGGAAGGGATTCCTCCTCCTCCCGCCTCCATTGTACCGCCAGGCCTTCCCAGCGCCATCCCGGGCGGCGGCGGCGCACAGCCCGGAAGTGACGTCAGGCGCGCCCCGCGCGGCCGGGCGCACAATGCACAGCGCGCCCCAGCGGCCCCTCCGCCGCCCCTCCTCCCGCCGCCCCTCCCCCGCCCCCCCCGCCGGGCCAGCACGAGGCGCGGGGCCGCCAACGTCCTCCCGCGCGCGCCCCGGAAACCGCCCCCCCCGCTCCCGGCCGGGCAACCCCCGTCATGGCGGGGGGGCTGCGATTAATGGGCCCCCACCCCGGTTCCCGCCGCCACGCTCACTCACCCGCGGCGCCCTGCGCCCCGGGGCGGCCGCCTCCGCCGCCGCCTTCCGCTTTCTTCTGCTGCTGCTGCTGCTGCTTGGCGGGGCCCGCCGGGCCCGAGGCAGCAGCGGGCCCCGAGGCGCCCCCGGCGCTCTTGCCGGGAGCCTCCTTGGCGGCAGCGGCGCTGCGCGGCGGGAGGAGCGGAGGGGGCTGCTGCGGCTGCTGGGGCTGCGGCGGCTGCTGGTCACCGTGGCCGTTGGCGTCTCCGGCCGCGGCCTCCTCCTCGTCGGCCAACTCGTCCTCCCCCTCTTGGAAACCCTGGTCGTCGCCGTTCTCATCCTCCTCCTCCTCCTCTTCCTCCTCCTCGCCGCCCGCCTCCTCCTCCATGGGGCCGCCCCCGGCCCCTGCCCGCTCGCCGTTCTCCTCGCCCAGCTCCATGGCGTCGCCATCGGCGGCCTCTAGCCCTTCCTCGTCGTCGTCCTCCATGGCGGAGGCCGCGGCCTGCCCGGGGCCTCCCCCCTGGCGGAGCTGCGCGGCGCCCCCGCCGCTCTCGGCCGCCTCCCCCTCCACGCTGCCGTTGCCGGGCTCGGCCGCGCCGCTGGCGGGGCCGCCCCCGCCTGCCTCCTCCTGGTCTAGCGCGGCCTGGAGCCGCTCCATGAGCTCAGCCTTGAGGCCCTTGTCGGAGAGGCGCCGCTTTTTCAGCTCCTCCTTCAGCTCCGACACCTTCAGCTTCTTCACGTTCACGGGCGAGCAGCTCATGGCGGCGGCGGCGGCACTGGCGGCTCGGTCCCTGGGCGGCGCGCGGGCGGCGGCGAGCAGGGACAGACGGGCGGCTCTGGCTGTGCGTGCGGTGTGTCAGTGCCCCGGCGGGCGGTGGGTACGGGCGGGAGGCGCGGGGGGTTCGTGCGGCTGCGGGAGCTGCGGAGCCGGACCCGCCTGGCGCCAAATCCTTTCACCGCGAGCTCGCGAGGGAGACGCGCCTCGCGGGGCCGCGCACGCACCGGCGCCGCGCGCGCGCCGCCCCGCCCCCGCGCACGTAGGCCCTCCCGCGCTACCGTAACGCCCGCATTACCGTAAATACCCGCCCGAGCGCAGCACTCCCCGCCGCCCCTGGCCCGCGGGGTGCTTCGGCGGCCGCCGGTCGGCCGATAGATACACCGCTCCGGCACAATGAGCCCGCTCCGCGCTGCGAGCCATCCCCGTGCCAGCTCCCGCCCGCCTGAGGCCACAGCCCGACCGAAATGTCCCCCACCAGGGGCCGGCATTCCTGCCACAGCCTCGCAGCACCCTGTCCTCTTTCCCTGGCTCCTCTGCGCCCACGTCGGGCCTAGCCCCGCACGGTTTATTGCGTTCGGGCTTTGAAAAGGGGCCCTGCTGCTCGAAGTGGTTCCTTGGCACAGCCCTGCTAACGCGGTTACGTAAGGGCAGGAGCAGGGCTGCCCCGTTCCCGCAGCACCGGGAGGCAGGCACGGAGCCTCAAGCAGAGCCGGCGATAACAAAGGTTCTCCAGTGCGTGAACTCCTAATCTGGAGCTSGGCACGGGGCTAATCCGCTCACCAAAACTGCGCAGCTTTCCCTCTTCCCCCTGCCTCCCCCTCTGTACGCGGGGCTCTCCCCAGCCACGCAAGTTGTACAGGCATCGAATTTTGGATTTTTCCAATTCGGTCAAAAGTAACCTGAAAACAAAGAGTGGAGAGGATTTCACATGGGCAGAAAGGCAGCACGGATCTCCCTTCCTTAGGGAGCCCAGATAAAAAGCTAATTTTCAATTGCAGGAAAAGAAATGCAAGTCAAACCACCAGAGGATCAGTATGGAGCGCAACAGAAGGGAAGGTGGGTTTGCCATGAAGTTGCCTTAAGTTGGTACAGATTGTGTGGCCTCCTGAACCAGAACAAATTACATTTACCTGCCCCAGAGCAAGGGAAGAGAGACAAGGAAGTCATCCTGTTCTAAGTGTGCAAGGAAAGGGCTCTTTCACACACGTACACACACACACTGCTCTGTCCTCAGTCAGGCTTCATCTACTTAGAGAAAACTCGACTTGGTTGGCAAGGTTAGCTGAACCCAGAACTACACAACAGCTTCTTGGAACCAATTCAGGAAAAGATGCAGTATGTACAGATGAGAAAAAAGTTGCCAGAACCTTTCCCTTACTTTAGGGTCAAGTTAGTAGATTTTATTTCAGTCCAGTAAGTCAGAGTCACCTCAATAGCAGAAGGGTAAGAATACATCAATGCAAAGGAGAGGTCAGTGTGTGATTTAGCTGTACCACTCTAAATCATTGCCTTCATCCATTTCTTCATGAAAGAACAATCTTAGCTAGTCTGCTGAGGCAATCCTGACATACACTGTTCTGCCAAAGTGACAACAAAATTAAACTAATTAATATTGCAAGATTACTGACTAAAACTTACAGATAATTCTGCATTCATTTAGATGGCATTTGCCTATCCAACCCTCATGTTTTTGGKTTTTTTTCCTAGTATGTAAACAAATTTAAACAGAAAATACATCAATAACTGTATTATCTGAACCTCAGTGAGAGCCCTGTGTTTAGACCTTGATCCTCACAGGGCTTTTCACATGTTGAGTCATATATCTGGAAGCGTTTAATCAACCCCGATGTCTGATAATCTACTACTGCAAACTTTACAGATTGATAGATTCTTTTAGGCCAGATTTGTATCCCTAAGCCTTGCCTTAAATGAGCACATCTGCACATATTGGCAGTGCCTCTGTGCTAAAAAACACCCTCATTCAGAATCACCTGAGAGCTGCAGTCGTCACATTTAATCCTATTCCTAAAGGATGTCATGTCTCCCTACTTCAGTAACGTGCTCATACTGCTTTATACTCCTGTTACCATGGAGAAACAAAACAGCTAGCAGCTTTGAGGCACATGGAGAGATTCCTTTCCCTAAAGCATCCAAGCCTGTATATAAAGGCACAAGTAGATAAAGTAAAAATCATTTCCCCTCTCCCCCTTGAAATTTAGCACTATTAACTTGAGGCAATTTTAAAGTTACTACAGCTGTCTATTTATTAAACCACTTAGAAGGATGAACTTATTATTTTTAAAGGAGATTAACTCATACCATCATAATAAGGGTAATGCTTACTATCTAACCACACATTTAATTACACTACCAAACAGGTGTAGCAAGACTTCTCAGACTACAGTTATGTTACCTGTTATTACAGAAGTGAGAAATCCCAGTTAGTTTTCAGATGTCAGGTGATTCAATTGTAAACAATAAATAAATAGTTGTAAATAATCATAAAGCTAAGTAAATAAAACACACACATAACTGAAATATATGTGTAACTTTAATGACTGCCTTTCAGTGTTAAAAAAAGCACTTTTTCTATATGTAAGTTAAATACAAATTTATTACACATCTGTCCCTGGGAAGAAAATCTTTCTTAAGATACTCCCCTGTCCTCTTTGAGTGCTTTCAAGAGTTTGCCTTCCCCTTATTCATACTTTGAAGGAGAAAAATGGGTTAAGGATGTATGCTCTCCTCTTTGCCATACCCTCTCTTAGTTCAGATTCTGAGTAAATCCTTCAACTCTGCTTTTCATAGAAGATGCAGATAGATAAATGCCATATCAAAAATTAGTGTTTGCTAATGCAGCCTCCTGAAACAGGATAACACTAAAGAATAGGACTTTAAGCTTTGATGTGCAAAGCTGCTACTTGTATGATGATGGCCATATGAAAAACAAAACATGCTTGCTGGTAACCACAATACTCCTCTGTTAAAATTGCCTTTTTTGGTCTCAAAATATATTGAAACATAATCTTCCTTTCTATTTAAATGAAAAGTGACGTGCCCCCATATATAAAAGATGCAATCCTATGTGCTTTTTCTCAATCATATAGCATTTTTCTCCTACCTGTGTTATTTATTTCCTAACCTAAACTGTTTTTCTCTCCAAACTAGTCTTCCCTCTCAAAAGTAATTTCCAAGTCCTCTGGGACTTGGCCCTTCAACAGATCAGTTTCTGGTTTCCCGCATTTTGTTTGTTCTTCCTTAGACTTCAATTAGTTGCTCTACTCACCATAATGTTCTTTCCATTATTCACCCTTAGTCCTTCCAAATCTCTCTCCTCTTTCTGTCAACCAAGAGCAGTGACAAAGAGGTTATAGAAAGAAGAGGAATCTTTAAAGAGGGCATTGAATAATCACAAGAGTCCAATCCCACCTGGGCTTGGAACCTTTCCACACATCTTCAGTGTTGCAGGAGAACCTGGGCATTTGTGTTTCCCCGTTCTGCTCTCTTAGAGCCTTGTCTGTCCTGTTCTAGCTCCTTTTGTTGTGCTTTACCCTACATCTGACCATCACAGTATATTCCTGGTGTCTTCCTTAATCCATCTACCCTCAATTAATATTGCCTCCAGATTTCCACATTCAACACACCATTACTTTAAAAGAGAACATCATTATTGAAATACTCTGCTGCTTTTTATGCTAGCAGGCAGCATGTGGAGCGAGTCTTTTTCTTTCTCCCTTTTCATCACTGCTCATGAAATACTCATTAATCATTACTAGACCAAATGAGAAATTTTCAGGCATTTTTAAAGCGCTGATTTGTCCCAAGTGAGGTTGCACAACTAACGGGCAGTTCTGATGATTTCTTAGTCCCTATTTATTTATCTCCATAGGTGGGTCTATCTTAGGATCTGTCTGCCAGGAGGCCAGGAGTTTGTTTTGGAGTAATAACACGGTACTCTTCATTCCCTGACATGCACTACTGCTCACCACCACAGTCAGGATGCTGAACTAGATTGACCTTGCCTTGTACTATCTATAATCTCTCCAAGATATTTTAATATCAAGGGAGTTCAGTCTCAGAAATGCGGTGGTCATATGCCAAAATAAGGCCTATTAATTCCATGGGAACCAGATTAGTTAGGTGTGACAGCACCCTCAGGACCTAAGGGGTAGTTCAAGGGACAGAAATTCAGGTTTCTGGCACTGGTTTGGTTAGCTAGTTCTCCCCAGAAGCATCTTTGTTTATTACACTTTCTGCCAGCTTTAGGCCTGCAGGTGACCTGTCACTTCAGAGTTGGTAAACAAGTAATTTTTAAGAGACTAATGCTCTTTTGCTTTTCCTGTGTGCTGGATGATGTAGCTGAGTAATCCCACCAAGCAGAAGGAAGCACTGGAAAGCTACACTGGGACATCACATATCAGACATGACCTGTGTTTGTCACCCTCACTGACCCCATACCAAAAAGAATCCCCCTTTTCCCATTCCCAATGAGTAACGTGTTTTGCTTAACAAAAAAATCCAAAACCCAAGCCCATGAGTTTCTGAGGAACAGTTTCTCAGTTCAGAGCATTCAATGACTCACAATTTCTAAGCCTGGCCTTGGGAAAAAAGGCTGCATTCTCCAACATTAAAACCAGGATTTATTTTGGCTTTATTCAGAGCCATACAGAAGTTTATTCACTACACATGTCTCAAGTCCTGTATGTGAACTAATTCATAAGAAGATACTTAGCTTCACAAATCAGACATCTGCAGTTCCTGGAGATTTTTTTGGTAACTTGCCACATATACACATTCACTAGAGTGGAGCTGTGAACTCTGGAAATTTAGATAGACTAAACCCCTCTGCACAGCAGTCAGTCTGTGGAAGAGAAGGTAGCATTGTAAATCAGCTTCCAAAAATATGGTTCTCCTGTGAGAAAACAATGTGGAAGAACCATTTCAAGGGAGTATCAATTAATCTCTCCAAGAGACTATTACAACAATCATAAGTAGGTTTTAAGGTTGACTATCAGTTTCAGTGTACCTTTCTGCTCACATATGAAGACACATAGGGTCAAGATATGTAACTAAACCCAATCATGGAGACAGGACAATTCACAACTGGCAGCCACAGACCACCTCTTGCCTAATGCAACTTTTCTATTCAACCTGACTTTGAAAATACAGCCCCCACTGATGTCCAGATAACCACCTTCTGGGGCTGGTTTTCTCTCCTGGTACTTAACGCTCTTTGTAGTACACACAATACATGCCTATCATAATTTTACACTTAAAGAATTTTAAAGAATTTTACTCTTTAAGCTTCTTCAATACATCTTTCTCCTTTCCCTCATAAGATGCTCTTGCCAAAAAAGAAAAGTCACTACACACTTTTTGTGGCACACTTTTTGTGTGCTAGCTCTTCAACCATCTCCTCTGTCCACTCAGTTCACAAAAAGTGGCTTCTACAGATTGGGAAGGCCATGCTAAAAAACTCACATAAACCTCCTAGAATTTTAAAGAATATTTTATGGTAACTAAAGGTACTACCACGGCATGCCTTAAATCTGTGATAGGCAAAGCTGAGTAAGTGAACTATTTTTAAATATTCATTAATACATGTTAGAATGCTTTCAAGATGGCCACTTCTGTGTGACACACAGCTGGAGCCCAGATAGATAGATAGACCCCGAGCAGCTTCCCCTGTTTAGGCACTGCCCTGGCAATCCTACAAGGCAGCTGTTACAAAATCCTGAGGTCTGCTAAGCAGACTCCAAGGCACCAAAAAGTATCTTGGAGAGTACAAAACTGCCTTTCCTCACAGTCTTGGTTGCAGATCTCTTGGCTTTTACCTTTGGAAGCAGTATCCCAAGTCCAGCTGCTTTTCTTTTAGCCCCAAATGAAGCCAGCTCAGAAAAAGAAAAGGAAAACTTAAGTTTAAGATTGAATGCTATATCATTTTTAAAAGGAGGATAAAGAAATTAGGTCAGAGGTTTGGTCAGTTGATTAATTTTAGGAAACTGCATTAGTTGAGTTAACTTCACTTTAGAATGCTCTCTGGAAAGAAAGCCATTTTGTCAGAAACTGCTCTTTAACCCACTCTGCTGGAGCAAATCTGCTCAGCCTTTCTTTTTTTCAGGCTGAGGTAAACCAGCATAATTTCATATAAAAGACTTAGCAACAGAAACTCTTTTGACAACACACTAAAGCAACTGCTAGCAAATGACTACAGGTAATTTCCTAGGAAAGCTTTAAAAAACTCAGTGAGTCTCCTACAAACTTTCTGAGAACAATTATTTGACAATAAACAGCAGAAGAAAAGCACTGTCATGTAACCTTGCTGTTCCACATCCATAGGCTAAGAATATTTCTGGGAGTGCACCGGGCCAGAAGGCAGGCAGCCCTTCCAGCATGTCTTGTGAATCACAACCAGGTATCCCATCAGGTCACACTGTTCTGAAGGAACAGTGCCAGTAAAGTCAGGAAGGAGGAGGGTCAAAAATTTTCTAAGGGCTTTCTGCTATAAAGTAGCTAATCCAAGAATTAACAAGCTCCTAAACTATCCAACTAAGATTTTCTGATAGGAACATAAAGCTATCCTTTCAAATAACATCAGGCCAAATGTTTTGAGCAGCATCCTGAATTGTCAGTATTTGCAATCCAAGGCTTTCTCTCCTATACCTTTCCCTGTGTCCCCAGACCCATGTGACTGCTAAGTTCATTATGGGGTCAGGGCCTCAATTAGATTCTGGATTTTATGACTTCTTTTTCATACAAAAGAAAATAGAACTGCCTGGCAGTTCCTCTGTGAGAAAAGGCATCTGTACATTTCTCCTGCTTCACATACCAGCAAAATAAGAGATCCTCAACAGCAAAAGTTAAGAAACTAAGAAGCAAGGTGAACACAGCATGCCTGTCTTAACAAATAACTGTTTTAACAATCCTATTATCACAGACAGGACAGTGTTTCTGAAATAAGATCTGTGTGACAACAGTGTGCTTGTCTATCATTTACAAACTCGAAAAATTTACAACCAAAAGTATCATTATAAAGGAGTGAAAACAGACATGCACTTCAAGCACAAATCTCACACCTTCAAAACAGAGAAGAGGCAGATTGTCCACAATATCTAGAAGGATTTTTTTCTCACCAGTGTGTTCCACATGGGAAAGTCTCTGATACTCTAGTTAAAAAACAACAACAACAAAATAACCACAAAACACTTGAAAAATAAGCAATTACATGAAGAAAAGCTCTTATAACTGATCAGCATTAAAGGAAATGAATGCAGAGCATTCAGATGGCAAATCTTTAAATGAATGCTTAAAACCAGCTTCTTTTCCTTTATCCTCTCTTCTCTGAAGCTGGTCTCATCACAAAAGCCAACATTTTTTTTTAACTCCATAGTAACTAACTCTAGCCATCCCTGTCCAAGTTCTTAGGCTTAACAAGATGAGTTTCTACCTAATGCCGTGGTTTTGCAAACAGCAATAAATCAGAAGAAAATTTTAAGTCCATTGTTTATTTGAAGCACGCTTATTATGAGGAAATATTTCTGGTAATATTTCCCTTTGTTCCTTTGTACTTCTCAGTTGCTGATTTATAGCTTTCCTTATATTCTTCATCCATTTGTATGTATCYCAAATGCTTTCATATACTTGAAATACTTTATCATAATGATGCAGAACTTTGCTGGAACATTGAGAAATCTGGCTTGAACCTGACCTGCGCTGGCAGTGGATTGCAGCTTGCAGCAGCCCACATGAAATGAGCTGAAAATCTCTGTCTGCTTCCAAGTGAACGAAGGCTGCTTTGGAGAACTCTACCCTAGATAACCCCCAAACTGACAGCCTGGGAAGGAAGTGAATGAACATGGTGCTGAGTCAGTTTTCACTTTCTTTGCTGTGAACAGGTAACAAATCCAAAGAAACCCATTTGGATACTCAGCAGAAAAACTTGTGAAAATACCCCTCCTTCTCTCATGCCTTCCTCCTCCTCTCCCCAACACACAAACTGTTATTGRTGTGATGGGGGACCACACTGGTACCTTGCACTTTTGGACCCAGGGACAGAGCACTTCCCTTTGCAAGGCAGCTAAATGAAACCCTGCAGGAGCCAAGAGCTGGTATGCACTCATCACCCACAGCCAGCAGCGCTTGGGGCCCCATCTGCTCGGGAATAAGCACCTGGAGACCAAAGGTACCTCTGAGCCAAGGCTGGAAGAAGTCTGCAGCCTGACAGAAGAAAGGAAAGAATTTCGTTGGGATGTGTACTGTGGCTTTCCTGGGAGTCTGTGGCATTCAGTCAGAGGACAGGAGGGCAGAGAGTGAAGTGCAGGAGCCGGAGCAGCCCACCCTGCGTGGGCTGCAGGAGGAGGGCTGGTGGGGCAGCAAGGAGCCTGCCTGCACACACATACACAAGGCTGGGCTGTCAGCTGCCTCATGATGACAGGGTTTTTTCTTGGGTAGTATCCAGAAGAAGTTTGAATAAAGCAAAGTTTAAAAAAACATTTAATAAATACCAGTGGTAAACACTGTGCTCTTCTAGAATGTGTTCTGGATTTTAAACATTTTTGTTGAAAATTGAAATTTACTTTCCTTCTTTGGTCAAGTTTATTAAACTGACTTAGTACTTTTTCCTTCTGAAATCACTTCAGAGATTGTTAATTCTAGAGAATATGAAAAACTGAGAAAACTCCTTAGAAGTAAGAAAAGAAAATTTATGAAACAGTGTTCCAATTAGCAATAAGATTGCTTATTGCAGGGCACCAGGATCTCTTAAAACCCTAACCGACTCTTTTTCAGAATTAAAAGATTTAAAGCTGGGTAACAGTATGTTGGTTTTCCCCTTTCTGCCCTTTAGGTCTTTTGGAACCAYATTTGTAAGGATAAAGAAGTATTTTCTTTCAGTACTTTTAACAGTCTGATGTTTTATCTGAATTGGAAATTGCATTTCATTCCTGTCTTCTTTTTTTTTCCTCCAGTCTTTACTGTGGCTGCATCTGCTGAAACTGGGGGTGTAAGAGAGGGAGAAGTGTGATTTACACTGGTGGAGCTTACTGCTGAACTCACTGGTGTTGTGTGAGGTAAAGCTAAGCATATATATTTGCCTTATAATTGGTATGGAGTATGAGTATATGCCTCAAGACTGGGATTTTTCCATAAGCCATTTAGGTCTGCTGATATTTTCTATCAGTAGATCATCCTCTCTTCAATTTTTGTTTGTTTGGTTTTGGTTTTTGTTTGGACCCTCCCCCCCCACCCCCAGAACTTAAAAGGTTCTTTATATTTCAGTCTGACAAATACAATTTTTCTACCTGACTATCTATATGGAGTTTTACTTTCATTTTTTCATTTTTCCCTGATGCTTCTGTTGTAAGTATTTGATTGTGGGTTTTTTCACTTCTGTTCTTCATTTTTGTTCTATTTTTAAATCCTCTCATTTAGGTTTCATTCTAATTCTTCCAACAGTAATACCTCACAGATCTTTTTCTTCCCAGTGCATATTTCCATCAGTTTTTTCAGCAGATAGCACGTATGCTCTCTCCAGCTTCCAGAAATTAGCACTTTTATTCTTGATTTCCAAGTGACAATATAAGTGATTAATTCCAYGCAGTTATTTGTGATCACAAAGTTGACTAAAAAAGGGCTCTTACAAGCTAGATTGGTCTGTGAAACTTTATGCTTAATATAAACCCAACTCTTATCTGCTGCAATCCACCAGGCTATTGAAAGATGTGGGGAGGATGGAGAAAAGGATTTGGTAATGGTTCTCTTCAAAACAAAAGATATCCTTCCAGCCACTGAATTGCTGCTAATGGCACTGGCCCCTTCAAAACCAACCACACCTTATGCAGATAAAATGCCAAGCTAGGAGCTTTGTGTGATCTGGGATTGTGGAGGTCCCCCCATCTCCAACTCCTTTCCAACTCTGATATTACTGAAGATTGTCCCTACTGAGAAAAAGACATGGATATTTATTTCTTTCAAAGTCTCAAATCAGACATTCTCCTCTGTGTTTCTCATTTCTCAAATCTATAGGGAAGCCAATAGCTCTAGGCTGATAACTTTATGCATTTATATTTTATGTCAATGAATATAGGTTGGAAAGTGATAAAAACAGAGCTCAGAAAATCAGCTTCTTGCTTCTACTACCGAATGCAAGTAATTCACAATGACGAAAAACCTCTTTTAGTCCTTTCTGGGATTGTGCTGTATTTACTGAGGAGCTCTTCAGTCACTCTGGGAATGGGACTTCTGAAAATATACTAAAAATTTGGCTGCTAGAGTTGTTTAGGAGAACAAGAGGTTCTCAGACTTCTGAAATTTTAGATTAGAAGGATCATGTGTATCTCCATGGCTACCAGATCAGTTCATGAGCATCCTGGCAGATTTCTGGTAGCCATTTTGGAAGGTCTCGTAGATAAACTGCTTAATGAAAATACTACTGTGGCCATGCAGGCTTGCTGGGGAGATCAAGAAAGGTTGGACCAAATGACCACATCTGTGGTCCCTTCCAACCTTAACCACTCTGAAGGCTGTAAATATTTGACCAGGAATTAGAAGGGAGAACATGTTACTGCACCACCTTGTTGTTTGATCCTGTTAGACTTGCTGGTRTCAGGGCTAGATCAACAGTGTGGTCGGTTTAGTGTCTTGGGATCTGGTGATCCTGGGTCTGACTACAGTTCTGTGAAACCTCAACTTCTAGCATGCAGGTATTTCACTAGGGGAGGAGGAAAAGTGGTGGTGCCACTGAAAGGAAGGCTTCAAGTATTGTGTCTGCTTCCAGAAGCATCTTTGGATGTTTAAAGAGGCACACAGGGCACAAAAGGAGAACCTCTTCAGAAGGCTCAGCACTTGGGTATGCCATCTGTATCTTCAACGCGTCTTGGGTGCTCCACGCTGCACATAAAAGACAAACTACTTGCAAAGGGGATGAGGAGAGAGAAACAAACACTATCTTAAAGATATCCTAAAATACCCAACACTGATACTCAGCTTACAAGCAACAGAAACATGATAACAGCACTTTTCAGGTGGGGCATCCTGAGCTCTTGGAGGCTGGTTCTTAATCTGGTGAACAGCTGCACATGAACATTCACCTACATGTCTTGGGTCTTTGACCAATGGAGGTTAAAATACTTATCCAGGCTCCCAGTTGAGGTCTGGTAACAGAGAACCCACACTTACTAATTTCAATGGCTGGTTGTCTCTAGTTTAGCTACAGTGGTTTAAGATTTTACTGTCCCAGCAGCTGCACCGTTTTGAGAAGTGACAAAATGGGATATGTGACCACTCCCTGGGCCACAGCTATGTTTATCAATTTAAATTATTAAATATGCTGCGCTGTGTTGAACAGCCAAGGTGAGAGGAAAGGTGGTGGAAGGAGACATCCCAGGACATCCACACCCACTGTTACCAGGTTCTTCCATTACAGACTGAGAGATGTGAACTGGTAGTGGAAGGTAAGGTCACTAAGAGACATTATTGCCTCAAACCACTGCAGCAAGGTTTGGTCTTCAGACTTCCAGAATTTGTGATTTAGTTTAAAAATGGACTCTGTCTGCTTGAGTTAATCTGAACTGACAATAACTCCAGCTTTCAAAGTGTTACTGATATATACAGCAATGCCAATAAATACTGTTGTATCATGCAACCAGATAAAAACTGTGTTCTGTTTTAATATATATTTCAATAAGCAATTAGAAAAAAATAATTATCTTGCACTGCAAGTGGTACAACTTGGAGGTTTATTTCCATAGCCATCCTGCTCCTGAGGGTAAATCATGGTGCTAATGAAATAGAACTGGGAAGAGTTTATCCATCTAGGATTTACAGATCCAGAGTTTCAGATGGATTATTAAACTTGTATTTCCACTTTGGAAAGTTCAGTTAGCAGGTAAAACTTATGTATATATCAAGTAGTCCAATTTTACTATCCTGTGTAGTCTTAGACATAACTTCCTTAAGTGAGGAGGTCATTGGTCACAGCTTTCCTATAAATTTTTATATGTTGGAATAATCTTACTGACCTGTGTGTGATCAGTGTGCCTGGCAAGCCACTGTCTCATCAGCAGCCACGGCTTAAGCAGCTGTTGCTCCCTACATTACATTGTGCGTGTCTTTACGTGGCATACAGCAAATGAGAACTCATCTCACACAGTAATAACCCCTTAGTACTTTGTGGCCAATTTGTATTTCCTGGGCTATTTTGCAGGTTGTTTGTCATTTCCCTGGTGTGGTTCATTGCACGGTTTCATAAATTCTTAAGTGATATAGCTCTGAAAGTCCAAAGCAAAGACAATTTCAGTGGCTTTATCAGGATGCTTAAATGCCTCTTCCTGTTAAGTTTCCTTTATTTGTAGCTATCTGTGGTGTCTGTTAAAATTAGTTTAGCACTTAGCACGTTGCAGTTTTCCCTGCTCCTTAGGGCTCTGCATGTGATAACTGCTTGTCTTTTAGTCCCCCAAGGCTAATGTCCTTACCGTGTTTTCCTTTGCAAACACTCGCCTCTACCTTGCGCTCCCATCTAGCCATTTCACTCCAACAATCCAAATGAGATAACATAAAAAAGCTACAGTTATTTGGAAATGATGACCAATGCACTCTGTTGAAGGGATGCAGTTTCTTTCCAGAGCTGAAAAAGGGATTATATGTCCAAAACCACTGTGTTGTTGTTTTGGGGTATTTTTATCCTCTCAGCTCTGTCAGCTAGTCTAATAAATGATGATGTTTTCTTTTTCCAAGCCCTGCTTTTGCTTCCTTGGTGCACCTTTATTTGAATGGATCATGACTGGAAGATAGTTCAGCAGCCATCAGGGTTGGGAGAAGGCAAAGCCAGTGACAGAACACAGGGCCCCTTCTTGGAGATTGCACTGAAAGTGTCAGGCTGCTCCTCGGGGGCAGGTCTGTGTTTCCTCAGCCCCTGAGAGTTGTTCTTACACTCTCCTTTCTGCCACACTAGCCCAGCTCACAACCTGGTAACCACAACCACAAAACAAAAGTATTTTCTAGCTGAATCAATTTTCTCCTCAGATCCTTTCATGGCTGTTCCTTGGGTCATGGCAGAGAAGGTGATACAAAAGGAGGTGATGCCTCTGCTTGTCCTGGCACAGTGACACAAAAACTCACCAATCTGAAGTATTTGTTATTGTTCTTACATTGAGTTGCTGTGTCTAAATGGAGCAGTAGACAAACACTTCCTATTTCTAGATTTATGCCATATCTAAATAGTTGCACTGGCAAAATTTACAAGTGGAGGAGTGGTTTTGATAGCTTACTTTCTCAGCTCCCTAGAATGAAGAATATAGCAAAATGTCAACTCTTTCTGGTAAAATTGGCTGAACTTCAGCTTTTGACAGTCTAACAGGCTATTGTGGTATGAATATTTTACATTTATAGCCAACATACAAGGTCTCTGAGCACAGATTAGATTTTCTTTAATACAGCTATATATCTTCTTTCCACAGTTCATCAAAGTTCTCTATCCCTCATGAGGGAATCAAATACGAGTTCAATTTCTTTCTTATTCTGAAGGTATAGAAAATATTTCTGGAATGTGTCTTAGTTCTGTTTCTTTTCCCCCCTCTTAAAATAACAAAGTATATTTTTATTTCAAAGCACCTTTAATTTTACAATAGTAAGTCTGTATAGGAAGTCTACAAAACATACTCTGTGCAGTATCTCTAGTTAGATCAGAGTTAAGTTTATTTAAATATGGAATACATTTGATATCTGCAAAGTTAAAGCTTATATTTAAGTAATAAATGAAATTAATGAACCTGGAAAAACAAGCTAGCCATGCAATTAGTCTTTTGAATAAAAAAACACTGAGATGAATGAGAATTAAGGTGGTGCTTATGCTATAACACTTGGCTTAATCCTGTGCCATTTGTGTTAGTGGAGATGAATAAACTGTGAATTAAGATCAGTCCCCCAGACCTTAACTTTATTCCCACTGAAATTCTGATGTTAACCTGAGCAGGTAGTGGGGTCAGACTTGTAAAGTAAAATCCTGAACATGATAATGGGACTTGTTATGGAAGATGATTTTCTCCCTTACTATCCTACTGTAGACTTAAAAGGATAGTGTTACATCAGTTATCCAAACATTATCTTCACAAGCAGATGGTCTAGAATTTTTTTTTAATAAATGAAGATTTGCATTCTGAAGAAAGTAGAATAATCAGAAGTGCTTAAATTTTCTATACCCAAGTTCATTTTGGTTTTGATTATTACTAACTTAGTGACTACAGCAACATTTTCATGCCCAAATAATCTTGACAGGAGATAGAAAAGGAAGTAGTTCTGCTACTCATGAGCTAGGAAGATTTTTCTGAATATTAAAAAGTACTATATCATGCCTCAGCTGACTAAGGGCCATATATGATCATTCAGACGTATAATCTTTAGTTCCTTCTCTCATCCCAAGGTTAACTATTTCTGTGTCATGGTTGACATCTTTGTAAAATGCACTTTGGGCTTATTTATCTCTGCTATGGCCTTTATAGTCTTAAATTGCATGTTATGATATATCAAACAACAAAGTAAGAGCTATTTTTTAAAGGTTAGCTCCACAATATTGGTAACATGAATACAATTCCATTATTCAACAGTCCCGTTCAATTACAATTGTCCAAATGTCAGTCTGAAACATTGAATTTGTGTTTTCCTCACAAATTCCTATTTTTAAATAGCTTTTAGATAACCACATTATCAGGGGGGCTCCCTTAAATATTAAATCATTATCAAGTAATCTTTTACTTTTTCTAAGATCAGCAAAATGAACCTTCTGGGACATGTCAAAACCTGTCTCATTGAGTATCCTTTCTCCTAATGAGGCCTAAAGCAGGTGCTCAGTGGAGAACCACAAAAATGTCTATCTTAAATACTCTGTCTCTGAGCCTCCTACAAATGGTTTGTGATTCAAAGAACTCCTGAGCTAGGGATGTTATAAAGTAATTCCATGTCTTCAGTACCACTCACAGGTTTTTCTTTTCTTCATAAGTGTGAAAAGTTAGTGATTTGATAGTATGTTATTGGGGATTTTTTGGGCATGGTATTAAAACATGGAAACAACTTTCTCAAAAGAACAGAGAAGGAAAGAATGGAGTTTTAACAGCATTGATGTTCCCAACATCATTGCTTTTGCTTCTTGCGAGAGCAATTCCACTGGAATTTTTTCAGTACTCCAGAAATCCCTCATTTCCAAGTTTCAGGCTGCTGGCTGACACATTCTAGGCTCCAGAGGAAGGTCTTGGAGATGGAATGTCTTCATCTGAGGAAGCAGGCTCTCTTTGCCCTTTTTCAAGGGGCTCTTGAGCTTGGCTCAGCTTTCAGTGGTGAGCCCCTGCTGCCTGTGGAGCACGGGGAGAAGTACTCATGGCAACCCATGTTGCTAGGCAGATGGATGATTGTGTTTTGTTCCTGCTGCCGTGTTCTTGGGGATCCTGGCTTCACTTCCAGATATAATTAATGGTAATAAAGTCTGAAGGTTAAAATATATGGATCTCTAGGGCCATTTCTGTGCCTGGGTGGGATGGGGAAGAGTATCCTGGCACTTACACATAAAAGAAAGAGCTTTTTTCTGCTGCAGCTCTTTAGGTATAGTCCCAGAGGCCAAGCACTGCCAGCAGCTCCTTGACATTGAAGAATATTGCTGCAGTAAAGAAATGCTTCCTTTTTCCTAGCAACTCATTTTGAATGTATGTTCAGTCACTTTTCCTCAAATGCAGCTTTGTTGAAGCTGGACAGGAGGAGCTAAAGATCCATAGGATAGTAGCTGTACATGAGCAGTAAGAGATATTTGCCAGGACAGTTCCAAAGCCATCCCATGGACTGAGAAGGGTTTTAGATGCTGCTATCATCATCAGCCTTCAAACTTGATTTTCCCCTTTTCTTCCTTCAGTGTTTTACTTATGGACTCAGACAGCCACTGAGCTTTTTCCATCCAAAAGAACATCTCACCTTTCCTGCCTTCCCCTCTAGTTCTTCCTCTCTTCTACTTGCAGGGTCCAACTTCCTGGATGTGCTGATTGAGATACTTGTCAGATCCTTTTCTGAGTTTCTTAATAGGGCAGAACACTATTCACTTTTTGATGGATTGTATTTTTACTACCTCTGTGACTCGTATTTGCTCTCAGTGAATGGCAGAGCCAGCACAAGGTAGAAGGAAGATATGCAGCCAGCAGGAAGAAAGGAAGGGAAGGAAGGAAAAGACTTGGATCTTCCCCTTTCAGCAGTGGTGAACTCCATATGTGTCAAAGAATCATACAGTGACATTTTATTTAAGAGGTCAGATTTTGGGCTTCTAGTTTCATTATTTATATAAAAAATTAAGCCAATTTATGCACTTTTATGTATAATTTATGTACTTTTTGCTGTTCTGTAGGTGAGAACAGGAAGAATTATTTTTTTGAAAGAAAGCAAAATTATGACAGGTGAGGTTAATCCAAGTACACCAGCAGCCTGGAAGAGGTCAGTGGTAGAGGAAATAATGGAGGGCATGCCTGTATGTCTGTCTCTGCCCACTCTGTTAGGCTTCTCTTCATCTACTCCAAGCACAGGATCAAAGCCTGCAGTTACAAAGAGAACAAGCCAGAGGAGAAGCTGTCTTCCCCTCCTACACATGAAGGAAAGAGGTAGCTGCTCTAAAGTTCTCAAGTGTAAATTACCTAAATTCTGTAGGGAAAGATACAGTATAGGCAAGGAAGGACAGAGTCTTTTTCTCATTTTTATCTGGTTACTGTGTAACATTTGGTGAACAGCTAATGTTTAGATAATACTCTGTTTTGAAGAGTCTGAGTCACTGAAATCAGCTGCTGATCCCAGAGGAAGAGTGGAATGAAGGTACACTTGGGTCATTCATGTCACATTGGTGAAAAAGGGCACAGTGACATGGAAACGCCTGCTAAACAACACAGCTGTACCCCTTTTGCTTCAGAGGAGCTATTGGTAAGAGCCCTGCTACAAAATCATATTTACCCACCTACTTTCTCTGTGAAGGACAAATGAATAGGCTTCTTTGTGCCTTCAATTATATGGTCCCCAAGGACCCACAGAGAGAGTCCTATAGTGAAGTTCTCTGGCACATGTTTGGAGCATTGAGATGCTCGCAGTCCCAAAGCCATGGGGGGACATAGCTTTGTAGGATGTTATTAAACCTCCTTGAACTTCTCTCTCTTACATCACTTCTCCCAGTTTAGACCTGTTTTTTATTGCTGAATAGCATTTCTGAACATATGCATGGAAAATATGCAAAATGTGTGATAGGACCCTGATAGCTGAGAGGAATGTATGTGATGAAATTAAGAGTAGAGGTAAGGGAACCTTATGTCTGTGAGACTTCAGTGGATTCACGCTTTATATCAATGATGCTGGATTCTTTTATAATTTTCCTGAGATATCTTCTGACATTTTTAAAATGAAAAAATCACAATTTAAAAAGGGTATGTTCTCTTCAGAGGAGCTCTGTAAAGATCTTGCATGCAACAGCTGATATTTCAAGCTGTTGAATTAGTAGTTCTGGGTTTCCTTTTGTACTTGTCTGTGCCAAAATGTGATTAGTTGTTTCAGCCCACTCCTACCCTTGGTTTGAGGTATCTGTGCATTAAGTTAAAAGGGAAACAGCTATGTGGTTCAGGTCCATATATCAGGTATTTGATCTACTTTATAATTGTTAACATTTTTTCCCTACACAGATCTTCAAGATACATTGCCAGGAAATTTTAAAGCAGTGAGTTCTCATTTTGAAGTGCTTTCTCATTCAGTATTTTGTTCTGCTCCTAGAGACAAGCAAGACACCAAAGCTTGATGTGTTAGGAATTGGAAGAACAAGGATACTTGGCTGCAAGCTGCTGGAAGCAAAAGGAAACTCCAGGCTAGAGTGGACAATGCAAATGAAGCACTTTGATTTACAGTAATTGTCCCGAGTGGAATCTCAACAGCACAGGCAGGACAGTGCAAAATGCTGTTTGCTGAAATTTGTATGAACTCTGAGTCAGTGAAGATTCTGTAGCTAGGCTACAGTTATCAAACTTAACAAGTTTGATATGAACATCCAGGATTTGAGCAAGGCCTTTATATACTCACAACAACACTCTCCGCAAGGAGCTGTTCTAGCAGCTCACGAGGGCCAGAGCCAGCAGCTACAACAGGACGCAGATGTTGTGGTGTAAATGACATCTCATAGCTGTGGTACACTTCACGATTTCCCCTTCCTTCATCAGCATTTACACACTGCTTTTCTTACCATCTCTCTTGGAGGAAACAAAGATTTGGAGGAAAGCCAAGTGCAAGCCCTGGAGAAATTGCTGGGAAGAGGAGGATGCCCAAGTGGAGTTATTGTCTTACCACGTCACAGTTGCAGTGACTCACTTCCTTTCAAAATTTACTATTAACATGCAATAATCTCAATAAATATGCATAATATGCAACACTTGTATTTATTTTAAAACTAAGAGTTGTTAATATTTTGGGCATGGATTTGTCATGAAAACCCAAGTAACTAGAACAGGATTTTACTAAGGTTTTTTTAGGAATATGTAGTAAATACTTTGAATTAAGGTAGCATTTGTAGAAGAGCTATAAGTGTCCTATGATGAATGATGTGGAAAATAATATGAGAAATCTAATGCTGGGCACATTATTCAAGAACATGAAATTCTACATTTTGGGGGAGGGAAGAGGAAAGAGAGGTCCATCCTTGCCAAAACAATGTATTTTGCATTTTTCTCCAGCTTCAAACATGTGACTGACCCACCACCATAGACCTTCAATCAGGAAAGACAAGTTTTCTTGTGGAGAGGTTAAGGGAATAAGAAATAGGACCCCTGTAAGACTGAAAGATACAGGTTTTTTCTTCTGCTGCTGCATCCTCTATATTCGTCTGCCATGCTATTCTCATCAAAATTTCTGTTAGCAATTTGAGAGGAAACAAATCTGTACTCCTGTAGTCAATCATGTAGTTTGAAATATTTAGTTACTTTAATAAACTGCTCAAGTCAGTAGATAACCTTTCAGAGGGATCAGCTTTGTTAGAGAGCATAATCAGCTGTTTTCCCAACAGAATAAAGATGTATTCTCTTGGGTATCTATTATACCCTCTTTACTCTGAGCCATGTTAAAAAAAAATGCAAAAATAAGTGGCTGAAAGGCAAATAGCAAATGTTAAAATGTTCTAAAAAAGTGATTTTTTGTTTTAAATCAAAGAAGCTCTGTTTGTGCTCCATGTGAATTTCAGGCTTCGCTTCCATGAATACTGAGAACATCATTAACTGTTTGAGAGGTGGAATTGAGTGTGTGAGGAGGAGTCATCCACGCAGGCTTTGCAAAACTGAACATCTGACAAACAAGCACCTGCTGTAGTGAGGACAAGGTTTTAGCTCTAGGAATTTCATAAATATTTGTTTTCTAGGAATATATGGTTGCATCTTGTCAGAATATTAATATTTGTATTTTTTTCTACTTTCACAGTTGTTTTAGAGTCAGAATACCCAGGCATCGCAAGCCTGTGTGCTAAAACTCACAGCTAAATTTAAACCAAAGTGTTTTATTTAATATCACTAAGACAGAATATTTTAGCTGTTTTGGCGTGATGGCATTTAGAATAAAATGTTCTTTCACTTTCTAAAACTCAGACACATGTAAATCTCCGCAATTGCTGGGGAAAGCTGCATTTTTAAGAGACACGGAGTCCTTGGCAGCGGCAGGTTGAAGGGCTTCACTCGATGGCCGCCTGGAAGGGCGGAGGGGTGCACTGGGGCCGTACGAGGGGCTCGGACACCCCGAGCCCGGCGGGGAGCGCCGCCCGAGCCCGGGCGCTGTGAGGACAGGGCCCGAGCAGGCCCGCGTCGCCATGGCGACAGCGCGGCGCTGCGGCCATGGCGGAGAAGGAGGAGAACGGCGAGGGTAAGGCCGGGGCCGGGGCTCCCCCCGCCTCTGCCGCGGCGCGCGGACGGACCGGCGGCCGGGCCGGGGACTGGGCGCCACCGAGTGAGGCCCGCCCGCCTGAGGCCTTGGGCGGCGGGAGGGGCGGCGGCGGCGGGGTCAGCCTTGGCCCTGGGTGGTGCCGGGGCAGAGGCGCACGGACCCGCACCGGGGGACACAGACACACACATATACATACTGAACTGCATACATACACATATATACACACACGTGTGTTTGTGTGTGCGTGTGTGTGCGTGTGTGTGTGTGTGTATGTGTATTGCAGTCTTCGACATCCTCACGAGGGGAAGACACTGATAGCTTTCCTCTGGTGCCCAGTGACAAGACCCGAGGGAACGGCCTGAAGTTGTGCCAGGGCAGGTTTAGGTTGTGTATCAGGAGAAGGTTCTTTATTCAGAGGGTGCCTGGGCACTGGAACAGGCTCCCCAGGGAAGTGGCCACAGCACCAGCCTGACAGAGCTCAAGAAGTGTTGGGRCAGTGCTCTCAGGCCCTTGGTGTGATCCTGTGCAGGGCCAGGAGTTGGACTCAGTGATCCTTGTCATCCCTTCCTGCTCAGCTCATTCTGTGATTTTAGATATGTACGTGCACGTATCTGTTCGTGCACATTGTGCATGGATGTGTGTATGTAGCTGTGTGTATATGAAAGCACACACGTGCATATTTACACAAACAAGAAATACACCCTCTGACTGCCCATCCCTTTCAGGGTGGCCACACCGCTGCCTCTACCGCAGGGCAGGGGCTGCTCTGCAGCACTCCCTGCCACAGGGGGTGCCACCAGCTTCCTGTTGGTGCTGGCAGCGTTATGGTGGTGCTGCCACCACGCAGGGTACGCCCAGGCTGGATGGTGACAAGGCTGAACCCCTTGTCAWGGCATGAGGTGGCTGCCAGGGCAGCCATTGCTGGCTGATTGTGGCTTCTTGCAGTCATTTCTGGATGCATTGGTCTCTCTCTGCCAGAAAAAAAAGTAATCTGTGCTGCTGATAGCACCATGGCTTATTTTTAGAGGCCACTGTGTTCTGCTTTATGGAGTGTTGCCAGAAATTCTGTTTTATAGGCTAGAGGTAATTCCTTCTTCAAGGRTATTCCAGTATCATTTCAAAGAAAACATATTTTCTATAAAGCCCACAATATTGTGACTTCTGAAATCCATCCTTTCTGTAACTAAACTTGTGTGTGTTGCAATAGTTTGCGAAGTCTGAACATTGTAATTGAAACAATATAATAAATTGATTATTTAATATTTTTTAGGRAACAATGTATGCTGCAGAAAAATCTTGTCTAAGTCTTATCTAAGGTTGCTGTGGATGGTGCTAAATGACTAAATGACTAATTTGATTTTTGTAGAAGTGTTTCTAGCTGCACTTTGCAACATAGATATCTTGAAGAAATTAAACAGTGAGACATGTATCTTCCTTGAGGACTGCTCTTAAAGTGTTTTATTTTTTTATATAGGTTTTAATTTTTGCTTAGTCTTGTGGAAGACTATCTTTTGCATCTTTCTAGTGGTGCAAATGGAGCTGAGGCACAGTACTAGCAGAGGTGGATAGAAATGATAGGATAATAGCCTAGAAGTCTGCTGAGCTAACTGAGATGAGGGAAATAGTATTGGGAAGCCTTGCTCTATGTATTTTGGGTACCCATATGAGTAATATTGAGATTTTGTGCTGTTTTGTCAAGCCACAGCCAGAAACTCTTGGAGAAGGAAGGTCATGGGTTTTTGATTGCTTGATTAAAGACTTTTAAGGCCTTTTTTTTTGTAGTTTCAAAATCAGAATACTTTTAAAGAAGTTTRATTATTGTATTACTAAAGACAGACTCTCTTGGGGTTTTTTAATGCTTCATGTTTTTTAACATCCTATAAAACACTATTCCCAGTAGAGTTTTAGATGTCATCTTCTAGAGGARAATTGTAGTGTCATCCTAAACGACCTTGACCCATAAACTCCATCTCTGGCCCGACCAGTGGATCATGGGAAGTGACATGCTGGACTTTAGTTTCTTATCTGTAGGATGAGGACAGTAACTTGCGTCACTGGGAAAGTAGGTTCTGTCATTCATGAGAATCCCGGCCTGCTATTAGGCAAACCAGTTGTTTATTGCCTTATTAAGGTGCCTCATTACTGTAAACATGGCTAAGGAGAGCTAACAGTCAGTGTCTCATTATCAGAGGCAATCCCTTAGGACTGAGTCACTTATACCACTTCAGAGTTGCTATTAGCCTTCCTGCTGATAGCAGTTAGAGGGTTAATTAGGATTCCCTGATTCTGGATTCAYACATCCATTGTGCTTCCCTCCAGCAAGTACTCCACATCTATGCAAGCTGCAGGTTTAACTTTATTATGCTTCAAAGTAATACCATTAGTTGTATTGTCAAATAATTAGTCCTTAGGGTATTCCTCTTGGTGCTTTGCAGAACTGTAATTCCACCAGCTTTCCTGGAAAGGTTTCCCTTAGGTCCTATTATTTCCAAGTTCAGTCTTCTTCGAAGTTGAAATGCCTGCTTAAATGTTTTACAGATATACATGATGTACACAAAGAGAAACAGTGGGAGGCCAAATCCCGCTACCTCTTGTACATGTTACTCACATGAGTATTACCCTCTAGCTTATGCAAATGTTGCAAATAAAATCTTGTATATGCMTAAGTGTTAAGGGGACTGTGCCCATACTGTATGTAGCTGCATGTTTTATGTCTGAATTTATATCCCTACATTTGTGCTTTCAACAATATTTAATGTTTTTTCTTCACACCCATCTGATTAGAATATTTGTTTAATCTTTCACTTTTGTACATTTGTCTCTATCTTCCCTCCTATCATTCRGTTTCTTTCCCCTTTTCTGCTACTTAATTCAGTCTGCCTGTTCTTCCATTTGCTCTCAGATACTGTCTTTGTAATTTGACATAACATGTCAGATTTTCTAAGTTTTAATACCTCTGATCTCAATACTGATGTTGCTAGAACCTGAAAGCAAAATGTCAGACTGGTAGTGCCTCAAGTACAACTAGACTGAAGACAAATTATTCTCCATGTGGGATTTAAGAAATCGTGTGAAAGTACATAAAGGAGAAAACGCTTCAGTGTTCCTGTATCATTATGGAAATGTTATGTAATTGATCAGTATTAGAGTTTTTCAAAGACCATATTCTTTGTGCCAGATAGTGCATATTTAAAATGCCATTAATAARTAATGAATTTTAATCCAAAGGGAAGTATATTGAATAGTATCTGAGCTGCTATTTCACCCATTTACCCCTGTATGGAACGAAATACCTGGTTGTGGATAAGAGGTGTCCCCAGAAGGTTGCTTGGTTCTGCTGTGAAGACCTATGGAGAATAACAGTTCTGCAAGGATGGTTTTCTCTGGTAAATGATCAGTAGTTGTTCTAGGGAGCAATTTGTAATCAGGCCTCACAAAACCTCTCCATGCCATGGATGAAGACACACCGTCATGTGGATCTTGGGAAAGAGTTTTCACTCTTATTTTGGCATGTAAATACAGTAGCAGTGTGTTCAGTCGTACATACATGTCTGCTCTTTGCCTGGCCCAGTTTGCTGCCTGGCATTCTGGCGAAATCAGAGACACTGGAGGTGACGCTTGGGGAGATGTAGTTACACATTTAACTACTCCCCTCTTTCAAAGCAGCAGAGTTACACCTCTATCACCTGTCCTGCTGAATCTCCTCGTGCCTGGAAGGAGGATCTAAACCTTCCTGTCTACATCACCTCACCTGGCTTTGCCTGCCTTTTGTATTGCTGGAGATACTGAAAATGTGGTATCACTGCTCATTCTGTTTTAATGCTTTGAGTCAAAGCTGAGAGAGCCTTGTAGCTGCTGTGAGCACTGTAGGCAGTCATAACCATTAATTCTGCTTGGAGCACTCTTAATTAACATGAAAGTTTCAAACCCAACACAGAAAAGCCCTTAAGCTGTGCACGACTTTGGGGAATCCCACTGAAAGGGATGATGCACATGATGTTGAAGCACATGAGTTCTTTTAAGWACTTCTTATACTGAGGATTTTAAAATGTATTTTTGAGAGTTTCACAAATGAGCACCAGCATTTGAAAGGTACAGAAGCTYTGAATTAAACACAATAAATCTTCAGGCTAAAGTAATCCATCAGACAAATTATCTCTAGTTTAAAAAGTGACAGTGTTTAATTTATGAGGAAAAAAATACAAAATTAGTACGAGCTGTTAAAAATAAGTAGCTTTCATAGGGCTCAAGCAAGAAGTATTTCAGCTCTAGAAGAAAATCTGAGTATATGAGATTACTTAGGAAATCAGTGTGCAGTTTTATCACAGTGGAATTTATAGATGAACACTTTGAATATTTTTATATCCTCTTGTTGACATTGCTGTAAGAAATTACATGAGAAGAAAAGTTTATAGTCTTTATTAGACTGTAATGCACCTTGACATGCACCCTGACATCAATCTGATTTATGTTTTAATATTTGTACTTATTTGAGAATGAAACAAAAAATAAAGTATGTCAATCTCCCATGACAAATACAGGTTGTAGATTTGAACCTGTTGGCTATACTCCCACCRCAGAAATTGATCTCAAATGGATGTAGAATAGGTAATTGCAGATTGACAGGTTTCTGGTTTCCATGGTGCGTAAAATGGAAGAAATTTTTCAGTTTGGCTCTACTTCGAGCTGATTTAGTGCATAAAAAATTGGATAGTGTGCAAAGAAAGGCTTTAAACTTTTTTGTCTTTTCAACAATGCCAACCAGTGAGCTTGAGAACTCCCACAAATTATCTTTCCAACAATAGTTAACATGTTATTAAGAATTTCCATGTCTACATACTAATTACTCTGAGATCTGAGCGGTTGGGAGGGGGTTTTTTTCAGCTTACCAGTACCTGTATTTTGTGTGAACAGATAATGCTTTGTTGCTATTGGCAATAAAATGTGTTGGGCAAAAGATTGTGGAAGGAAAATGGTCTTTTGGGTAACAGAAATGTGACATGAACCTGTTATCACAGCCGGTGTTTAGCCCCCAGCTGGGAGGTGGCCATGCAGACAGGGGTGTTGGTAAAAGCTATTGGCACAGGGAGGGGCTGGAGGTCCCACACCAACCTYGGGACTCTGTGCTACCTGATGGGTCTCAGCAGTATTTTTATAAATGGCCTTAAGTTGTCAATGCCCACCTTTAAGAAAATACAGACTCCCAACTTTTTGGAAATGTATTGTCTTTGCATTGTTGYATAGGTGTGGGTAGGATGTGACAGCCTTATGAATATGAGATTGGAAGGGATTTTCTAGAATCCAGCCTAGGGCTGTACAGAGTCATAACCTTCAAAAACTCTCCAAGTACCATCTTAAAAATGGTAAGGATTATTGTGTCACTGGTKTAAGCTCACAGGAGGTTCTGGTTCTGGATGGTCAGGAAAATTAGAAATGAATTCTGAAGTTCATTTTTGAACAGCTTGTGCACTTCTTTTCCAAGTTTGCTAACTTCTTCCTTTAGCTTAGCCTGCCTGAAATGATGAATGCCAGAAGTGTCTTATTCCCTATTGACGTTAAATGTATATGTCAGTTGTCAGCTGAAATGCTGTTCAAATTCAGAATATTACTCTTAGGTAAACAGAAAGAAAATTGGAGGTTTGTMTTCATTCATGGTATGTAAAGGAAGTGATTTAGCACTGTAAGCGATACTTTCAAGGCAGTGCCTTAAAAGCCAAGCAGCTGCAGCAGCAAACTCCTGTAATTCCTTGCCATTTTGTTTCACTCTAACAATCTTCCTTTGCTYGGGCAAAGACAGAGTGCTGCAGATAGAATTGCAACCAGTCTAGAAACTATTTCTTAAAACCCATTTAAGACACCAAATTGAAGGGTTTCTGATATATTACATAATAACAGCCTGTATTAAGTCATRCTTAAACCCCTCATTCTGCCATTATGGTGCAGATTCAAAAGAAGAACATTTACATACTGCTCTGTTCTAGCAGCAGTACTGTGGAACTGCAGTTAAACTTCATAATGTCTAATGTTTAAAATAAATTACTTCTCAGATCCAGTTGATTCTGGTGCCTGGTTCTGGACCACGTGAGCAATCAGTGTGCAGAGCTAGTTCAGGAGGAATATTCAATTTATGAGATATTTGCTGCTGCCCCACATGCAATCARGTGTGCATTGTCAGTGACAAGTGACATGGTTCCCTGTTGGGACTGTCCCACATCCTTGGCAGAGTGAGCTGCTTTAGTGGGTCCCGCAGCAGCATGTGCATTGCCACATTTTGGTGGAACTTGTTCTGGTGCATATGTGGATGTCAGAGTTGTCCTTTGCAGCTCTGCCATCTGCTTGTGGGGCCAGCACTGTGGAGAGTGCAGGAGAAATGGAGACAGATGACAGATGCCTACTGTGACTGCACAGCAGCAGACCTGTGCTCTGCCAGTGTCACAGCCTATAGAAGCTGCTCTTTTTCAGCTGCAGCTGGAGATACAGCAAGACTCAGCACCACCAGGAGAGCTATATGTCCTCACAGGGTAGGTTGCTGCTGGAAATGAAAGAGGATGTTAGTATGGGCTAGACATAGCTGTTTCATTATATCCCAGGTGTGGCTGAGATGAGGGATATAGAAAAAATTGCAATGAGATTACTGTTTTTGCCAGCTCTGAGCTGCCACAAGAGTGCTGGCTGGTGCAACTGCCAGAGTTGTGATTTCAGGGATGTGTGAGACATTCCTAATGCAGATTTATGCTGAATTTATCTCTGCCTTGTGAAAAGGGACACTGCATGCAGCTGGTATTGACTTTTTTAAAAAAGTATCACTGTTATTCTTTGCAGGCTAACTAATGTCGAGCACTGACATTTCTGTCACTTCACTGAAGGAAGGACAACATCATGAAGTATAAGATAATCACTGCATATAACCTATGAATCACAGGTGTGCAGAAAGCAATCCAGATCTCTGCATAGAATGGACTTCCTTGCTTTCTTTGGATGACTGGAGGCAGATCACATCTTCTGCTTCACATCTCTTCAAGAGAAGATCTTTTGTATTAAAAGGATTTCCCCCATCATTCTGCAAGTTAGTGTGACAAAGCATGTCGTTTCACTGCCCTCAGTGTTGGCTGCATGCAATAGCAACTGTTTTGACAACTTGTCTGTGGACACAGGGTAGCAGGAGAGCTTTGCAGTTAGAGCTRGACCTGTGCAAATGACCCCAGGTTTCATGAAGTTAGACTTAGCCCCTAGWTGACTAGCTGCAAAATGAGGCTGTGCTTTACTGGCTGAAATTCAGGTCATAATTGAGACCAATTAGGTCCAATTTGGATACATGATTCTTCTTAAGAGCTCTTATTGTGTGCTGCTTCCAAAGTAATAATCTGCAACAGTTGTGAGGCCTGTGAAACAAGCAGTGTGGCTATGGCTGACTGCTTGAGAAGAGAAGACAGGCAGGGCCAAGTCCTGAGAGCTGCAGTGGAACATTTCATGCTACACCTCTATTGTTGCTTTAAAAATGTTACAGGTACTTCTGGCATAAAGTGTTWGACAGCTTATCAAATGAAAATGTGTGTCTCTGGAATCCATGAGTCAGTAGCTTTTTCTGTCCTGTAATACCACTGTAACTTTCCCATTCCAGGGTCTTGAGGCCYGTGTAATCAAACTTCCTTCCAAGAAGTGCAAAAATGTTAAATGGGCTTGAGGAAAAAAGAATCTGTTTCAACATTTGACCAAATACTAGGGTGAAAAAAAGAAGAAACTGGCTTTTCTGCAAGGTCTCTGCAACAACAAATACCGAAAGTGTTGGCAAGCAAACTTGTGTGAAATCTGGGAAGAGAGAAATCCCCAGGGCAAGGGTAGGTGCTGTTGTATTGTGAAAGAGGCTCAGGAGGACTGCTGAGTGCTTCTGCTGTAAGTAATGGTGACTCCAGATTCATTCAAGCTCTAAGAGATTATCCCTAATTTTTATTTGAGGTTTGAGCTTACGCAGAGCAGCCACTACACACATTCCTTCTATTTCCCAGTGTTATGTATTCTCCAGAGGGTACAGACAATAAGATGTATGTTACAGTTCACAGCATGACCCTGCACTATTTACAACAGGGATGAGGTGACAGTGGGTCAGGACACAAGGAATAAGGTGCTTAAGAAGATCAGGTCAGAGCATTAGCTCTCACTGTTGAGTATTTCAGAGCTCAGAAAGATTTTGTACTCATGGTGATAAAAGTCTTTAAGCTGTAGCTGCAGGGAAAGGTGCAAGACTGAGCTATGAAGTGACACAGCAAGGTGCTTGTCAYTGGATATGAGCTGTGGTACCCCCAGCAAGGGACCATGGGGCATGGCAGGAGGACCTCAGGTCTGCAGCACCATGGAGCAGAGCAGAGCAACAGTAAATTGCAGTAAGTTGGTGCTGGAGAAGGGCTGGGTTTTTGCTTGTGCACTTCCTTGCTGCTTAAAGRAGATGATCACAATAATCTCCCTGCCCAATGCCATCCTGGCTGGTCAAAACAGCAGAAAACCTTCCTCTGCAGCTGCATGTGTGGGAATCCAACTTGCATTGCATTTTCTGGTGGAAAGGTTTCTGCCCACTATCACCAGCAAGGTAGTGGATGATGACCTCCACTGGAATATTTTCCTTGTAGGAAAGGAAACACTCTAGAATGGTTTAAAAATTACTCATTTGAAAATATGTCAGAATGGCTTGCAATTTTAACTGCCAATGGGCCAACTTTTCTGATTTTYTTTTTTCCCTGGACATGYTGGTAGGTCTAGAACACTTAACCAGCAGGGGAATCTGGAACTGTAGCCAAGTTCTGGCCCCAGCCTACAYACTTTTAAAACCTGTGCTAGCCCATCTCAGCTAGGTGCTGCTATGGGCCACTGCCTGGSCTTGTGGCAGCTAAGGAATCCCTGCCAGAGTCTGTCTCATCTGAATTGCTTTGACCTGGAACATGATGCACTCTGCATYCCAGATGCACGGTCATACCAATAAGCCAGCCACTGCACCTCCATTTCTCCTCTTTGGCAGATGTGGATCAAATAACGAATTCATTCTGTGAAGTACAAGTAGGGGTGCCTTCCATATCATCCTACCAAACAAACAAAATCAAAACTAAACCAAACTAAACAAAATAAACCCTTAAGAAAGAACACCCACATTGCAAAAAGAAAAAAAAAAAAAGAAATCACTGGCTCATCAAACCTCAGTGCTTCAGATTTGAGGAGACTGAACTGCATCACGGTATAGGCAGGTAGTATTCCTTGATCATGTCCCAGGATTGCAGGCTTCTCTGCTGAAGAATGATGGTTCAGTATCTATAGATACATATGCATATATAGCATGTCTATACAGATTGCATACAGTAAAACATCAGGGCATATTTTGCTGAGCTTTTCCTGGGATACATGAGGTGCATGGATTGATATATACCTGTGGTGCATCACTCAGACTAGCTGCCTACAGGGGAATGATTTTTCCCTGTAGTTTAGTTTCCAGGACTGTGTAGATTGAGCTTGCCCTCACCAACAAGGTGCTCAGGARCTCTGTGAACAGCAGGAAGAAAGGATTTTCTTCCCCTTGCCTGTAGGGCAGGCATATGAAGACAGCCAAAGATACAGAAAATTATGGTTTGTTGTTCCTCTCCATTATACAGACAATTTTGTTTTGGAGCAAGCATCTCTTGAGGGATTTGCAGAGGTAGCAAGATTATCCCTCATATTTTGCCCTTTTCCATTCTCATAGGCAAATCCATTACCCGTARAAAGCCAAAGCAATGGTTGTAGTACCACTGGGGCTTCATGCTGACATATTTTGCCATCTGCATGCCCTGGTTTCAAGAAACACAGGATTGAGAAATGCAGACTGAGGACAGAGGAAGCAAACAGGATCCTGGTCAGGACATGGCAGTCAAGTTTAATAGAGCAGCTGTTGAAGGTGTTATATCATAATGACTCAGGGCAGACAGGTATCAATGATCGAGGACTGAGGCTACAGAGTGATCTCTGTGAACTGCTATGGGCCCAGTCTGCCCAGCACAGACCAGGGAAAATAATGGCATCTTGCAGGAGCAGCCAGAAGTGACATCATTAAAATGGGCTCGATAAGCAACAGGAACGTGTACCATGAGGGAAAGAAATATTTTTYCTGCTGATGAACAATCATGTCTGATTCAGAAGGGAGAGCAGGATTGTCCATGACTCCAGCACCTTTGGGGACAAGAACTTTGTCAATGGTGGATATTCCCTTTCAAATCAGTGAAATTTTAGTATGAACTGTGTTTAGGGGTAGTGTGAACGGTGAGTTTAAACACCTTTGGAAATTCTAGGTGATGGAAGACGCTGACTATGGCTTCTTTTCCCTGCTTGATGTGGCATTCTTCATGTCCTCTTTTGTTCTATGTTATAGTGTTAAGTAGTTTAAGAATTTTTTGAGCAACTAGAAGCTTGACTTCTTATCAAGGCAGCAATAGTTTCTGCACTTTGTTTCTCAGCAGTTGAATGAGTTGTTAATTGCCCCATTAATTTTGTTCATTTTGGTTCCCTCATGTATTGAAACATCTGAATCTGTGGTAGATTAGAATGCAGTGGCATTTAAAATGCCATCTACTGAACAATCAAAACCCAGGATAGTATACCGAGTATCTTGTTTCCTTAGGCAACTKGCAACTTGTAACTTCAGTAGTGGCTGCCAACTGACTAGCACAAACTAGATATATTTTACAAATTGATGAATTATTACATTTTTAAATGTCAAGGTTGAAATGCACAGTTGCTTTATAATGCTTTAATGAATTTGTATACTTCTAAAGGAAGTAAAGATATTTCCATTGTGCTCGATCTGACCTCTTAGTTTTTTATTGCTATCAGAATTCTATAAAATAATTTCATTTTTGTAGCCAAAACTGGAGTCAAGATAGTGCTTTCTTTTTACATCACTATTTTGCCCACGTTACAATTATCTTATGTAAAGGAAAAATTATCTTATGAAAGGAAAAATTGTGTTTAATATTTTTTCTCAGAATATGAAGTAGCTTTTGCAGTTAACTTTTTCTACAGCCTTCATCAAACTGACAGCCTGTATTTTATTATCAGACATCAAATTATTTACCTGATTTTTTTAAAAGTCTATTTGCTGTTGGAGGTTTTTTTTTAAATTGTTGTTCACACTAGATGCCATACGGCTGTGCAAAGATAATTCTGATTATTTCACTCTGAAGGCTCCGTTCTGTCTATCTATTTTTAAATGTAATCCCTTTATTTTTTTTCTCTGTTAGTTTTCCATAAGGCAGTTACTGTGGTGGAAACAACCAGGGAACTTCAGCTCTCACTTGTGCTGCCATTAGGGGAAGAGGTGTGACAACAGCGTGAGGTGATGCTCTTGGTCCAAAGTTGCTCGCATTCACAATGATGGGTGTGGGATTTTGGTTTTGTTGATTCGCACTGGTGATGGGCTTTTCTTCTCATCTGGGTACCTCATGGTATATGCTGTGACAAACATAAGCAATGGGGAGAATTGACCTGGCTAGTTCTCAACAGTTCTGAAAAACACRGAAGAAAAAACTTTTGCTGTTCTTGAGATTTCATTTCCGCTCCTTTGCATTTATAGGAATGCTTGAAAGTGACCTCTGTGTAAACCAGTTAAGCTTTTTTTTTTTTTTTCACACAGACTAAAATTCAGATTGCCTGAGTATAATCTGTGATAACATGGGATGCTTCTTGTGTAGGAGAGAAAGCATTATCCCTCTCCTGAGTCTGCAGGCCATAGCTTGCATCCCCAAGCTGGAGTAGGTGATACAGGCAGAGAAGACACCAGCTTGGTCAATTCTTGGGAACTGATATTTATGAAATTTCACAAAGCTGTGTGTATTATCTCTTCACATAATCCAAATGTCTGAACTCAGGTGACACATTTCCCATTGGTGCCATCAATACTTTGCATCAATCTGTTTTCTTTAGATTGCCGTTTAGGAATAGGTTTACTCCTTCTTTGGAGGAGTTAAGCTTCATAAACCTCCTGTTTTTCCCCAAAATCTTCTTGATCTGTCTTTTTAGATTGCAGACTCTTCAATGATAACATTTCTTAATTGTTTAATTATATATCACAAGACACAATGAAACAACATTGTGTATTCTGCAAGCTTGCAGCTTAATCCTATTGTTCCTTTCTTTTCTGATACCTAATATATCAAAATTATACATGCTACTGCAGGTACAGAGTAGAGAAGACAATATTTCTCTTACCTCAATATTTTTAGAGAATGGCATACAATTGCTGRTTCTGCATATTAGGCTGACTGTACATTTAGCTTCCTCTGAGAAGGAATTGAGAAGGTCACTAGGAAAAAACTTAATGCATGCCTTTTCCTTTACAGACCAGAAGGATCTTGCCACTARGTCAGATTCAAGTGGCCTCAGGATGGTTTTCTCCATGGTCCTGCTCCTCAGTGRTTTCCTTAAATAGCATTCGTTAAATGCTGTAAGGTTTTCTTTTTTGGGATGRGGCAAGATTTCTGAGTTATTTTTATGTCAGCCAAGCTCCCCACACTTCCCATGAATTCAACCCAAGTGTTTGTGGCAGAATGATGGTATTATCAACAAGAGTTCATGTTATGAGACCACACTGGCTTTCCCTTTTTATTCTGGAGACATAATGCCTTGATAAAACTGATGAACTTATTTGAGAGTGTTTGAGAATTCACCTGTACAGGTGATGCTGAGTATTGTGACAGCTTTTGAATATCTTGACCTAGGTGATGGTTCAGTTAGAACTTGGTTAAAAGCCTGATTAGATCTCATAAAAGCTCGTTGATAACCTCCTCAGAGTTTGCATTGTGAAGTCTTTTACTGTTTTTATTCTTTATATTTGAGCAAATATACATGGTACCTTTCTTCTCATTAGAACTACTGTTAGTTCTGGATGTGTTTGTTTGTTTGTTTTTGGTTTTGTTCCCACCATCCCCCCTCCCGCCCTCCACCCCAACCCTCCCCCCCAATTCTTATGCCCCTCTTTCTGTTTGTGGTTTTGGGAAGGATTCTGGGAGAGGTCATGTGAAACAGTGTCTGCAAACATCAAAGGCAAATCTTTTTTGGTTTTTAGTTCGTCTCTTTCATCCTAAAAACATGGCAAGAGTGGTCATAGGACTCTTACGGAAGTGTTGGAGTAGAGTAGAGAGAGTGGTTAAAAACAATAAGTTGCATCTGTGAGCAGAAATAGAATGCTGACAGGAGTCGAGTGCAGATTGCAGTGGATTTAAAGGTGCACAGTTTTTCATGTGGCTGCCTGCACAATCACATCCTCTTCATTATCTTCTTAAGAATGTTCCTTTTTCTTCATGGCAGTCTTTGTATCTCATTCTCAGTTCAGCTGGCAGGACCAAGGTTGCTGTCTACTTTTTTGGTCGAAGTAATGGCTAGTGGAAAAGAGAAGGAATGGTATAAGCTGGAGTGTAAAGCTGCTGATAGGATTTTATACTTCCAGCTGATAAGCCCTAGTTACTGGATAGGGAAATCTGCAGAATAGCTRTTGATAACAGCACTTTAAATAACACTGGAGCAACAACATATAAATGACTCTGAAGCTGTCACTGAGTTGGGGTTGCCTCTGTTGTCCCTTCAGAATGACAAGTTCCACAAGGCAGGCCCACATGAGAAAGGGTTCCTGTTGGCAGAGACCTCAGGGGTTTTCTCACACCTGCCTGTAGCCACAGCATAGTACTATGGAAAGAGGATGGAGTAATTAATAATTGATAAGATATCCACATGCATATGGGAGCTTAAATATAAAATTGACAATATTTATTAAAACACACCTAAATTAATGTTTATAAAGACTAATGTTTCAGGTGTATGCAGTAACACAAAGTAATAAAATCAAGTCTACCAGTACTTCTACAAATCAACTCTTAATTTTACTCTTTTAAGTAGCATAAAAAGTAAAAATATTTCATTGTGTAAATCATTCATCAGGATCCATTGGGACTAAATCTTTTCCTGTGAGCAGCAGATAGATGCTGCTCACCAGCATTTTAGTAGTTATTTAATGCTGGACTACCTCTTGTGATAACTCATTTTTTCTCTTTAGTGAAAGAAGGGTTGGCTTTCTGAACCAWCAGAGCAACTGGCCCCTAGGAAGGAAAGAAAGCAGGCTAATACATTAAGTGAATGGTAGAATCTAGCAAATTGTATAAACTAGAAATTCCTTTTTAAAATTCTCATTACTCAAGAGTCTGGCAGAGCCATATCTAGCTAAGTGGTTTCTGTTCCCTACAGAGGCTGAAAGTGTGGTTTTTGAAGAAGAAATGCCACAACTGAAGCRGGTATTCTGCTTAAGGGCTGGCTTCAAATGGGTCTCAGAGTGCTCGGGAACAGTCTGGACAAGCTGAAGAGGGACAATTCTGCAAGAACCATCAGAATTGACTTGGGAGTCCCAGCTCTCTGTCGGTCTTACTTAACTGGCAGTATCGAGAGTTTTATCCAGTTCACACTAAACAAAATGGGAAAGTAGCAAAGGATAGTATAGGAAAGAAAACTTGATAGTGAATACATTTTCAGGTAATGTATCTGAGAAATAGATTTGAAGACATTTTTTCTTCTTATTGCATATATGGTAGGAAAATAAATTAGGATGGGACAACATTGACAAGTATCTCAAGCATTTTAAGAGCATAAAAATGGAAATAATACATCATACCTACAGGATTTCTTTGAGGAAATAAATAGATGTAGCTATTGRAATCCTCTTTGGCATGCTATATTTCAATGTTTATTTATTTAAACCATTACAGGAAGTGAGATAATTCCATCTTTGACACTGTATATTGTTTTTCTAGTTAGTAGAATAAATGAGTAAAATCTTTTTCTGTCAGAATGTAGGTATTTCTGTTCTGAAAAACTGCTAGAACATTGTCCATGAAACTTTCATTGACCTACCCATGGTGGAGAGTCTTGTACAGATTGATTTCAGTACATTAAAGCACCACATCCACTGAGTTAACTGTGTGTCTGATCTCTTGATGCCCCTCTTGAATAGATAATTTTAAAACTTTACCCATTTCTTATCCTAGAGCTGGAATCTTTGTRCTTTTCCCTCACAAAGAGAGGTTTAGAGTGAATTGTAGAATTTTTCAGATAAACAGCTTTGCCAGCCTGAACTATGTTGAACATCTTTGGCTTTCATTCCAAAGGGAGGGAAGACAACAAATTTAGCCAGTAGCTTATTATGTGTTTACTCATCTCACAGAGAGTCTTTGAGAAGACAACAGTATATTATGTTTTCTTCCAGGGATATGGCTCTTAGTCACAACTTCCTCTCAGGTCTTGGAAGAGATATAGATTATCTGGTACCTAGGTTAAATCAAGTTCATCTCATTTCAGGACTTTTCTTTATCAGGTGTCTTCAGAAGGTAAGATTAAAGTATACTGTCTTCATGGAAAAGAGCTTGGAAAGGCTGGATGCCTACAGAGTACCTGCACTTAAAATCTCTCCCTGCCTTCTCTTGGCTAATTTTTATTTCTATGGAAGTCTCATACATCATGCCAAGAATATACAGCTATAAATATTCCTTCAATGTTTCTCTCTTGCAAGTTGTAGCGTACAATTGAAGTACCTGATGTCAAGAACTAAATCCGAGTCTRCATGAGAGACATGATGCAAGACTCTTTGAAATAACCAGTAAACAAAATCCCATCAAATTTTGTACTTTGASAGTCTTTAGGGACTTTTCCACAAGGTCCACTTAGATTTAACTATGGGTTTGTTTTTTTTTTTGTAATTAAATGTGGATTTTACTGACGCAGAGGCAGAGAAGAGGTAGGCATTATTGTCAGGCTGTGAAAAGAATACAGTTTGTCCTGTGCCTGGGGACTGCATGGGGCTCCTCATCCTCAGTGAGCTCCAGTCTCCAATCCATCACACACATACCTGCCCATGCTTCCATCAGGGGCATAAAGTCAAGGAGAGGAATACAGGGTATGTTCCTACTTATCTTCTCTTTGTGCATCCTCTGGGGACTTCAGTACCAAATACAGATGGAAAGCAGCAGGCAGCTGTAGCTCTATGAGGGGATGCATCTCTCCTGCTTGGAGAAGAGGTTCCTTATGYCTGGGTCAATCCACTGCTATATTGACGTGCTTGTAGCCTGTGATGAGCTGGCCTTKGCCAGGCACCCTATGCAGCCTCTCCCTGGCCCCCTCAACTGCACAGGAGAAAAAAACACAATGCAAAAGCTCATGGGTCAAGATAAAGAGAGGGAGATCACAAARCCAATGTATCATTCAGCTATGTTCAGTTCTGATACCCTTTGTCAGCAAAATGACATTTCTGTCATGAGGTCAAGAAAGCAAATGAAAAAAATGAATGCACACTACAGCCCCAGGGGTTCCCAAATTATTGGGATTGTAGAAAACTAGGTATGAATTTGTTATGCCTGTAGAAAACAGATCTGGTGACTTAGTGTTGGCCTGAGCTGCTCAACAGCACTTAATACCCCGTCAGCTAAAGAAGGAAATATATTGTCTACTAGAGGAGAGCTTTGTTTACTTATTCTATTGAAAATACAGAACACAAGTATGAAAATGAGAAAACAAGTGTCCCTCATACCAATCTCAATTTGGCTGTCATTCAGATTTTCCCTCTAGAATCTCTGTAGAGGCTTGAGGGGTAGCTTAAGAAATGCTGCCTCCTGGGAGCTGGTTTGTAAAACAGAGTTTGGGGCTGTATTTAGTCACAGGGACCAAGAAGTCAAATTCATGTCACTTTGCTTCCTATATTCTGTCATTTGGAGTCAAACTAATAAATGGGCTACCAGCTCTCTATTTTTTTTACCCTGGCTTTCTTGCCAGGAAGATTTTCTTTTGAGATAGACCCATTCCCCTCCTTATATTTTTTATTTCAGAATTTATTTCCTGGTTCTTAGCTTGCCCCAAGAATGCAATTTCTAGCTTATGTGAGATATATCTGTGATAACTTGTGGTTCTGCTTTCCCCATTCTTTGGGATTGAGATATAAAAAGCAAATGCAGCAAATTACTCCTTCTCCTTTGCTGAGATTGTCCTTCCTTTGCAAACTCTTGCTATGAATTATTTACCATAAGCCATATTCACTGTGCACAGATCTTACACAYCTTATCTCTTTATCCCTGGTTCTCAGCTTTTCATACATTATGACTAACTGAGTGGACATGAGAGCACTTATGTTTTCCTGGATGCAGGAGCCTGGATGAAGTGACTCAGCCCCATCTCAGAGCAATCATGGGCCAGTGTTTGCTTTGCTCCTTCCTCTGGCACAGTGGCAGCCAGGAAGGCCTCAGGCTCGTGGTCCAGAGTGAGCTGTGGCACACTCTGGGCAGGCTCCACACCTGAGCTATGTGTTCATACAGCTGAGGGATACCATTGCCAGCAGACTTGGTGTAGCTGCAGAACCATAGCAAGGCAATATTACTAATATAAATGACAGATCCTGCATTTAGAGTGGAGATTTTTCATAACTTCTGCATTTTCAAAGTACCTTTCCTGTCTGCTCTTTATCAGTTTTGGTGTTTCTTCTGTCATAAGTCTCAAATTGGAAATATATTAGTTGTAACAGCTCAGTGAATCRTTCTTTTTCTTATGTTTCTTTTTGCAGATGGGCTAGTAGCTGAAATTGAGAAAAAGATTACAGAAGCTTTTGAGGTGTTTGACCGTGAATCCAATAAAACTGTGGATGTCAGGTTTGTAAATATATTCACAAATATATTACAGAATCTCAATAGAGATAAAGAGCTCCCTAAACTGGCATCTGCTTTACCAGAAAATGTAATAAAACCAGTCCTTTTGGCCCTGTTTGGACAAGTATGTTTGTAGTGGGTTGACCTTGAATGGATGCCTAAAAAATCCTGGATGCTTTTAATTCTGGTATTTTTAAAGTTTGAATATTTGACAGTGCTACTTGAACTTAATTTTAACATAAACATTCATACTTKTATAACTTATGTTATAAAATGCATAACCTCATATTTATGTCTCAGGGAGCAAGTTCTGAGGTTGTAAGCTGTTGTCATGAAAGTTTACTGAAGTARTTTTTCATTTTTACAATTACTATTTCCAAAAGAATATCCTTTTAATTATAAATCAGTTATTGAGTAAAAATGCTACAATGGAGTGTGAGAACTGATGAAATTGTTGTCATTAGACATTCTGCATGAAGACAAATTGAAAAGCATATTTAAATGTTCCAAACTGCTTTTCTACATTACAGAGAGGAAAGGGAGGTGCAAAATATTTATGTGATGCTTGTAGCAATGCATGCTTACTAATGACTCTAAATCTAAGGAATTGCAGGTATTTCATAGAAGTAATGTTTTTTCAGCTATACCCGATGGGGAGAATATCAAGATATGTCTCCACACTCAGTAGAGTTACTGTTCCCTCACCCATAGGGCTCTGTAGGGGAGAGTGATCTCTTAAATCCCCTGGTCTCTATGCCCAGAGAGGAGCCTGGTGCCCAGGGCTGGGGCAGTCCCGGTGCCCCCAGGTGTCCTGCTCCTGGCTGGGGCAGTAGGATGGGCCCTGGCTGCCCAGCCTGGGGCAGAGCCCCCACCAGTTCCACCCCCAGCCCTCAGTGCATCATGGCATACTCACTGCTCGTTTGTTTGGCATTTACATCTGCAGTCTTGGCTAAACAGCTCTAGAACTTTCTCCACTTCTCACTCCATTATATATGGATATACAGCTTGGGAGCATGTTACAACAATGAAATKATACAAGTGGACTCTTTTAAAAATTTATTCATTCAGACAGGGGACATCCAAAAGTCTATTTTATGTAGTAAATGCACAATTTCTCATTATTTTTTTTGTAGTACAGATACAGACAGTGAACAAAAACTTACTATCTAATTATTCCTAGGTTCATATTGCAGGGCTGTATCACAAATGGGATTATTAATGRCTGATTATCTTGTATCAGAAGGTGGCAGCACAGCACAATTCTTAACCACAATTGTAGCTGTATCAGTATTAATGCCTGAAATATCAGATATCCGTGAAGAATGGAAAATGATACTGGTTTGACAGACCAACACTGGTATTCCATGACTCCTAGTACAAATTAGTAAGAAATTAAGCATGAGGAAGATGGTATTTTTTCATGCATATTTCATGTCCCTCAGTCAAGGACTTCTGTGATATTGCAAATTTTGTCATTGAAAGTGTTATATGCAATGTGAAAACTATGACGCAAAATTTTCAGTGCATCTGTGTTACAAAACTTGTGTGATCATAACCTTGATTTTAACGATCATTTTTGTATTCTAGTAACTACACAGCAGAAACTGCAGTTGCTGAACTAAGTGAAGGAAAGGGTCTGGGAGCAAAATAGTTTCCTATCAGGTCCCTTAAATATTACCAAATRGGTCCTGACTTTTTTTACCAGAAGCACTTCAAGCAACATCCTTGTGCTGGCATGGAGGCAGAGTGCCAGATAGAGCATCCAGCAGTGCCAGATCTTGCAGACTCTTCTAGGGTCTGACTTACCTCAGTCACATCACAGTTCTGCTGGGTGTGAGTGAAGTGAGGCAGGAGGATGATGGCAGCATTCCCATCCCTGGCAGTCTGTGAGAGCAGAAATAGTGTGGGACAACAAGGAGGCAGGATTTGTGTTGGATGTGGCTCTGGTGGAGGCAGGGAATAGTTACAAGTAGCTGGAAAATATGAGGGAGTGCAGGAGTGAGGACAACAAATGCAATATTATGCATACTAGAAATAGGATGCATGGACAAGGATTATGTCTGAGTGACCTCSCTGAGGCCATTGGCCATTCACACCCACAGGGGCAGGATCATTTGAGCAGATGGTTTCATTTCAGAACACATGGATATGTGGAGCTGGGTTTTGCTCTGTAACCAGTTTTGTGCAGCCAGTTTTTTTCTCTCTTTTGTCTATTGTAGTGCTTCTCACATGTTTTCAGTCAGAATGGGAACTCCTTGGAACCTGTCTGAGGAGGTCATAGACTTATTCATAGAATTTTGCATATGCTTGGTGTGCTGCATTCAGGGCCTTACTGTTGTAAGAACATTTTACAAAGATCATTCCTCCTTGTAGCTACCATTTTTATTAGGCAATCTGATTTTTGCACAAAAAGGAAAAATTTACCACTGGTCAAGATGAAGGAACCACAGAGATGTGGATCATGGGAACGACCAGCACTGTGAATAGATATTCAAATGTGCTTAAATTTCTGTGTTGTTGAATTGAATTGTCAGTCACAAGCTATATTAATGCTTCTGTTATTTTGTTTTTAATCATACCATAAGTCTAATTAAAGCTTTATTACAGCCTTACAATAATTTTGTATCTAGTCTGTGAYGTTGTTCATCTTAGACTACTTTGAGGCATTGCCAGTTTGGTCAGAATTCTATTTAGAGCCTCAGAACAGCTGCACCAGGTTCAGCAGTAAGTGCAAGCTATGAATATATTTACAACATAAACAGAGTMGTGATAAGCCACTTTTGTTGCTCTGTTTGACCCCTTGAGAGCACAGCATGGACATAGCAGGGCTGCCTTCTTCCTCACCTTTTGTAATTGTTCTTTAATGCAGTTAGAATTTGCATCTTTATAGCATTTAATGGAAGTATTTATTTTAATTGTTACTTTGCATTTCAGTAGATTTCCAAGTGATTTGTTAACTACATATATATAGACTTTACTGGAAAGAAGCATTTCAGTTAGAGAACAGCAATGTAAAAGTAACTTGCACACAGTACAGTGCAACACAATAGTAAAGAATCTTTTTGGGAAATTGCAAGAACAATTTTAAGGAGCTTCAKAATATTTTATGTCTGAAAAAGTAGACATTGGTTATTGAGACATCATCTTAAAATTCCACATAGATTTTCTTGTCTGCTTTTATGTGCACACTCCTATATGCAAGCTCTGAA
>JACDOX010000033.1:6037003-6050331 GCA_014549065.1 Cardinalis cardinalis
TCTTTCTTTCTTTCTTTCTTTCTTTCTTTCTTTCTTTCTTTCTTTCTTTCTTTCTTTCTTTCTTTCTTTCTTTCTTTCTTTCTTCCTTTCTTTCTTTCTTTCTTTCTTTCTTTCTTTCTTTCTTCCTTTCTTCCTTTCTTCCTTTCTTCCTTTCTTCCTTTCTTCCTTTCTTCCTTTCTTCCTTTCTTCCTTTCTTTCTTTTTCTTTCTCTTTTCTCTCCTCTCCCTCTCCTCTTTTTCTCTTCTCTTTCAGGGAGATTGGTTGTATTGTCAGGTCACTGGGTTGCTTCCCAACTGAGGCAGAAGTACAGGAACTGCTTGAAAAGGTAAATGTTTACATCTGTTGTATTTTTTCTGTCTTCAACTCGCACAAGTTTGGCCATTCTGCCTTGCTGAATGGGAAACCTAAACTCTTTTCCAAGATGTTGGAAGTGTCATGGAAGTGTTTCCAGCAGACAGAYAGTCTTGTAGGTTGCCCTGAAGCAAATCTTTAGGCTGATGGGGTAGCAATGTTGATGGGTTAAAATGAGGAGTCTTTGACTCTTTTTTACCCAAAGAGGGACTGCGACACTGTGCCAAGGTGGAGGGACATTTATAGAAAATGGAGAAAAAACTGACTGATGAAAAAGAATGTCCTAAACCTCAGTCAGGTATCCAAACTGTAACCATCTCACACTTCTGGACATGCCATGGAAACACATTGCAGGGTTAGGTAGTAAAAATTAGTTCTTGAGCAGGTGTTAAAATTACACATCACATTCCAAAAATACCCAGAGGGAAAGCCTGCCATTTTTTGATCTAGGTCCTGTTATTTCTATCTTATAGCCAGACCTTTCAACATTCTGTCCTTCATGAGGTCTTTCTCAGCCTTGAGATTTCTGAGTTATAGGTGAGAATCTTTTCTTACTTGATTGCTTAAGCTTGTAAATCAGGCTTCAGGACATAAAACATCACAAGACCTAGTGGTCCTCTCATTCTCCCAGTGATAGGCAATGGTAAGGTAAAGAAATTAATTAYGTTTCTCCATAGTCTTTTCCTACACTAATTTTTGTCTCCTTACATCATGCTTGTAATAGAAAAGTGGTGKGCTGGTGCCTTGGCATGGTGTGATTAATAAATGGGACAAAGAAGTGGGAAAAATACTTCACATTGTTTTTGCAAGTGGGCATGCTGCTTTAAGGAGTGGACAGTGCTGGAGCTGAGGGGTGGGGAAAGGATTTTTCTCCTTTTCTGTGTAGGTCAGGATACTGGGAATTTATATCTCCTACTGCTTTCTTCCTGATCCAACAAAAATTTGGAATAATTGCAGTAGTAGTCTCTCCTCACTAGGCTTGTCTGGCCTCTTGTAGATCTGAATTTAGTGTGAGAAGTCTTGCACTAAGTCCTGTGAAAACGATGCAGCTGCTTCAGATGAGGAAGAACCACTAGAGGAGAARGCTCTTTTAACATGATTCTGCAATCTGTCTGCTCTGGTTCTGTACTCTCAGAACCAGATTGTCCCAGCTCCCACTGACAAACAAGACAAAATGGAAAGATAAATTATGGTGCTTAATAAAGATGATATTTTTAATGTCCCACAGTGACTTTTCTTAACAGCAAATGAACAGTGCAACTCCTCACTGAAGATACAGATTTGAGAAACGGGGATCCTTTGACAACCCCATTCAAGTCCAGGAGAATTTAAGGCCTGCTTCATCCTCTGGAAGAGATTCTACTTACTTTTTTTCCCCCCAATTTTCAAAATCACTCAAAAAATGTGAGATAAGTAATACATAAAAAGTGCAGTGCAATGTAGCCACGAGGTAGAAGATTCTTGAGATATAACAGTGTAACATGTATGAAAATGCTGATTGTAAGAATATTAAAGCACAAATACTGCAAGAAGAAAGAATACATTCAGAGTGATGGTTAACCTTAAAGAACAYTGCACTGGAAAATAAATAGCAAATAATGTCTCATGGTGCCTGTAAATGAAACTTTGGCATAGGTTTAGTACCAGAAGAACACTGTCTTCTTGTGGAACCCTTCATATATTATGATAATCACAAACATATCTTAATTTATGTAAGATGCCACTATAATTAGCTGTGGTAATACCATTTTATCTTAATCTAGGTAAGGTAAAAATTGTATCTGTTAGCCAGTTTGTAACCAAGCTATTTCCCCAGCATTGTTGCTCATTGTGAGCTGTTTCTCACTGCTTGTGTCTCTGTCTTCTCATCTTCCTATTAGCCTTCTTGCTAAACTAGCACATGCTCCCATTATTCATATCTGCAAAACCAGCATTCATATAATTATGTTATCTCTATAAATTATCATATAATGTTTCTTGTATTGCCTTATACTCAGTTCTGTACTTAATATCATATCTCTAGGCCTACTTACAAAGATAAGATTAAATGCTAAATCTAGAGATGGTGGAAACTTACCTAAGGGTTACTACAATGCCTGTAGTTCAGTTCAATTCTCTGCCTGGTAACTCTGGAAGATATTTTTGTTTCTTTGTGTTTCAAGTACCCCAATGTTATGGCTGGGAGAACAGAGATACAAAACTTAATARGTGCTACAATACAGTTGTTATGGGAGCTGTGGATGTGCCCAAAGGAAAGAAATTGAGTGAAACTCACGGAGTCTGAACAAGCAAATATTGTTACTATGAAAAGAGGAGGAAATACAGAAAAAGAAAAACATCAATGAGAAATGAGGTGTAGAACAGGAGTGAGCATGAGGAAGAGTAAGAAGTGGTAGAAATAGGATTAATTTTAACTGCTCAGGATGCTACTGGGTCTATTGACACTCTGAAATGGAAGCTGTTTGTTCCACTTGAGAGGAAGCTGACGTTGCTGATCACCTCCCAGGACAAGGCTTTGCCAGGTATTTTGTTACATCTTTTCAATCAAGCAAGCAGCAAAACAAGTGATTCTGTAATGGTAAAAGGTTCCATTTGGTTTAGAATGAAGCACGCAACATCTTCATTTCCTTGCTGAAGATCCTTTCTGCTAGGCTCACCAAATAGAAGGGAAAATGTGGTTTTTTTCAAGCCAATTTCCTCTCTAAAGCAGCAAGATGGCTGTCTTCTCTTAGCACCCAACCCCCTTCCAGAACACTGGAAAAGAGCATGCAGCAGTAGTTGCAGCTTTCCATTTAAGCAACTGGATGTATCAGGAACTGCCCCAGCTCTGACCCGGCTCCCAGGAGGAAGATTCCTTACTAAGTTTTTCCTGGCTCAGTTAGAAGATTTCAAATCAGTGCCTTTCTTTCAATCTCAGCTGTGTCTTAGGGGGCTTAGCAAGGTGTTGCTGCTGYCATATGAGACCTCAAGGCATGCATCCAGTTTCAACACAGACAGGACCAGGCTAGCTCAATTAACAAGGCTCCTTTTGGGAGCAAAACTTAAAATTTTCAGGGAAGAGATGCACCCCAATGACAGAGCAGTTTTTACYATGTTGCTTGTCTCCTGTGGAAGCATAGGAATGCAGTGAGTATGCTGCTAGAAGTCCCCAGTGTTTTGGGACTAATTTGTTTGCTTTTTTGGGTAGCACTTTATAGGCTGCCTTATGGCTGTTTTAGTCCTGACTCAGTCTGCCTGCCTCTTTGGTCCTTCCCCTGACAACTCTCTTTAACTTTCTTTCATGAAACATGAAAGCAACAAATTCCATCATTAAGGTGTACTTGACTGGAGCTATATCCAAGCTAGCCAATTAAATATGCCCAGAAACATCCTTGGGTGTTGAAGTCAGCTGGCACAGAGCAGCTCATGCCCACCCTGGTAAATGCTTTATGCAGAGGGGCTGCACCAAGCATCCTGCTGGGKAAAAGTCCTTAAGGTCCAATCCAGGATCTGCTGGGGGAAATGTTGGGTGGCACAGTTCAAAATCATGCCAAGGAAATGTCCTCATGGTTTGCTGTAATGAGTGTTCACGTTACACTGCTTGGGAATGCTCCAGATCCTGATAGACTTTACTAGTATGAGTTCAGCCTGAATGTTTAAACCTCTGCTGAGTTATTGTGGCAGATAAGATCAGTTCCTTGGTGTCTGGTTCCTTTGCATGAATGGTTTTGAAGCACAAGAGGGCAATATTGAGTTGCTGCAAATGTCTAATAGCAGATCTGTATTTCCCTGGGATATTAGCTCTTCCTTGAATCTCTTTCTATTTGATCACAAGCCTTTCACTCAGATGTTATGGTACCATATGATATTAAAGACATGRTATAAATATTCAAAGTCTAATGCTGCAATTTTAATGCAGGGATCACCCCAATTTTCTGGTTTTTGGTTTAGTTTGCTAATGAGTCATATACCCTGCCACACTTAAGTTTTATTTTTAGATAGAAGTAGAAGAACCGGGTGGATTTGTTCATTTGGAACATTTTCTTCCAGTGATGACAAAAGTTCTACTTGACAGAAGGTAATGGAAAGTGAATTTTATGTGTCTGTAGTTTATTCCAGATTGACAGGGTTGATTCTGAAAAGCATATCTACWGAAATTTTATGTAACTGGAAGGAGTATAGATCTTTGTCATTTAAACTCATTTTACATTAGCTATATAGATTTTATCTCAAAATTAGTTCATCTACGTTAAATTATGTTGTACTGATGATATAAATAATACCAGCTTATAATCATAATTGTGATAGTATATAGCTTTTGTATTTCTAATCGGAATCAGAATTGCTATTCAACATGCTTTGTGTATCTCTGAAATATTTTGTATGCAGATTAAGGTCAAAACTATTGCTTTCTCTGAACATAGGAGTTAGAGTTACTGAGAAGCACAGTGTTACAGTGTATTCTAAAAAAGTTGTGTAAACAATTTGTGTCTTAAAATGACTGCCAGGTACAGCTGAATGTATACAATTAGCACTCTAAAAGACTGCTGACCTAAAAGTGGTCACAGAGGTGCATAGAAGTCTTTGCACACACACAGGGACTTGTGCTATTTTGACATTTTGCACTAAAGCAAGATCCTTTAGAAGTTTATCTTTCATTTGAAATATGGTCATCAGGGCTTTTGAGAAACTCAGTCTTGTCCAGTCCTGAGAAGTTATTTTGCACACCAAGGGCCTTTGGTAAGAGGGTGTTCTATACATGAGGTAGCTGTGGCTCCGCACTGGTGTTCACCCTTTCACAAAATCATGCCTTGCTGCTCTGGGCTCTCCTCCTCCTCCTCTGCACTCTCTTCATGCAAACTCACACACACACACACACACACAAACACCCGCTGCACTCAGGCTAGTGCAGGCTTGTCAAGACCTTCTTCATCTTTTGGGGCACTGTGTCCATAGTTCACTTAAGCAAGGGTACGTGAGATTTGGATCATAAAATCCAAGGCTTCTTCTTAGCACATTTGATTTTTAGATAGTGAAAGACTGAGGCGGGTCCAGACAAAGCAGTCAAGCAGTTCCTTCCTGGATTCAGCTCCTTCTCTTTAGTATTCTGGGGGTTTGATGGGAGCCTGCTGGGATATGGAAAGTCTCCATTGCTGCGCTGAGCTTGCTTTCCTGCTCTGAAATCAAGCATGCATATGCATGCACAAACGTGCCCAGTTCTCCCCTCTCTCTGAAATTGTTAGTGACAGACCTTTTATAGCTACCAGCCTCCTTTGCTCATCATCAGCTCATTAGGCTGCCCAAGTCCCACTAGGTGATCTGTTGCCTAGCTACCAGCCTACCTGGACAAAACTTTGTTTTCTTGGTTTGTCCATTTCTGTTCAGTGTATTGGCTTTGTAGAATGATTCATCTGTTGCTGATTCCTGCTAACCCACCAAGCCAGCCCAGACATGCAGAAGACATTCATCTGGCTCCTCAGCACAAGGGAAATTAAACAGTAGTACAACAAAAGATGTAAGAGTTAAATATATGGACAGTTCCAAAAGATCAGGCTGCAATTAAATGTTTGATTGACAAAACTTTGTAAATTCTCATGGAATATAAGCCTTCCTTTCCCTTAGTACTCGTATTTAGTTTTTTCAAAACACTGGCAAACAGTAACTTAACTTTTCTGATTCCATGGTTTCAGATTCCGACCTATTCCAGAAGATGTTATTCTACATGCATTTGAGGTCTGTACATCTGTAAATATTCAAGTACCTAATTGCTGGTAGAAGAAGTTGCTGCTTTTTGATACAATAAGCTTAAAACCACAAGATTTATTCTTTTTCTTTAAAGGCTTTGGATGAGAATAAGTGTGGATATATTACCAAAGACGACCTGGTCAAACATTTGACTGAAGGAGGTAACATGACTTGTGTAATATCAGTATTTAAGTAAAAAGCATTACATATGTATATGGCACCTTGATTGTCTTCAAACAATGCTGTTGCTGTGATGAGTGGCTGCAGACTAGGACATTTCACTGGTCAGTGATGCAGGGAAAGAGCATTTATCTGCCTGCTTGCAGACATTATAGAGTAGAGATTTTTATTCTTATCCTTATTTGTAATTCAGTCATGTCTGGATATTTTGTGATTCTGTGCGCACCTCTATGCTCACTAAGTATGTGACTCTTTTGCTGTCCTGTAAAATTGCAGCTTAAATTTCCGGATGTTTCAGTGGTTTCAGTGCTCATTCATTCTTACATTATTTTGATCTTAATTCTAGAGCTGCATGCAAACAAAGAGATTCAAAGACGAGATTTAAGTTGTACATTCTGTAATCCTCAATATCTCTTGAAGAGCCTGCTTTGCTTGTGTGGCTGACTCATGGCCACCTGCCTCATGTTCAAAAGAGTGTGCAGGTTTTGTGCAAGACCTAGCATCAGATGGTAACCTGGTTCTCTGAGGGATGAAGTAGGCCATCAATAGCTTTGAAGAGAAAAACCAGAATTCTTTCATGATGTGAACAGCAGTGCAAGGAGAGCCAAATGAGAGATAATAATTCTAATGTACACAGGAGAAAAAAAAAGACAAAAATGGTTGTTTCAAAATCCATGGCAGAGGGGAACAGGCTGTTTTGGTGTCTGTGAACTAGAAGATCAGATAGATCCAGATCCTCTGTCTCCTTCCTTTTAGACTGGTTCACTTGGTGTGTAGGACTTATTTTGGCAAAAGGGAAGGAATAAGATACTTAGTTTTGTTCCTTTTCTCCTCTGTTTGAGAATCAAAAGGAGATCCTTTCAAGTGAAAGGCAGCAGAACTTGCAACGATACTTACTTAAAATGTTATTCTGTGCTGTCTTTCAGGTGAGCCCTTTACTCAGGAGGAAATGGAGGACATGCTTGCTGTTGCTCTAGATCCAGTAACAGATACTCTTCACTACAGAGATTACCGTACCAAGCTGATAGTAGATGAAACCAAGACCTTCCCTTTTAATGTCTGAGATGCCTTTTGGTAACAGCACCATGGCTTGATAGATAGTTGAAATATGTATTTTAAAGTATAACAAAGCTCAGTTTGTGACTTGGTGCTTATAATTAMAATGAAATCTGTGTAGTTACGTTTCCTTGGGTTCTGTGTGTGTGTGTATATACATATAAAAATATATTCACACCTGGAAAAAGAGCTCTTGACAGAAATACTGTGTAAGGTCTGGACAAGAAATCATGGAATTTTGTTGGAAAAACAATGAAGTCGAGTASGAAAAATAATGAAGTCGAGAAATAACTTTATGATTGCTTTTGAAAAGCTAAGAGAAAATGAGACCTGTGAAAACACATAATAAGCAGGTAAGTGAGTATCTTAAGGTGACTAATGCTAGTAAGATGAAGCTTTTATATTTAACTGTAGTCCCTTTTTTGTGTTTAACTAATAAGGAACAAGGTAGGTTACACCTTTTGAAATAATATAATAGCTCTATAATTTCTAGTGTTTTTCTATAATTTCTAGTGTTTTTCAAGTATTTGTGTTTTGTTTACCATAAGCAATTGAACTGGACCAGTTAGTTCCAGTTTATATCACTAATCCACTGACATGGTATTTTGCTTTCATTTTAAATGTGCAGGGAACACTCCAATCATTTCCATAGTCTACCTAATCCTTGGGAACATTTTGGTTACTATAGGCAAGGAACCATTCYCCCTTTTGTAACCAGTGTGGAAGTCAGTAATTTCAACTCTTCAAAACTTAGGATCACAGAATGAGAATTTGATTTTCATAAACCGATGAAAACCATTTTTTGAAAGATATTAGCGTAGAATGGATGTCTCAGCTTTACTTGCTAGCAGACAACTACAGACCTCATAGCTCTTCTTATTTCTAGTTTGATAATTTTCTGTTACTGTACTGCTGTTCTTTAACTTGAGTTCAAGTTCTTTCCCTTTGAGTTCTTGCTGTACACAATCTTCTGGCATGTGACCAGCAGCTGATGAGGTCTCAGCTTGTAGGAGATTCTGTGTTTTGCTCCTCWAGAGTAGCATCTTGTACTTTGTACTCCACCCCATTTCTGTTTTACTACTCTCTATCAAGTTTGCTCTCCRCCTGTACTATGTTCTACCTCTCCTTTGTCCCATGGGCATAATCCAGCTCTGTGTCATCCACAGCCTTCACCAGCTGATGAAATCTGGGGAAGACTGACACAGAGAGGCACTGAGTGCCTTACTCCCTGTCAYGCCTTTCTAGTGGCAGCGCTGAGAACAAAGCCTAGGACCCCTCCTCATATCAGGTCTTTTGTCCTACCCATTGGTTTCCTTTGGGCTGGAAGCTTAGACAAACTGTTTTCATGCACAGCTAAAAGTGACCTGCTGTGCTTCACAAAGAAGAGATTAGCATGATCTAAATGGGATGATGGAAGCAGTCTGAAAGAGACCATTTTTTTATTCACTTTTTACTTCTCTAACCCAAATTGTCTTTCACTGATACCTGCTTAAACAGCAAGACAATGAAGAATTAATGCAGGTAGGCAACATTTGCATAGTTCTAAGCTATGCMTCTGGGAAACATTGTTGCACTGCTCCTAAGACTCAGCAGTGCACTCTGGTTAACGCATTTACTGTATGTTCCAACTTCATTGCCAGTAAGAAGCAAAAACAAAGGCTATCATTAGTGTTACACTGGGGGAAGATACAAGTTTTTGAGGATTAAAGCAAGAACAATGAAAGCCTATTAAGAAAATACATTTTTATTAGTCTTCTTCAGTCTCTCTATCAAAGCTGAAATTATTTTCTTTTGATGAATCTTTCTTCCAGTTGATGTGGAAGTGTGTTACACTGGATTTCTGACACAGGTGGTATGAGTACAAGTTTCATTCACATGAAGTCTTGGAGTCCTTGTCAGTGTCATCTTGGGTATCAGCAGGAAGATGCTTATTTCAGGATATCATTTCATAGCTCCCAATGGTCCAGAGAGAGCACAATTTGTTTCTAGTGGTGTTTCCCCAGAGGCTGCCTCAGCTGTTGCTGTGTCAAATCAGGATGTCCACATACAGCACTGTTACAATTCATAGTGCAGATGGGAGATTAACGTGCATTCTTTTATAAAATACATAATTTTTTATTTTGCAGTCCTCAAATGCAAGGAAAGAGGGTATTCTGGCAATAAAAAAGTGAGATTGTGAATGTGTCTGAATTTATTGTACAGCAGTTTTTCCAGTTCCATTTTCTTATACCCATCCCCAAGAAAGATAGGTGCAAACAGGGCAGACAAAAGCAAGATGCAGTCTTCTCTTTGGGCATAAGTAAGCAAATTTTATTGCCCAGAGAGTTTCCAAACTGGAGGTGAAAGAATTGTCAAGAACCAATCTCAGACTCTGTAGGATCCTAAAACCTGAGTGCACTCTGCCAGCCAGGCTCAAACAGAGTGATGTGACAGGCTTGTGCAGTAGCTGCCCGTGGGTCACCCCAGAGGAGGCTGAGCAGTGGCCACACAAGGCTGTTCCCTTGCCTCTGCCCTTCACAACTTGCCAGCCCACGGCCACCCATTTTCCCATGGTGGTGACTGAGTGCCTTGCTTCTCTGTGCTCCCTGCGGATGAGCAGGGACCCCTACCCTAGGGAAAGGGAGAGGAGACTTAGGGAACCATTTTGGTGAAAATAAAACCCCTCTTTGTTTMTAAATTTGAAGGGAAAATATGTTACTTTGTCCTCTTTGAGGTGAACAGATTGAACTGCTGAGTGGTCTTGAGCTGTCTCTTATCACATGCCTCTCCCTGCTGGCTGTTTTGCCTCTTCCCTCAAGATCAGGAACCAAGGTAAGGGACTGGAACAAAAGGAGAAATSTCCAGGGAGGAACCAGTGTAGCACCTGGATTTCACACTGGAACATAGAGCCAAGGCMTTGAAGAAACTGGGCAAATCAGAGGTTTTTTGACCTAACTGAAGGAGGGGGAGGGAAGGGAACTCATTATCCAGATGTAAAAAAGAAAACAAAATTAAAAGAAGAAATCAAAGAAGCGAACACTGGGAACCATCTACATATACAACTGAATCAGCAGGCTTTTACATCACTGCTGTGAGTTGTAGGCTGGACAAGGCTTTACTAAGTAGGTTCAGCTGTGCCAGGGCATATCTGGTGTATAGTGGAGACCTCAGTCTTACTGACACTGTGGAGAAATTCTTCTAGCTGCTGAGCTTGTGCTTGGGAGTACAGTTGCTCATATTCCAGGTAATACATTGCTTTTTGTGTTTCCTTCATCATCTTTCAAGTTTCTTCTCCAAAACACTCTTTTGTCTGTTAGTGATAGTCCCATATATATTCACATCTGAAGACTTCAGTGTTTTCCCACTGCAATGCATACCAACATGATATTTACAGCTGCTTGAGACTCTGCACTGGCTGTGGGCAGAGACAGAAGTTGCAGGACTTCCTCCACCAAAGTGCCAGTGGGCCAACATCAGAGCTGGGACTCCAAGGGAAAAACTGGGCTGTTCATCTGTGCACCTCCACCCATAACATCACACAGGTAAGAGCCTGTAAAATGTTCAGGCTCTTAGCTCTGTTTGGGAAATAAGAATTTGCTACCTTTTTCTCTTCTTTCAGTTGGTCTTCTCTCTTGGTTCTCTTATGTGTCATTTTGTTAACACAGTTGTGTGATATCTTGTGAGTACTGAAAATGCAAGAGAGTTTTGCTCTGCCTCACGCTCCTGATGCACTGCTGCACTCTGATAGCTGCCCATATCAGGCTGGGATTTATTGCCAAGACTTGTTACTACTGAAATCAGCATGAGCAAAGCCTTCATCACRGGCAACAGGAAGAGCCTGGGCCTTCAGTTTCATGGGGGAAAGTGGCTGGGGATGCTGGAGTTCGGCCAAGGCTAGGATGAGCACGGGAAGTTAGGATGTTTTAGGTCCAGTAATACACTTAAAATTGTGTGAAAGAGGGAGAGTAGTCTTGACAATGACAGGAGGTTGGCAGACAGGTTTCATTTTGGACTTTGTGAGAGGTATTGGAAGGTCACACAGTCTCTTGCTACCTGACCTTTCTATATACAAAGTCAGAGRAATTATAAAGGAGACAGGGAGTATCAGTCTTGCCTACTTGTATTGCTGACTTTTTGTATCACTAATTCTGATATTTGCACGGTGTTTTGTACTATGATGGTCTGATTGAAATCAGTGCYTGCAGACTTCCCTGTAACATAATTAATAAAGTTCTCAGTCTTCAAGTCTTTTGTTCCAGACTGTATGTTCATGTCTCAACTTCTAAACAGGTCAGTCCACATCAAGTATGTTTGTTTTTCATTGCACACAACTCTATTTCATAGTATCTCATGCCATGATAGGTTTGACTATAAAACTAACTATTAAAACATCTGCTCTTATTGTTGSAGGGTGTTTTTGGCAGGTCAGTACTAGGCATGGGGACTATGCTGATTTAAAAGCTAAAGAAAGATGTAGGTTGAAAGAAAGCAGATTCTCTCATTTAACCTATTTTGAATCCCTGGGGCTACTGTTTGGCTTAGTGTAGTTCTGAAAGCCAAGAAAATGTTACTCACTATGCTCAAAAGATTGATCACAGCATTTGTGTCCTGAGGCCCAAATCCTAAAGCTCTTATTCAGAGAGAACTCCCATTGACTTCAAAGGGAATCCTGTCTACAGAAAAGCTTCAGAAATAGATGTACTGGCTCACAAGGCACTATAAAAACTTTTTAGTCTCTTTAAAGAAGACTTATCTGTCAAAGATCCAACAGAGGTGTCCAACCAGCTGCAAGTCATGTCATTGAAATGACCAACACTGTAAAACCGTGGGTGTAAGTAGTTAATTCTTGTCTATAGTAATGCAAGCAAGAGTTAGCAAGAGTCAGCAGTCAGAACTTTTCCATATTGTTCAGAGCACAAAAAGTGAAACTAGGCATGCTTCTGCATGGAGATGTAAAATTATCTTTTCCTGCTATTATCCTGGAGACACTGCAGCCTTAAAAACACACACATGTTGCTTCTGTGTTTTCATATACTAAACCAATTCCTTTTATTCTGGGTACTGTTTCTTCTAGAAGCCTTTTAGAAGAGGCTTCCTTGTCGCAAATACCTGCCTAAATGGTAGCATAAAAAAAATAGTTCAAAATAAGATGCTTCAAATAGAGGAAAGCCCTTGAATATTTGCTGCCAACAGGAGTCTCTTTCTTGCCAAGATAGCAGCATCCCCCAGTGCAGAACAGGTCCTAAGATTCGCCTTATGGTGTGCAGCCATGTCTGCCCATGGACACCACCCTAGTGATTAAWATAATCATAGTGGAGTTCTAAGGGTTTCTAGAGATTTGGTTTTGAGCTGATAATGCAAGAATTTGAAGCTCTCTGAGGTCTTCCACATCTATGAGTYATTCAAGTTTTATGCACTACAATAGATTTTACAAATAAGGCTATATTTTGGTCTATTTGGAAACTGGTAGCAAAGACTGAAATTTTAATCCATAGTAACACAGCCAGGAAAAACTCAGTAGTGCAGCTTTAAGGGCTTTGTTCCAACTTTGTTGGAACACCTATTTGTGTGGGAAAGTTGCATCAATATTGCAGGGACAAAACTAAAAACACCCCACCATAGCCAGTTTTCATGTGTTGGTCTTAAGCTGTTGCCTTGAGAAGCAATGCCATTCTTCAGAGCTCTTACAAACACAGAGGTGCACTGAAATTCAGCTCAGATTTAATGGAAAACTYAGAACCTGTCTCTAGTTCTTTGTGCTTTGTCAAAGTTGCAGAGATAGATTGTTATGCTAGATATGATGGTTTACTATCATTGAGATCATGAGGGGAGAACTTTCTGAGAAGTTGTATAACTAGGAGTGGGAAGAAGACCACTCTAAATACAGAGCCCTTGACTCAATCCATTCAAGACAAAAAGAAGGCAAGAAAGGAGGCAATAAGGAGAGAAAGAAGGAGAGGAAAAAAGGAGTGAAAGAAGGAGAAAGAAGAAAAAGAAAGAAAGAAAGAAAGAAAGAAAGAAAGAAAGAAAGAAAGAAA
>JACDOX010000033.1:6050386-6267933 GCA_014549065.1 Cardinalis cardinalis
AGAAAGAAAGAAAGAAAGAAAGAAAATACAAGAGCTCTCCCAGAGCCACAGTTTGTTGATGTTCAGGAAATGTTATAAGACATGTCTATTTGCTCAGGATAGCTATTATTCAGTGTACAGAGACTGGCTTAAGCCCCAGATTTAGCTGTTTGGATGCAGTTTGTTTCCATTGCTTGTCTCATCTGGAGGCGCAATGCAGTGCTGCTCTCATTGACCTTTTTATTACAGTAGACCTCCAAGGCTCAAATGGGGAAAACCCCCAAYAGTTTAGTCTAAGAACATCTAGCACAAAAAGCAGGGGACACACAGAGTAAAGCCAGTTGCTCTTTYTATAGCTATTTAATTACAGCTTTTTTACTATTTATATTAAAAAGCCATGAGTTTTCTCTGTTGCTTTTTTGCCAAGACAGGTTTCTTTTGATGTCACACCAGAATACATATCCTGGAAACATCTGTAAAAATGCWCTGGAAACAGAGGTAAAAGAAACTGCTGAGAGAATGTATGCATTGGCTTTACTACACCAATGTGAAGAAAGAGGTTTGTCCYTTTTCCTCATTTCCTATTGGCAGTGTGCATTGGGATTTCAGGAAGATGTTCTCACGAAACTCTTGTGGCTCTGATGGGGTAGAACTGAGGAGCCATGAAGAAAAGTGGCATGTTGAAATGTGTTGTTTGCATTTTATCATGTAAAAGACTGAAASTTCTTTTTCCATCTTTCAAACCACAAAGGGATGCAATATCTTTTGGCAAAGTAGKACAACATGAGATGCACTTGTTGGTGATATCTGATTTCCTCTTCAAAAATGTACCACCTCTCCAGCATAACTAGTGGATTAGTTGGAGTAGGGGATCTGCCACCAGAACTTAGTCTTCAAAACAGCTAAATGAACACTGGAGACAGCAGCAGATACTGCAGATCTTAACCACACCCCCCCCACACCCCCCCCCCCCGGACTAAGAGATAAATCACTTTGTTTCTAATTGCCAAGGGTATGTTCTTCTAACAGAGATGATGTAGCAGTATTTAGTGAGAGGAAGAGTTCCAGTGACAAAAGGGAATAATGATAACCCTTTCTTTTGGATGTGATGGCAGTATTTTAACAAGGGAATCCTCCAAGCTCTGTCTAAACTGTCTGTGTAGCATCCTAATTTCAGAACCTGGGCACTTGATGCTGAGGAGAAAGGACCATTTAATGTTCTGAGGAATTTTTATACCCACAGACATTAGTCCCTAGCTGTGGAAGAACACATTCCCTATGTAAGCCACGCTAGCTGGCCTGCAGTAGCCAGAAACTGTCGCTCCCATAGGAGGCAGTGTCAGCTGGAAGCTAAAAACGAAGAGAAAGTCTGTTCTATTTTCTCAGGATAACACAGAAGTTGAACTTCATTGCTCACACCCTGCCTGTTCTCATGGGGGAAGCAAAGGCTTTACAGTGATCCAGACAGAAGGGGAAATGCTGAACAGCGAAGTGCAGACATTTGGGACATAAAGTTAGAAACAGTGATCTACAAGTAGATGTGTTGAACCCTTACACCTTTKACATGCAATGTTCACCCCCAAGACAGATAATGTCAATCAAGTCCTGAGCTGTTATATGCTTACAGAAAGGTGAGTGCAGGAAAAACATTTGAATTTAGAGAAGAAAATACACAAATCAAGATGGGAAATAAAGTCCAATTTGGTGATGAGAGGTTGCCAGATGAAGTTCCTACAAAACAAGAAGCAGCAACACCTGCATTTAGAGACTCACAGTGAAAGAGTGGCTGCCTGGGCTAATATGGCTAATATTGAGCTTCAGGARCTCAATAACCATGGAAACCTCAGTGAAAGGAATGCATCTTCAATAAAATTCAGAAAAGAGAAGAAGAAAGGGTAATTGGAGAACYGTCAGACACAAAAATACATGTACTTCCTTCCCCAGAGATGCTTGTAATACAAACAGGTTTTATTTTTAAACAAAAATATTCTTACTGGCATCTATAGGAAACTATTTGGTGCAAAGGCTTTGTAATATCTTTTATACAGTTGTCACATATCTGCATTTATAAAGGCCTTGGTTTTAAAGACTTGTGGACAAATTAACTCTCAGTTTTCACTTATAGGTAATAAGAAATAATCTGTCTTCCTCACTTCTCTCAATAGCTTCAAAACCAATAAAAGCCATGTAAAAATAAGTAGCTCTGGAAGACTACAGCATGCCTTTCTAACTTGTATTTAATATGTATTGTMCTGTCCCTTATTAGGAGCCAAGTTTGTATTAGTGCTGTTCAAATACACCTCTTATTTCTATACTCAGTGAGGTCTGTGAGGGACACTGTCAGAAACTACAGATAAATAATGGTGGGGAAAGACCAGCTCTCTGCATCAGTTAATGAATAAAGCTCCGGGAGCAACAGAAGAAACAATGCATTTACCAYGGCTAGAATTTAACTCTGTAACTTACCTTTCAATAAAAATTCATAACAAGGACAATAAAAATGGCAACAGAGAAACATTCTTCCCCTTTCTCTATTGTCATAACCTTTTGTTTGTTCAGCACTCATGTGTATCCAGCTGAGACCAGTAAGTTCACTTTCCTTTTGTTATGATCTTAACCAGATATAAACTGTAAGGTAGAATTCTGCACTAAACTTTTGCTTTGTTGATGAAATCTTTAAGCCTTACAATATTTGTTAAAGAACAACAGATAAGATTCTGTTTGCCAGGCATTTTTCAGGTAGTAGCTGGATTAAATAAATTTGTTCAGAAGTGGCTGTCTTCAGTCTCTGCTGATCAGTAAGTGTTCCTCTGAACAGCTATTCCCCACCTAGGGAGGAAACCTTGCACTGTCCCATTACTGCCCAAAATCAAAGAAATTACATTAATGACAAGTTTGGTTGCTGAGAATCTGAGAATCACCATCTTCTTGCTTAGRGTTGTAAAAATAAACTAAACTCTCCGCATTCGTTGCTGCATTACTGCAATGATGTTACCAACAACAACATTAATCTCCCACAACACTCCATAAAGGTCCAGTTTTACCATCCACTAAGTGTTCATCTTACAGAGATGGGAAAAATTTCATCATCTTTGCCCTTCGCACTGAGGGTATTTACTATGTACAGAGATGCCTCTGGAGATGGCAGGAAGGGGTCCTAAAATTCCCATCTCCCAGGTCTTTGTCAAAGAGGCTCACAGTTAATGTGGTAATAGTTAGCAAGTTCTGTGTCTTATGTGTTCACATCATAGAATCTATTTTCASACAAATCTTTAATCAACTGGTTATGTCCCCAGACATAACAGTCCCTGTAGGTTGAGAAGAAATCAGGGTCTTTGAAAGGTGAGTATAACTGAGCTATGTGTGCTGAATCTGGTTTGTACGATTAAGTATTTTCTGGCTCATTAATACCTGTACTGTTGAATGCAGACTAGGGCTGTTGCTAAAGATGTTGAATGCATGGCTGTTGCTGTATATTTTGGAATAGAGGACAAGTGCCTATACCATTTCAGTTGTTGTATGTCTAGCCAACATCACTGTGAAAAGTGCAAATTACAGGAGCCACAAGGTCTTTAGCTTGGAGCRTAATCTAATGGGTTGTTGTAAAGTCTGTGCCTTGCTCAGGCAGTTTACTGAAGGCAGCCCCAGGGAACATAGTTAACGTACCCAGTTTCATGGTATTGTGTAGATCTCTCATTGCTCTAAAACCTGCAGCCTGTAGGATTTTCTTTGAGTTCTCTTGATTCTTGGAATCTTCCAGACACAAGTCCCTAGGGAGCCAACAGTGCCAAACAGCTTTCTCATCTTCTACCTATCCTCACACTGATGCATCAGAAGAACATCAATATTTTCTACATTGGAAGTCTGAGTAATGAGCTGTGCCTTCTTCAACAGAACTTGGCTGGGTCAAAAGTTCATATGCAAGAGCATACTTTGACTGCCATCCTCCTCCTCCTCCTGCAGGGAATGCCTCATTCTGCAGGGACTCTGGTGGTGTCAACTGCATCCTTTGGATGCCTGCTACTTACAAAACTCTCTAGATCAGCCATGCACTGCTACATTCACAGATTATAAATAGTTTCCATTTTTGCAGAACAGTCTTTCAATTACTCATTAATTTGGGCTCCATGATCCACTTTCCTGCATGGCCAATCTGGTCCGTGGTTAAAGGAAGATGTTCCCTTACAAGCAGAGCTTGTTAGGACAAATTCCTCATATTTATTCCCCTTACTGACATCTTCAAGATGGTGAAGAGAAATTGAGCCTGAGAAGCCAAAGAGGCAGCCTGGGACCTTCTTTACAACAGATATGATGTCAAAGTGCACCAGCAAAAAAGTCCTATYAAGATGCCCCATCCTGGAACCTGCCATGTGGCAGGTATTGTGAATAAGAGAATGAAGAACCTGTTTAAATTTAAGGACCTGCTTGAAGAAGCCATGCAGAAGAATTTTAGGACAAGTCTTGTGCTCCATGGAAAAAAGAGTTCTTGTGGTTGTGATGTATGGAAATTATCCTCATTTATCAAGATAAGAGCTGTAAGGTTTTTGTGTTTTAAGGATTGCTGTTATCAGTATCCCAGGTGGCTAAATCTTGAAAAGCAGTAATGAGTATGCAGGATGTTTGGTTTAGTTAGCAAACCAACTTAATTTATGTAATCCACTAAAAAAATATCTCCTTGGCCTGTTTGCTCAAGGGACTGTGAATGTGAGCCCATTATTCAAGACTGACGACCATTACTGTTAACACTTAGGAGATGTGTAAAATAAGTGTCTATAATGATTTCTTGCTTCACTTATTAAAGTTTTAATATCTCCTTAGTAAGTCTGAATACAGCCCTMATGCCAAATTAACCCTGGCTTTATGTCACTAGTATGCAATCAACAAAAAGAGCAACAAGTGTCAAGGCAGGTAAGCAGCCTTTATAGTAAACAGTTCAGCTTAGAAGATGTGCATGTTTTTCTTTAAACACAGAGTAATGGTAAATGGTAAACACAAAGTCACCCAAAAACCTACAYCCAGCCACCCACTCACCCTTTGCCAGACTTCTGACTGTTGTCAGGACCTACCCCTGAAGAAGCATACAAGATTGTAGCCTTCATTTTATTGCTATTTGCATGGCAATTACTAATCCTGAAGCTGCCATATGGCCCTGGCTGCCCATTCTTTTTCCAGATGGACTTGAATTATAGGCAGCAATTTTGTCTGCCCAGTTTCTCACAGACTTAAGCAACAAAGATTCTGCAGCTCATATGGACCCTCATTGATTAGTTAGCATCTGAGCACCTTCCAAAACACTTCCTTAAAAGATTCTAACCTTCCTTTTGAAGTCCATGGAAATTTGCTGCAGTCAAGCATGTGGAAGAATGTGAGCAACTAGACAAGCCTGACATGCAGAAAAAGAGGTAAGTCAGTCATCTACACTTTTTAGAAAAATATGTTTGCTTTCCAGGTAAGTCTGAGAACCACCTTCATGAGACATCAACCTTTACAAGTGAAATCGAGGGTGACTGACAGGATAGGCTCTATCTCCACACAGGTTCTCCAAGTGCTGTGTGGCATCTAATAGGAGAATTTCAACTTTAGAAATTTGACAATACTCTTACTGGTCCCTCTGGAGCTTTCTCCGTACTTTTCAGCAACAAAAAATGTTTTCTCTATGATAAATACATCAGCTTGAAGCCCAAATAAAATGGAGATTCTCCAAATGATACAACCTTACACAAACTCCTCTCTAGCAGGTGATCCTTACATCAACTGTCATCACTACCCTGAGGTAGAATGCAGCTTTTCCTAGGGAAAAAAAATCAGAGTCAATACACTGCTTTTTCTGTTTTAAGTAGGCCTAGCATGCTACAGAAAYACTCCATTTCTCTTGAGATCTTCCACTCAGTGGTGCTGGTTCATTTATTTATTTGTACATAGACACAGAAGAACACACGTCCCAGGATTGCAGTATCTCTTCCACCTAGAAAGATATGATCCTGGCACAGACTAAATGTAAATAACATGGGAGCAAACACCAGCCTCTCCCTGCCAACAAGAACACAGATAACACAAAATCACCAGTCCCAGGCTGCCTCCCCAGCTGCACTCTGTTCCCATTAGTGAACAATGGGGCCCTCGCTTCTCCCAGCAGCATGGAATGGCTCCTGAAAGCATTCAAAACACAGAGATTTGCCACTTCTAGGGCAGAGATTCCAGCTCTTTTGGGCCAAAGACATGCTTCAGTTTGTAGTCTCATTAGAGAAGGAACTGTGTGGACATATTGGCACTCAAGGCTTCTCAGTAAAMATCAAAATTATCAACAAGTGCCTTCACTTAGCAATGTTTATCCCAGAATATTGGTTCATACTTTTAAATAGGACCAGCCTCAGYTGTCACTGCAGCCCACCACATTTTTCTATCACATACCTGACTGCTTCCCAAAACTCCTTGGTCACAGAATGTCATTGTGAGTCTCCCACAGCACCAGCCACTTCCACGCCCTCATCCAGCCTGTGCTAGGACATTTGGAGCAAATGCATTACTGTAAATTGATGTTGTTGCATTATTACAGATCAGGCATCATGAAGTGGATACAGTGGTGAGGCTAGCAGTGGTTAAAATGCTCAATAATGCTAATTGCATGGGTGAACATTTCTTTAATATGGACAAGACTGAATGACCAAATTAAAATACAGGTGATTATAAACACTCTTGGACTTTGTCTATGCATAAAGAGACATCCTGATGGGTCTGGGAAAAAGGCAGTGAGGAGCTGTGCAGGCAGGCAAAGAGGTTTTTTTCTTTTTTATTTTCCTTTTCATTGCAATTTTGTATTATTTTTTTCCAGTTGTTAAACTGTTCTTATCTCAACACATGAGTTGCCTCACTTTTACCTTTCCAGCTCTCTTTCCCATCCTGCTGAGGGGGAATGAGTGAGTGGCTGTAGGGTGGTAGATTKTTGGCTGGAGTTAAACCATGACAGGCTGTTAGATTAAATTGGCTTTTTGAAACTGATGGAGCTTTATGTCTGAACATAAAKCTGGTGCTCTCCTGTTCAACTTGCACATGCTCACGTGGGTACAAGCTGAATGGGTGTAGCCAGTAAAAGGAGATTTAAACTCCAACAAATCAAGGAGGTCATGCTGATTTCATTCATTATTTCCATTTATGTTAAACTGGTGAAACTTCAATGACCATACAAGTGAAGAGAAGAAGAAGAGAAGAGGAAGAGAAGACCTAGTTCTGCTGGATTTGGTAATATGGGGTATTGCATTCCAGTCTGCCAAAGCTTTCCAGCAGTAGGAAGAAGTTCCTATCAGTTTCTGCCAGTCCACCTCTGAAGCTGTGTTTGTTTGCTAGCTGCTTAGGCATGGGATTGTTTTCCCTCTGTCATGGTGTCTGACAGAATGGTTATGGATCAGAAAAAGCCACATCACACAGCTGGCCCTGGAAGAAACTCCTAAGTTGCTTCCAGGGAGCTCAGCCTGGGACCACAGACAGAGAATTCCATAAAGCTGTGAGTATTCCTGTCTTGAATCCGGGCAGGAATACTTTACCCCAGCCTGCCTAGGCACACAGACAGGCTGTTGGAGTCAGCTCCTGCACACTGATGTCTGTACACAGTGACAAATCTGCTCTTTTTTTTAAACCTGAAAGAAGTTCCTGTACACAGCAAACTGTGTTCACCTGGAGCACTGAATTCAAGGCTCCATGGACTCTGAGGAACAGAGTTACTCATCCCCTGCTCTCCAGAGCTGTGCTGCCAAGTCTGAATACCCCTTGATGGGCAGACACAGAAACTGAAGTGATCTGGATCCGGTCATGAATCCCCCTGGATTTCTCCACTGGGTTACTCATGCAGTCAGAGCAGGAGAGCAGAATACACTGGAGAAAAACTCATTGCATAGACAGGGAAGGGCAAAGAGAGCAGCTCTGTACCTTTCTTAGCCCCTGATCTGCAGCCACAGGATATGCAAGGTCTAGCCATGGCTCTGCCTCCCCAGCTGCACGTGAGCTGATGAAGGGAGGAATACAGGGACCAAATTGTGTCTTTCAAGGCAGGTGACAAAGAGTTTTGAGGGAAATGGCAGGCAGATAAGCCAGTCATCAGCCCTCGGCAGTTGCTTCATAAAGAATATAATCAGTGCAGAATGATCTACTGCAAAGAGAAAAATGGAACAATAAAATTTTTGGAAATCTGCAAGCTATAGGGTTCACTTTTAATCCTAAAYTGTGGATAAAAGGAGTGCATGAAATGTTTGAAGAGGAGCTGAAAAAGAGTTTCAGATGAAACAGATGCTCTGAGATCTGGAGTGCCTCCTGCTATAAAAATCTCAGCAACATACTGCGGTGAGACCTCTGAYGCAGCTTATCATGAATGTAATTCTCTGTTGCTTGAGCACTGAGTTGAATTAGTTCACCTCAYGTGAGCTGAGGGGCAGGAAAGAAATGCCTGCTGCCTTCTATACCATCTTTCATTTAAGGCATTTACACAATCAAGACTATGATAGACTAGTGYCTGTGATGCCAGCTCTGAAGCTGATCTGCGCTGCTATAAATTACTCCTGCAACAAGAAAGGATGCAGCARAAAAATGTGATGATATAAATGCTCTGCTGCTTGTTTCTCAGGGCTGCTTGGTCACTTTGCTGTGCTATGGCTGCTTACCCCCTTCCACACCATCTGCCCTGTGTCCCTGGCTCCTAGGGTGAAGCAGGCACACATGCTGGTTTGGCACTTGCTACCCTCCTTTGTCTGCCTTCTCACTTTGGCATGTGCTGGTCTACATTCCTCCTATTAATGCTATTATTTGCTAATACCATTAATACCACCTTCTCCCCTTTTCTGCCCAAAGATATTTACTGAAAGCAATTCTTTTGGAACTCAAGTTTTTCCTTGGTAGCTAGAAGGTTCTTTGAAGAACATTTAAAAGAAATATTTTGCCCTTTAATATCTTCAGCTATGTCTCTGTGCTCAGTGAAAATTGCTAGCAGCGTTCCAGAGCCAATTCCTGGCAATTCAGGAGGCCCATAGAGGCAAGCAAGATTTCTAGACAAGAAGCAGCCTGTATCTTTCTTCATTAGAGACTATGACTGGCTKTTGTTACTCCAATGATTTTTTGCTCTGTTGCGGTTCTATGTAATATCTGCATTGCTAGGACTTGGTGCTTTGCAATTTATAGGTGTTCCCAATTTTTCAGGCTTGTCTTTAGTTCTGGAGTTGCAAAGAATACTTATTGTGCCTGAGAAACAGAAAATGGGATTCTGTCAARTTTCAGTATTTGAATTTATGAACTTAGCCAAAATTGGCTGCATGCCTGTCATTGCAATGCATCCCACTGCATAAAATGATTGCAAACTTCTCCATGCAACCCTACTCCATGAGTATATATATGTGCATGACACTATATCCTTTATTACTTATGAAAAACACATCAATATYTTATTAATAAGCAGACATTGATTTTTACTGAGAACATAAAGATTTATGGAAGAAGGCAGAGCTGTGTGGCAGAAACTATGACAGCAGTTTCTAAAAAATCTATGGAATATTTTACATTTGAAATACAGAAAAAAAATTCCATTCAAAGTGAATTCAAATAGACAGTCCTTTGAGGAARATAGATTTCTTCTGGTATCAAGCAAAGGTGAATTTTAAAGACAGCAGGTTTGAAACAGAATGAAACTCTGTCCRAATTTGAACACAAGTGGCTTCCTTTTATTTTATGGAGATATTCAAGGAGGCTCTCAGTGGAGTTAGGAGAGTAGAGGCTAACATCTGTGCAATGGCCCTGAGGCAAAAGGACTACACCAAGCAAACAGGGAGATGTAGCCCTGTCAGGAGCACAGGAAGACCCTGCTGTTGTTTGCTGTAGGAAAAGGTTACTCAAAGTGGACTGATTTGGGTCTGCTGGTAACAGCAGGAAGCAGAAGCTGTAATAAGGACAGATTGGAGGGTTCCCTGTCTGTGCTACACTATCTGGAACTAGGGATTCTAGCAGTGTYTGGGAAGTACTTATTTTCCAGTGTCAGTCTACTTTTACCCTGACACACAAGGTAAATCTTGGGACTGATTTAGAAATTGTGGTATAGCAAACACCCCAGCAGATAGCTCATACAGAGGAAATGCCCAGCCTTCATTCTCCATGACATCATGCTCAACAATTGTCAAGAGCAGGTAGGGAAACATCCTACAGACACATCGTACATCCCAGATACTATGGAAGAAGAACAAATTTGATCCATCCAGCTGATTTCCTCCTGTACTGCCTGTATTCATAAAGCTGGCAGAATACTCAGACTGTGGTGATGTGTGCTTCTGCTCATGTGGGAGCTATATAAAAGGATAAAGGGACTTAATGTGTTTGAAGTACTTTGCTTTTTATTGAAAAGGTCCTATAATTTGGCAAGGGGAAGAGAGCAAGAACTGGAATGGTTTTAGAGATAAAATATGTCAAACTGAGAAAGTTCTGGTGATTTTATTTGTAGCTCTTAATAATTAGCTGTTTCTATCTTTACAATTAATTCTTTGTCAGCATTACTACAAATGCCTTCAATTTCTTCACTGTCCCTCAATGGACTCCAGCTCATTAATATGCAGCTTTAAGCAAGTATCAGAGCTGTCATGCATTTCAAATYTCCCCTAGGAAGCTTTTTAAAATTGTGAGTAAGACCTGATACTGAGACTTATTAGCACCAAACCTGGAAACAAAGCTTCTGTGCARGCAGCGATGACTCTTCAAGTTACAGTTGCTGTCACCTTTTTTATCCTGAAATTTTTAAAAAATATGAATACCTCAAGGCACTTCTTTGATGCAGCCAACATTTCCAGCTCTTATAAACTGCTGTTTGTGGATAAACTGGGCTTGTGCCAGCATCTCAGATTTGAGTGATGAAGCTGAACTTYGAGGTCAGATTTAATTGCACTCACACTGAGAAATACTCAGAAGAAATCTACTGAAGGCAGCAGAGAAATAGTACACCATGGCAAACACACTGCAGTAYGGTGGAGAGACTGGAAGGTTTTATACTTGCTAAAAGACAGGTCATAACAGTCCACAGATGTGTCATACCTAGATTGAGATCAAAATCCAGCCACAATGCTTTGAGACCAGCTTTAGCTTGAACCTCTGACACTTAAACCTGCATCCAAGGGCTTTGGCTCTTGCCCATTTACTCATAAATGTCAGAACAGCCCCATGTTTTCATCTCTGTCTCAAATTAAGAACAACAATCAGTCTAACTTCTGAACTGCTAGCATAAATGATTTACCAGGACTAAGGTTAAGGCAGATTCCCATGACTACTGGCTACAATGACAGAAGAAATGAGTGAACTCGAGAGCTGTGGAGCTGCCTGCCATTGCCATGTTGGTGATTCTGCTCATCATCTTTCATTAGTGGAGTGTAAGGTTTTTGTGACAGGAAACCAAACCAACTTCCACATTAGAGAGCCTAAAGAGAGAGAGAAAGCCATACCTCAATGCTTCTCAGAGAGAAAACCGTTAGCCTAGAGAAAGGGTTCTTAGCAGAGCTTCTTGCTGGAGTGATACTATTGTGTCCCATACTTGCTTCAGCACGAAATAACAAGTATGGGAAAGATTTTAGCAGCAAAATACCTCAAAATAGAAAATTTGGAATATCTCTCATCTTCCAAAATTKTTCACAATTCAATAAAGTCTTTCTTGAAAACTAGTGCCAGTAAATACTGACACCTGTCAGGAAGGAGAGCTGATGAGACAGCAACAGAGCTATTGACCAGCAGTTACAAACCTGCAAGCTGTGAGAGGTGCTCTCCATACGCACCTTAACSTGTCCCACAAACGTGAGACACGAGGAAATGCACATTCGCCACTGAGACTCGTCAGGCTCAAAACTCAATTTCACCATGTCCTGAAGWCCTCATTTCCTGGCTGGAGGTGTTCTGCCTTTTCACCAGACATGACCTTACTTCTCCMCCTCAAACCACACTCAGCCATGAGCTACGGACTGAGAAAGCCATCCTCCTCAAGATCCTGCCACGTGGAAGGCATTCCTTTCTGTCCTGCTGGGCTACTCCATCTGCTCCAGCACCCCTTCACCCGCGCTGCTGGCAGGCGCCCTACCGGGGCCKTGAGTGAGAGCCCATCTCGTTTGGGGCGATGCCGGAGCCCTCACCCAGCCGGGCTCTRAGAGTCCTGGGAGGAGTTCCGCCTGAGGAGAGGCGCAACCCATTGCCACCGTGCTCGGAGGAGCCGCAGGCAGGGCGGTTCTCCGGAGGAGCCGCAGGCGGGGGTTCCCCGGAGGAGGGGCAGTGCCCGTCCCRGTCCCRRTCCCRGTCCCRRTCCCRRTCCCRGTCCCGRTCCCGRTCCCGATCCCGGCGCGGCCGCCGCTCCCTCCCGCGCGCTGCCGGCAGAGGGCGCGCGCCGCCCGCCGACGCCGCGAGGCCGCCTCAGTCCCGGCCCGGCCGCCTCAGCCCCGCGCCCGCCCCGGGCCGGGGGCTCCGAACTCGGCGGGCGGCGCCGTCCCGAGCCCGGGTCCTGCCGCCGGGGCCGGGAGCAGCGCGGTCACTCAGCCCGCCTGCCCTCCTGCCGGACGGTGCCCGGCCCCCGCGCTCCCCTCGCCCGCTGCCGGGGGCTGCGGAGCCGCCTCTGCCCCGCCAGCCGCTGCCGCCCCGGCCCTGGGTCCGTGCGGGGGCTGGCAGAGCCCGGCGTCCCGGGCCCGGCGTGCGGCTCGGGAGGGGCCAGCGCGCCCCTGCCCGCGGGCGCTGCGCCCGGGGCCACGGTGCCCGGCAGCCGACGTGGTTAGGCAGGCAGAGCTGGGAGCTGGGGAATTCAGGGTCTGCCGGAAAACGAAGTAAATGTGCCAGGTCGGCGCCGGGACTGAGGCCAGAGAACGAGCAGTTCTACACCGCAGTGTGAGCAGTACCCTCGGTGAGCACCGCGGGGCCAGGGGAGGCTGTGCAGCTCCCCTGCCGCACGGCGTTTCTCTGCCTTACCTTGTCATCCCTCTCACGTCTGCCTACGGAACAAACCACGGGATCTCCGCATGCGGATTTATGTGAAACCCATTCACATGCAACAGCAGCTGGGGCGCACCTCCTTTGTTTGCCCGTTCGTTCCGCTTTTTGGGGTCACCTATCTAAATGCACAAGGCACTAACTATGCAGCCTGGCTACCTTGGATGGCATCACTTGTGTCAGCTTTAGATTAAAGCTTTCCTAAACACATCACGAATGGCTGTTCCTCTCTCAGAGTGACAACATAGCGAAGTGAAAACACAGCAGAGCGTTTTACACATCTTTACTACGGGTAGAGTATCTGTAAAGACATGCAAGCACTGGGAGATTCCTTGCTCAGCGATTCAGCAGGCTGGTTTTGTTTCCTCATGGCTGTTGCGGCCCAGGTACACTAGGGATGCTGGAAGGATGCATTTATATGGAAGTAACAATAGGAGGTTGGAAAGGTGGATGCAAGTCCCCTGTGTGTTCTGCTCTCTCAGTTGCATCAACCTATCCATGTTATGATCCTATCAGGGGATCTGGCATTTAGCTCTTTATTGCCTCCATTTCTGAGAAAATTACCAACTCGTTTTGAGGGGGAAGATTTATTACAGATGGTTTTTCTATCTACAGGATTTGAAATAAAAAGGGATATGTAACAGATACACATGATCAGCAAATGGAAATCGTAATTAGAAAGAAAAGATTAACAGGGACACAAGTCTGTAGAATTTCATTGTTAAGAGATCAATTTATTATGCCCTTGACTGCAAGTTAAATTAATACACGTAAAATTACAACATAGAAAAGAGATGCCAGTGACTGTCATAAATACAGCTTGCTCTTCTTTCCTAGTTATTTAGGGAGGATTGGGAACACTTGTGAAATCACGTTCATTAAAGCCTGAATAGAGGCAACTAACCAATAACTGCAGTGGAAGCAACAAGGTTCTCCCCCCTCCTCACCCCCCCGCCCTTTTCAAGAACGGGGGGAAATCACAGACGTCAATCAAGAAATACTGCAAAATAAAATGGACCCTCTCGGCAGCCGAGGCATCGCGCAGAGCAGCGGTGAGGCTCTGGCACTCTGCTGGCAGCCTCCGGCGCCGCCAGCCCTGCAGCTCCGCCGCTGACCGGGGAGCGCACGGGGCTCCGCAGCCCGGCTCTTTCCTTCCCTCCCTTCCAAAACTGTCAGGCACAAATGGGCAGGAGGATATTGGCTGCAAGGGGCGCGGAGGCTCCTCCCAGAGCCTGGATCCCGATATTTTTGGAGGATTTCTTCTAACTCAGTTACAAACCTTGGTGAAGGGAACAAGTTGCCGCCGTAGCGGAGGCAGAAAGCGCCTCTGCTTGAGGGGAGCGCGGCTCTCGCTCCTTCTTTCGCCTTCGCAAGGCTACCTTGGATGCTTCACCTCACTTGCGGATGAGAGCTGTGCTGCCTATCGGGAGGGACCGCTCCTGATTTGGATGTTGCTGTTTTTGTGAAAACAAGGGTTGTACGGGAATGAAAGGGGAGACAATGAAGAAAAACCGACCGGGAGAGAACCCCAGCCCCAAGCGTTTTCCCGAGAACTGACGGGTGTTTTGGGGCTGGGCGATCCCGTCGGAGGCGGCGGAGGGAGCAAGCCTGCCCGCTCCGCGGGGGACTTCCCGGGACCGGCTATTCCCTTCGGATGCGGACTGGGAAACCTGTAGGAAATTCTCCGGCCGCCCTGCGAAGCYACCATGAATTCAGTGGCTGGGAATAAGGAGAGGATTGCGGTCACGGCGCGGAGCAGAAAATATGGGGTAAGTTCTCGGCGCCGGGGCGGCTCGGAGCGGTGGTCGCCACAGTGCCGGGGCTCCCGCGCCTCCCTCCCGGTGGCTGCCGGCGATCGTGCCCCGGCCCCGCGCAACTTCCGCGGTGCGAGGCGGCGGCGGCGGCTTGGGGCGCCCCGCGGGGGCGGGCGCGGCGCGGGGGCCACCGCGGGCGCGGAGCGTCCGAGCGAAACTTGCCGGCGCCGCCGGGCCTCCCTGCCTGACCCGCTGCTCCTTCTCCCGCTCCAGGTGACCGACCCCTGCTCCCCCACCAAGCCCGCCGCCCCCTTCTCCCCCGAGAGCTGGTACCGGAAGGCGTACGAGGAGTCCCGGGCGGGCGGCCGCCCGGCGCCGGAGGGAGCTGGCTCTGCCCTGGGCTCCTCCGGCACCCCGTCCCCCGGCTCCGGCACCTCCTCGCCGGGCTCCTTCACCGGCTCGCCGGGACCCGCCTCGCCCGGCATCGGCACCAGCTCCCCCGGCTCCCTGGGCGGCTCGCCGGGCTTCGGCACCGGCTCGCCGGGCTCCGGCAGCGGCGGCGGCTCCTCGCCGGGCTCGGACCGCGGCGTCTGGTGCGAGCACTGCAACGCCCGCCTGGCGGAGCTGAAGAGGCAGGCGCTGAAGCTCCTCATCCCCGGGCCCGTCAGCAGCAAGGTGAGCGCGGCGCCGGGGGAGGCGGGGGGGTCCCTGTGCCCGGAGCGGCCGCCGGGGCTGTCGGCCACCTGGGCTCCCCTCTGCCCGTGTCACCGCCGAGCGCTTYGCCGTTTATTTGTGTTCTCCCCCTTCTTGGTCTTGCTCCCTTTTTCCATCCCCTCGTTCTGCTTCACGTGGAGCAGCGTGTCTCTGTCTCTGGAGGGCTGCATAGCTTCAAGAGCATCCGTGATAGTCCTTCCAGCGTGCTTCTTTTCTCCCGTCTTTCATTGTATTGACAGTGATTCTGTGCTATTTCCTGAGCGGTTTTTTTTAATTTTTTTTTTTTTTGGTGGTGGGGAGTAAGTAAGGGTGGGAATATTACATCGGAGTAACCGGTCCCTTGCCCTTTTGCTATCTTTGATTCCTACAGGACGGATTTACAAATTGTCCTTAGACTTGGCAGCCAATTCAGTCGTGAGGTGTGTACGTATGGTCTGCTGCCAGTGGTTTCTTCTTCCATTGAGGGAGAAACCCTTCTGTAGCTCCGGGTTCACATGAGGCATTGAAATGCTGTTTGAGCTCGAAGGTCACTCAGTGAGGCTGTGGCAGACCATGGCATTGAACCCAGTTCTCCCAGGTGTCTTTAGGCAGAAGGATAACTTGGTGATGCTTCTCTTATAGAGAAGTGCCAGATTTTTTTTTTTTTTAATTCCCAATAAGACTTGAAAATACTTGAAGCTGCTGGACTCTGAATGTTGGATTGGATAGTCCTGTGCTGAAAGAGGATGTAAGCATTGCTGACATTTGGTCTCACGTTTTAAGAGCTGACTTATCCTGAATGCAGTTGGAAGCCTGCTTTCTGCCTCTCTTGGGGTGTTCGGTACCTCCAAAGGCATACTCTGAAATTCCTTGGTTTTGTTTTGTTTGGCATTGGTTTTTTATTTTTCCTTTTTGTTGTGCATATAAGACTAAGGCTAACAGCTCTAAACGAGTGACCAGCAGCCCTTGGCTGACCTCATGCTACTAAAATAGTAAGCACTGGGTTCCTCCATAGCAACCCTGTGAGCGTTGTATTGTGAATGGTTCTGCACCTCCTGGAATGTAGTACAATGCAATTTTGTTTGCCTTGTTGGGTCCAGGTACTATCAAATGATAATATTTACTCTTCCACTTCAAAGAGTTTTCATTAGTGGTTACAATAAAGAGGTATCATGGAAAAGAGCCGACTGCTGGGAGAGGGTCCCTGGTATTGCTGTTGTGTTGTACTCTCCATGATTTATTTATGTGCTCTTTTGAGAGGGAGTTGGTGCTCTCATGAACAAAAGATTCAAGGGCTGGTTGTTACCTTGTCTCAAGAGCTAGCTTAACTGAATTATTCATGATCAGGGAAAGGTGGATCCACCAAAATTAATAGTAAATTTAATCATTAATACATGGTTGATTCACTTTAAAGTGGCCCTGTACCAAAATCTTGTCAAATTTCAGGCTGTGAGATTTGACAGTAATTACCAGCTGTGGGYATAGGTGGGAAATTACTGATACAGATATGGGAGCCATCAGAATGACTGAGATTAGGGGTGGAGGGGAGGATGAAGCTGACATCCAGGCATGGTATTAAATAGAAATTGGCAGATTTTAGTCACATAAATGTTTGCAGAGGGTTCCTTTACTGCAACAGTGATTGACACTCACCATCCTAGCCTTCCTGAGAGATTACCCTTGTGTTTTTGCTACTATTTGTTCTGCTGTTCACTTAGTTTAGCTGGTGGTGTTGCACAGACCAATCTTTATTTGTATCAGTAGCCTCTCAGCCTCCTTACCCATGTTCTTTTTTGCTTCTTGTGCCTCCTTTCCAAACCTTCCACTTCTCTAGGACTGCCACTGACAAGAGTGCTGTCCAATCTGCATTTAGGAGCAAGGGAGGAGGCACAAGTAAGGTGATGTCCATGGACTTGTGTGACTCTCTGCCCTATTTGCCATGCTTGATAGTACTTGCAGGCTCAGTCTTGTTGAGTTGTGAGCTGGCACACAGATCCTTTCTGTGATGGGTGCTGCTGGCTGTGACTGATTGCAGAAGCATCTCTTTCTCTCATCCTTTCTGGCTTGTGACTGCTAAGAACTTTCTGGCTTGTGATTTTTGCCTTCAGCAGGTGCTGCCCAGCAGGGTGAGGCTCTGGGCTGGATGATGTGGGACACAAACATCATGGCTGCTGCCAGTTACTTCTTTGSTTTGAGTATACTGTGGTGGTCTAAAAATTTGTTTTTCCTGGTGTAATGGGGTAGCCTTATCAGTGTCTGCTTTGAGGAAAGCAAGGTGCTGGCATGGGCTCTGCTGTTTCAGTCAGGGCCTGTGAGCTGCCTCTGTGTGAGCCATAGTAACACTCTGGAGTCCTTTTTTTTGAGGGTGAGATGTACAGAGTTTCTCAAAAATGTGGAAACCTGCTTGTGTCTGGGGAAAACTGGCTTTGGTTTGGATTGAGACTGAAGTCTAACCACACTGTGTTAATGTAGCTGGCATTTTTTCAGGGTCCTGTGAGGTCTGCTCTTGATTGCTATGGAAATAGGGGCTTTTTGAGTGTGGAATGGATCCTGCCACTTKAATTAAGTGGAAGAAGGAGCACATCATATTCCTAATTCTGGGTATTCCCTCAGAACTTGCAAAGCATCCTAAAACTCAAGACTCTGGTGCCCAGAGGACACAGCTAATTGGTGATATTMCTTTATTAGAACTATTAAATGAAGCATTTAAAATGTCTGTCATCTTTTAGTCAGCCAGGTCTGACATATTTTCTGTAGTTGCTGTTGAAGACAACCTAGGATTATGGTATTATGAGTTCTATGGTATTATTAGTACACTCTGTAGCACCTGTTTCCCATTTATGCTGTATTTAGAAATGCTCATCATCTGGGATAGTGTATGTTGCAGAACAAGCAGAATATGAGAGTATCTGTGTTTTAATGTGTATCTAGTAGCAGATATTGGAATCTGCAGTAACCTATCCAAATGTGAACCTACATTGGTATTTCTGACAGTGTGCAGTCATGTAAAGGTTTGTATATATCTGTCAARTGTAATAGTGTGCTTAATTGCTTCATAAACAGACCAGGCTTTATGCATGAAGCTATGTACTGGAGCTTTTCATTTGGTTGAGAAAAAGCCACACTTAAGCTAGAGTGAACTGCTTCTGAGTAGGCCATTGTTAGTGTTGAGGTGTTTAGCTTTCCATTCTAAATAGAAACATTCTCTCCTAATACATCAACAGGATGGAAACTTTGTGGGKTTTTTTTGTGAGACACAAAGGTGAAGAATATATAATTATAGTTACATTAATGTATTTTAGCAATTTAAAATGCCAGGTTCCCTGCCAATAGCAAAAARTATACTGCTAAAAGCTTATTGTTTCTTTTTCCTCCTCTTGTGGTACAGATGTGACTTAATGATGCTCAGCAATTATGTGCATAGGAGGGGTTATATTTTATGTGAATAAAATCTTATTGTAACCCCCAAGCGAAGCAGGCCTGTGGGAATTGACTAGCACAGGTGTTTGATATAGTTACCATTGCAGTTTGTGACTGAGGGCATCTTGGAGCTTTTGGTGCCTGTTGTTTGTGGGGTTTATGTTGCATGATGATAAAGATTATCTCAAATTACTAATACAGACTGGTTTTTTTATGCTAAGCTTTTTCTGAGGCTATATTTTTAGAAGAGCATCAGACAAAGTTCTAGCATAGAAATTTATGGCATCATACTCCCAAATTTATCAAAATTTCTGYRAAATCAGTTTTCTTTGAATTCAAGCCTGTGATATCACCTATCTTCAATGAACACCTCACAGGCATCTAACAATTGGAGAGTTGCTATATTGATGTGTAACAAATTATAATGTGTGCTAATAATCCATGGAATGCTAATAAGAATGCTCACAAGCTGACAGTTATAAATTTCTTAGTATGTGGTTCCAAAAATCCTGAATACAGCCTTTAAACTGAGCTAATTTGAGTGTGTAGACATGAATTGCTGCCTGGGCATATTGTGGTTGGGTCAGGAAGTAAGAGTCTACTATAAATGGTCAGGATGGATAGCACTGTGTTGTTAGGTGGTTTATATTGTGGACCTCCCCTTACCTAAAAAGTCTGTGCTTCTGAGAATAAGAATTGGGTAAATTCTGAGCACAGTCTTTTCCAACCCTCTGAGTACAAGAGGGAAGGAAAGAACTGGCATTCAGGGTACAGTTTTGTTTTGTTTTTTTTAGCCCTTTTACTGACATGATCCGGTTTTTTTGCTGATGTATTATTGAATTAGTCTTGTCATTCAGTGGTCAAAGACTTGACTCGTAATTATTGATAATGAAGAAAGCCCTGAAGCTGATGTAATGAAAAATAGGTTTCTGTTAGCTGGTAGCTACTATAGAAACATTCCCAGTAGAGACAGGACAGTAATAAACCCTTCCTCAAAGCTTAGCAAGTGGCAGAATAATGGAATTTCATTTCTGTCCAGACCTTTAATTTGTGAACAAACACGGCCAGTCTGTATAGTGATTTAATTCACTGTGCAAAAAAATCTCAGGCACCTAATCATTTCATCCCAACTCATTGTAATGCAGATAGGATTATTGTATTAGAAATGTGATTTTAAATGGCCTGAGGCAGTAATTTGTCAGCATTTGGGAGGATTAGCCCTATTAAAGTTTAGGCAACAACAACCATTCCTTTGTGTTGCATCACAGGTCACAATACCAAACATTTAGCATAACTCATCTGTGAGTCTTACAATTGTATGCTTCCTGGTAAGTTGGGAAGCCGAGCTACTTCACTTGCACTGGAATTACAGCTGCTTGCAGAGGTCTGGAGGAGGCAAATGGATATGCCTTTGCTGCTGATGAATTTGTGTAAGCCCTTTTCTAGGAGCAGCTGGAAGTCTTGCTGCTGCAATCCGCAGTGTCAACATGTGAAATAATATAACTATTTCTTTTGAGCTTGCAAATGTCTTTGAGGTAAGGGTGAAGATGCTGTGTGGTAAAGACTGCTCTTTAGGAAGCTGTCAAAGCCATTAGCTCTGCAGCTTTCTCTATGGGATGAAAAAGGCTTGTCATTACTAAGTGCATTGGAAATTAGAAACTGGCCTATGGTTATATTTCATAAATTGAAACTATAATGTTTCCTATCAGAAGAGAAAACACTTTTAGACCACAGAGCTCTTGAAGGTGAAGAGGGGAAGTATTGATGAAGTAAATCTCTAGGGAGGAGAAAATTTTTTTCTTTTTGTACAAAAAGACTTGGCTGTGCATCTGAAAACACTGTGTTCAGAAATGCAGAGTCAATGATGAGTCTTAAATTGGTCTCTTCATGCTGGGTGATAAAATGTCTTCAAGGTGTTCTATGCATGCCACGAATGCTGCCCTGATGTCCAAAATCACCTTGTATCTTCAGATAGCCTTACATTTCCTCAGAAAGTGTTGTGACATCCACAGATATCTTGCATAATAAGTGAATAGTTTTGGAAGGGGAAAAGGAACAAAGATTGTCCATCTGAGTTCCCAGACAGTGTTTGAAAAAATGTCACACATCCCCAGCGTGGGCCATGGGCATGTAATGGGAGTCACGCTGGCATCAGCAGATTATTAGAACATTGCAGGGCTGAAAGACACGGTGGTTTTGCCACATCAGCAGCACATAGCCTCTGACATCGTGTAATTGGGGTGCTTCCAAGCACTGAACCTGCAGCACCACARTAAACTTGACTGTCATGCTCTACATAATGATGTAGTCAGAACTGCAGCATTCTGTGACAYGAGGTCCGTGTGTCAAAAGCACGAGAGATGTTCTAAGTTAAATTGCTAGCTTACCTCTTACTAGTGTCATCTGTGGCTTGAGAGGCATTGATGTTGTTAAAATGGAGGAAAACAGGCATACACCTTCCCCTCCTGCCCCTGAATAAATAATTCCTAGCCCACAGTATCTGTTGTTGAAGCTGCAATTCAAGAAGTATCCCAGTTGCAGAAAAGATGATTTTATCAGGGGATTGTTACAAATTACAGCTTGCTTAATTCAAATAAAACACACAAAGTAGTATCCTAAGAGCAGAAAGTTTAGAAGAGCCCAATAACTTGTGTTGCCCATTTTTATTTTCAATTACTTTCTATGCAATCTTCCTACATTAAACCAGGTTTGGTTTTTTTCTTTTTTATAACTATGATCCTAATGAAGCTGCTAAGAATTGTGTTTGTCTCTGGCTTTGAAACCTGAGATATATAATCAGACTTGGTACAGATCAGATTTTCTTGTACAGTTATAATATCTTGTATAATCTACAACCAGGATATGAATCTAATGCTTCTTTTCCCTCCACTCTCCTGCTCAGAAAATTTTACAGTGTAGCTTAATATTTTGATGAGTGTTTGAAGTTTCTTTAAGTAAAATTAGATCAACACAAGACAATTCATAGAGCAGGGGAGAATTGACTGGACTGTTTTGAACTTKTCACAAAGGCTGAAACACTCTGCAAGACACACCAGAATCTAAAAATTCTTTCCCTAGTATAACATGGCTGTTTCTTCAGTCTGGATCTGAACCTTGTCAGTCTAGTGACCTGCATGAAATTGACCTTAGGGAAGGCATTTGGACTTCAGGAAAAGCAGTAGGATTTAATTTAGGCCACAGCTTCATGTATGATATGGCTCTAACCAGGGAATACTTGTGTGCCTTCAAAGCAGCAGGCGTGCTGCTCTGGCAGAGCAGGTCTAAGACATCCTGGCCCCTTGTGGGCTTCCCATGTGCCTTTCCTTTGTCCTCTCCATATGAAGGTCATAAGTTAGCATCACTGCAGGTCTCCTGTGTGAATACACAGTGATTGCTCCCTGCCTTAGTTCTTATAAAAATGATAGATAGTTCAAACACATTCAATAATGCCTCCTTCTAAACTCAGATCCTTTTGATCAAGGAGTGACTGGATGTGCTATTACAACAGCAGTGATCTCTGAGAAAGCTACTGACGAGAGCAGCACAATGCATCCAACCGTAGCCTCCACTGTAACTGGAGTGCAGAATACAGGGATTACTTTACAAAAGAGACAGTCAAAGAAAATATGGTACCAGCTATAMAAAAGAATCAGTCTTAAGGAATTGKTGTGTTCAATTGCRGCTTGAATTTATTGCTGTGGTGTCAGAATACAATTTATTTTATTTAAAATAATACTGCATAGTAAGGCTGTTAAAAACAACTTTACTATTTCAGTATTGGTATACTTCTTAAAGATTATTTTTGTCTTCAACTGTGTTTATTTTAACCCCAGGCAGTTGCTTGCTGTCTCCCACACCAGGGGGAYTGGGGAGAGAATGGGAAGGGTAAAAGCTGGAGAACTCATGGATTGAGATAAAGAGAGTTTAATAGGGAAAGCAAAAGCCAAGCACACAAGCAAAACAGAACAAGGAATTAATTCACCACTTCCTGTGGGTAGCCATCTCCAGGAGATCTGGGCCCCATCACACCTAAGAGCGACTGGGAAAGACAAACACCATCACTCCATTTGTCTTCAGCACAAAATGCTGTCCAAAACACAGCCCCRCACCAGCCACTGGGAAGAAAATTAACTCTACCCCAGCTGAAACCAGCACMTTGTCATAAGGATCTTCTGTTCAATCTGTATTATTGAATCACTTAGTGTGTGGTTGATCTTGAATTTTTTATATAAGATATTTTATTTTTTCTGGGAGGAAGGAGAAAAGACTTAATTCTGAAGAAACTTCAGACTGGTTTTCTCTTCTCAGCTTTCATCTGAAACTCTATTTGGTAGTAGCSTTTGTGGGTTTAAAAATAATAAATTGCCAAGGAAATTCTGCTCAGGAGACCTCAGCAAACCAATGGGCTATTAAGCTGGATTTGGTTTGCAATTCACCATGAAAACAAAAGCCTTTCCTCAGAAGGAACTGGACACTTCTACATAAAGCACTTGTTAGTACAAAATTTTTGTATTGTGTGTTTTAGGTTGCTATACCTTCTCATGAAATGAAGAAGGACTGAGTCTTCTCACTTTATTGCTCTCCAAATAAGAGAAATTRACTTACAGGCCACATGATATCTGCTTTGTTAGTGTCTGGTCAATGCTCTTATTCAATAGATTTGGTGATTTAGGAAAAAAGTGTCAAATGTCTTTTACTAGAATAAAGTAATTTTTCAAAAGTATTCCAAACCCAATTGAGTGTGTGCATCTGGAAAACACTTTAAATTTCTTGCTGGTGGTATGTGTTAAAGGAACTGTGTATGCTGAATGTAGGATATCTGTATCCAGTGCAACATGACTGATGTAAAACATCCATCTAGCACTAGGAAAGCTAGCTTCCTCTTCTGTAGGAAAATTTTAAATTGGGAATACAGTCTGTGTTTTGGCTTCCAAATTACCTTCAAGTGGAACTTGCTTTATATGCATTTGTTCCTTATAAATGTGTTTTGACCTGTGGTTTTCTTATGACCTATTAATAGCAAGCCTCTGCTCTATTTTCCTATGCTCCCTAAATCATATATAGTTTGACATGGTCATTTACTTGYGCCTGAGTATTCACAACAGCTTCTCTATTCCATGGATTTGCACTGGAACAAAATTCTACTCACATGAATGTTTGGGGAAAAGCAAATGAAAGGAGAATTTGATATCTACCACAGTAAATATTTTTTTTTTCCTGAAGAAAAAGTGAAACTTCACAGTGGTTTGGGGRTTTCAACTTTGTTCAGAACTGTCTGAAGAGACCTGCCTCAGGATGGAGTTAATTTCCCCCAAGCTGTGCATGTTTCATTCCCTCTTTCTCTACCACCCTCAAAACTGACTAATGATGAATAAGGATTCAGGAATAAAAACCCTCTATTTCTGTGGGCCTCTGTGTTGTCCTAGTGGGAATTTCCCATTCCTATTATCACAGGTGTACTTGAAGATATGAGAGAGAGTCCTGCAGTGCTGAAGGAGGTGGTTGCTTGGAGCTCATTATTAAAAACAGGGCAGAACTGGCCTCAGCATCTTTTTGTCCTGGCTCCTGTAAGTCATCTGGGCAAACTCCCATCTTACCAAAGCCAATCTCRGACTTTATTATGCTGAAGTTATTCAGGAGAGCAGACTTCTGCCTGCTAACTGATTGTCTGGATGATTGCATGCTTCTATTTCAGTTGGAAAGTTTTATTTTTCTATGCCTCTTGGCTAAATGAACCTCTGACCTGTTAAGTGCCAAATGCTGAAAGAATTACCCCTTTACTCCATCCACCTGATGGACTCCAGCAGAAAGCCTAGTGGGCAATAAGGCAGCCTTGGCTTTAAGCAGGTGCTGAACAGTGAGGATAGAAGTCATTACTCTTCATTTCTCTATTAGTTTCACTGCTCATCTAATAGTGATGGGCAAAGAAAAACATTAATATCCTATCCAGCAGCCAAATGCACCAAAGTGGGAGTGTGGCTCGTGTGTTTTCCTCTCTCCTAATGGGATCATTAAAATTTAACTAGTCCTCTAAATCATGTTAGTATTCCCAGGGTTAATATGCTGAGATTGTTGGCAGCATTCCCACAGGAAGAGTTAACAGTGGCTGAGGCTGTGTGGCTGGCATTTGTTGCTCAGAGGGAGGTGTTGGGACTGGAGAAGCCCTGCCACCAGAAAGGCACAATCAAGTCTTTGGTGACAGGGGCATTTACAGYGCACAAACATATTCTTTGCTATTTACCTCTCCCTTTCCACTCCCTCCTTGCTTTTCTCTCCTCATTAGCCCTAAAGCTGTCAGTTCATCTCATCTGCTGTTGGATTTCTAATGGAAATTCTTGACAATGAGCCTGCATGTGTGAACCTAGCAGGAAGGCATATTGTATGTGCTGTATGATTTAAGAGATTGTTAGACCATAGATGGCTTTTGCTGGAGGTTGAGGAGGCTAACCAAGTGGGAGATGCAATTAAAATGGTATTTGTTAGAAAGGAAGAGCTGGCAGACTGAACATGGGGAAATGATGGGTAGATGTAAGGCCATTAATGATGGCTTTGTAAGCAGCTCTGCAGCATGGGTGGTAAGCCTAAATCCAGAGCTGTACTTTTAGTATGCCTAATAAGACTTCCTTTTTTTTTTCCCCTGTGTGTCAAATCAATTTCTGAATAATGAATTTGACAAAAATTTTCTGGATTTTGGGTTAGATTTAGAGGTGGGTGAAAGTAATTATGGTAAGAGAAGAAACTRGCTTGTGCGAGCCTTCTCCATCACCTTGAAAACAAGGCTCTGCAAGATTTTACAGAGTTGATCTTTGTAATGTCATGGATTTCAGTGCTCTGGCAAAGAGGCTGTTTGTTGAGAAATAAAAGATGGGGCAGGCACCTCATAGAAGTGCTTTCTCATTTTAAATGAACATTTGGGATCTGCTTCTTGTAAGCTCTTGACAAGAGCTTAATTGTTACAGGTATTTATCTATGAGAGATGTATATATACATCTCTCCTGTTGGGTATTTTTTTTTCCCTCCCACTCTTGAACTGTTCAATGTTTGGCTTCACAATAATTGTTAACAATTTTTGAAGTTGCAAGGASTGGGATAGGCATTTAAGGCAGGTTGCCCAATACATCTTGGTGTCCTAAAAGACACGAGCAGCTGTGAGTACAGAAAGGGCTCCAGGAGAAATATGAGAGGAAGAATACAAGGTGTGGAGATGGAAATGAAGTAGGGAATGAAGTTGGTCCAGGCAGCAAAGCAACAGTGCTTGCATGAGGCAGATGGCATGCTGGGGAAGCAAGGAGAAATGGGTAAAAAAACCAGTCATCTGCAAAAGCCTGAGCTCACTTTAAAGTCTTGTAGAAATTATGCATATGGAGGTTGTGTTCTGTTCTTCCTTAAAAAAGCTATCACTAAAATTTATTGTCTCTCAGTTTTTCTCTTTTTCTTAAAATAGAAACTAGCAAGCAGCTAGAAGAGTAGAAAGCATTAACTCAAGGTTGTCTTTGRTTTAATGCACTTTGGTATTTTTCATTCTGAAAGTTATTTTTTATCCAAAGGCTAAAGTGCTGGTGTATCCTGTGATCTAAAGATGTGACTGGCTTTTCTTTCTTACATCTAATTGATTTGTTTCTGTTTTTGCCAGTCACAAAGACGTCTATGTTCCATAATGTCAATTTGAGACTTGGTACGAAATAGGAATTCAGTTCACTGCACTAGCAATTTTATCCAGCATAACAAATAAATGATGTATGTTTTAGTGCATCAGCAATAGGAATGAATACAGTCTCACTTTTCTTTTCCCTGTGCCTGCCTCTGAAGGGCAGAATGTTTGATTTCCAGTTTAATTTGAATTCTTAGTGTGTTAAGTCTACTATTTCTGCAGTATTATTGTACTGGACACTCTAAGGCATGATATTAAGTAGCAGTACTTGTTAGTACTTTAAAAGCAGACTGGAATAGACTTGAGGTGTGAGAGGACAGCTGAAGGTGAGGGGGGGTATACATCAAGGCTGAATGCACTGGCACTGATGGCTCTAAATGAAGCACTTTAGAGATTGAAGTGCCTTAAATTGCCATCCTTCTTTGTCACTCCTAGTTACTTGGTTCTTCCTAGCCTGGTCTGCTACTGTCTTGCCTGTTTAATATTCCACTTTAGTATAACAAGAGATGAAACATCCAAGATGCCTGTATCCTCCAGGAGTCAGCACTACTGATGGGAATACTTGTGTTAGCTGTTTATAAGCAATGAGCTAAACAGGGCTATAAAGAGGAGAGGGAGCAGGAGGGAAACTGTTGTGACTTCTCTTAATTTGCTGTTCTTTTTATCAGCAAAGGAAATAAATTTCGTAGCTTTCCTACTCCAAACCCATGTGCTCTGGGTAATACAAATTGTTTCAATAAGCACACACTGCTAAGGCCTAGATAAGGGTTATTTCTGTGCCTGAAATATCAAGGACTAGAGTGTGCTATGTGGAAAGCTGGTGTGGAATCAGGCTGCTGAGGAAGCTGTGTGTAGTAATGCGCATGGGTGACACTGATAAATGGCTCCTCTAAGCAGGCATCTGCAGCAAATTGTCACATTGAGACTTCCCAGCATACCCTAGACCTCTGCATGAATGAAATCTCTGTTGTGCCATTATTTACCCACCTCCATATGAAATGAGAGRATAGGATTCATTGCTTCAGTGCAGCTTTTATATGAGTTTGCTCTCTTTATGTACGTAYGTACGTATATATTTCTTTTCTTGCACTTTCTGCAGCAATGGCTGCAGAACTGGTGTTCTCTCACTGTGATTTAGACATACAGCTTTCTGAAATGGCTTTCAGGGTAAAAGATGAGTCTTCTACATCTAAAAACCTAAAATGAAATGTGTTTTATTTATTCTGGTTTTTGACTAGACATGTGTATAATTAAAGGGAAATAATAAGCATAGTTTGGTTTTTGTTGATTTATTTTGTTTGTGGCTGTTTTAGTAGAGGTTGTGGTGGCTGGAAAAGGGAAAAGCTTGGATTGTTTTCCTTTCTTGACGAATCCTAATTACTGTCTTCAAAAGGCAGTGAGGTAGTTTTCAAATCTATTTTGCCCTGAAGGAAAGCCTCATCTTTTCCTTGTTTCCCATTATCACTGGACATCACTGATTCATGACAAGAATCAGACTTGCTTTTTGCCTTTCTTCAACACACTTGTTTTTTTATTTTTTCTGTCTTCGAGGTGATTTTCTAGGATAACTTATCGTTGAAACTCTGGTAATTTAAGCTTTGATGGGACAGTCTCTTGAGATCAGGGTAGAATTTCTGGCCAACTTAGAAAAAAAAGGCAATTTTTTTGTAGCTGGCATGTATTCCCAGCACATAAAGATCCCTTTAAGTTYCCCCCTCTTCTTAATTCCAGCCAATACGTCAAGCTTCAGGGGTCTAAGCTGCTGTGAATTTACCTGCAAGGATATAAAATAACCTCTGATGCAGCAGCAGCCATGTCAGGCCAGAAGGACTAAGCACTTACACAAAACTTAGCTACTGGATTACGCTAACAAGCACCTTAGCCGAAGTTTGCCTTCACGGTGAGGTGCAGAAATCTGACAGGGAGTTTGGGTGCAGCTGAGGTGAGGATGGACRTCCTGTCCCACCACCCTGCTGTGGTGTTGATGGTTGTCTCCTGCTATCTGCTCCACCCTGCTGCTATAGCTCTCTTAAATTGTTGCTTCATTATCGGAGCCCCTAGCTTCTTGCTGTTTTAGCCTTTGCCCTCGGGCTATTTCTGTATGTCTTGCTGGCTTTCAGTAAAAATGTTGAATATTTGCTGGTGATGTGGAATGGGACTTTGCCCACCTAATTTTCCATAGGTAAAGACCGTTTTTAATCATTTGGTGGAAGAGGACAGATGTTCTTAGAGGCAGTAAGGTGGTTTGTAACATCAAAATGCTCACAGAAGTCACAGAATTTCACACAGCTGTGAATATTCACACCAACCATACCAAAGAAAGTACGTAGATCTCAGCTGAGCAAAATGTTTGCCTCTTCTGTTTGTACAGCTGAGAAGAGTTACAGAGCAATGTAGTGAACTTATTAGTTGAATAAAATTATGTCCAGAGTTCTTACCTGCTTGTGGTGTTGACTRTTGGACTTTTCCCTTTTTTGCTAGTGTTGGTCTTCCCATTCTCCAGTAGTTCTGTGCTGAGAAGGTGTTGGCTTTTCTGACTCTATACAGAAAGGGAGAAGGGACTTATGGTTTGCATTTCAAAGCTGTCAGCCTTAAAGGAATTGGAATATGGCAGTTGAATATATTGTAACTAATTACCCAGGTATAACAAAAATTTATTTGGAAAGACCTTGACTTCTGATTCTTTGTCTGGTACCAGAAATTGACTGCTAGTTTAACAACAACAACAACAAAGTTGCTAATGGGGTTAGGTGTGTTTTGTGTGATTCTTTTTCAAGAGTGTGTTTATTAATTCTCTTTCTTCCTACCTTGGACAGTTCATGTCTATGAATAATTTAATTGTCCTTGGCTGTTTGCTGGTGTGAATGGCATTAGGCATTTTGTATTCATGTAGTATTTGTTAATGTTTCCTTTGTATTCTGCCTGCCTCTCTGCCTTTCCAGAGATCAAATGGATGATGCAAGACTTGACAGCATATAAATGCTATTAAACTGCATCAGGAAGAACAGAAAAGGAGGCCTTTGTCATTTAATTAGTTAGAACATTAATTGGAATAGATTCTTCAGTGTTTTTCTTTTCAGTAGAGAAGTAAATGTTTGCGTAAGTGTTTTTCTACTTTTTGCCAAGTTTGTCATGAGAACATGTCTAGAATTTACAAGTAACAATTTGTATTGGCTTACATGATATCTCAAATGTGTTCCATCTCTGTTTTCTTTCCCTAGACATTCTTGTATACYTTCATTATTCACAAGTTTTAAACTRCAAAAATATTAGTTTTTGGATTTTAATTCTCTTTGTCTTCATTGAGGATTGTATTGCTTTAACTGGTGTTTTCATGATACTCATTAAGCAAAAAAAAGGCATCTATGCATTTTTTGTTTCCATCCTTTCTGATCCAAACATAAGCATCTTTATGAGGTATTTATTAGATGCTGTTAGTAACTCCCATGAGCCTTGGTTTGAGACCCTAAGAACAGTAGGCACAAAGCACACTCTGAAATACTGTTATCTGCAGTTTTGCCAGGCGACTGGGAAACCAGGTTAATGCTTTATTGCAATTCTGTGGCGTGATCTCACTGTCTCTTTCTGACAAAGTATCATCTCTCAGAAAAAACCCCATGCTGAGAAAAGAAATAAAAATATTTTCTATCATGGGTTATTTGTTTAATGCCTTMTTTCCTCTGGCTGTTACGTTAATAGTAACTTTTTAGAGTAATAGTGAAGTTTATCATCCATGATTAAAGACTGTTGGAATGTATGTTGCTGCTCTAACAGCCTTCACTTTTGTAGCTATTTTGCACAAGTTCTCCTGAGTTCCTCAAGACTGTCTTCATGTATTTCTTGTGGTGCCTACCTGAGTCCACTACGTTATGCCGGGCTTCATACAAATGTTGCATGTCTCTTTAGGCAGCAGAGGGTCTTTAAAGGTGCTTCTGATGGTGGCTGCCTTGAATGCAGAGGAATAATTTCCCCAAAGCCAACCCCAGTGCTGGTTAGCATGTATGTGCTGGCTTTGCTCTGCCTTTCAAGTCCTGCCCTGCAGCTGTGGCTGGTGGGTGAGCTGGGTGTCAGTGCTGCAGTGTCCCCCGAGGGAGGGGTTTGGAGACACCGTGCTCAGTGTGGGCAATGCTGGATGTGCTGCCTCTTTGTCTGTGGAATGGCTTGTTAGGCTGCCTTTAATTTGAACCATCTGTGGCAACCTGCATGCTCTGTTATAATACTGTTTTTATGTCAGACCTCCAGTGGCATGCTGTGAGAGAGCTGGAGACCAGCATGGGAATTAAGGGAGAAAATCCACGGGAAACACATTGCAGTGCACGTACGACTAACTGGAAAATAATTATGCTCATTGTTAACTGTACATCCCACCCCGGACCCCATCAGTGTTTTTATTCTGTCAGCTGTAGTGACTCTGAAATGGCAGGGTGTAAAATAAGGGTGAAATGCATCTGTAGTTGTTCCAGTGTTTGTAAAAGGCCACCCTTCTCTTGGGTGAAGCAGTATTGGCCTTGGTGCTTCCCTTTCTCATTGTCTCTTGAAGGATCCATTCAGGCATTTTGTTGCAGCACCCAAAACATAGAGTTGCTAATTGGCTTACAGCTCTGTCCTTTCTTTACATACTGCTGTTTCTCTTCCTGTAACCAGGAAACATACTGTATACCTCTTCCCTTTTAAAAACTTCTATGCTTTTTTAACCTCTCTACCCCATTTTCTGTTCCCTTTTGATAATTTTATTTTCCCTAACTAATGGCTCACCTGGACAGGATTGCGGCTGGCTCTGTGATTATAGCAATTAACTCTAACCCTAAGGAAATGGCTTGCTGTGTTGCCTGGCAGCCAGGGTCTGCAGGAGCTGGTAAAAAAGAACAGATCACACTTCACTTTACTTTCGTTTTAATCTCATTATTGATTTTTCAAGGAAAGCATCTAACCGTGAAGGATCTTGTCCGTTTTCAGGTTGGCTAAGTTACTCCAAAATCTGTTGACTTGACTAGTTTTTCAGAGTTGCTGTGAATTTCTTACAACTTATAGTAAACCACAGTGGGTTGGTTGTTCTGTAAACAGAGCTTCTTAACAGGGTTAAAGGAATTGAGGACTACAGTGGGCAATACTGCCATAACAGCATTTTCTTCTGCATGTTAGACTTGGTTCTACAGTGGTGTTTAGCAGAGCCTCAGTGTTGGCTTTCACTTGGTGGTATARAATAAAGAAAATCCAGTTTTAAAAGAAGTTAGGGCCTTGGGAATGTGGTGTTGTCTTTAGCAAGCTTGCTCACACATGAGTAACTAACACCAGATGTGTAAGCAAGAGCTTTGAATGTTGGAATTGAGCAGTGTGTGTGTAGGTATCTGAAAGCAGGCCTCACTCTGTGCACCAGGTGCTATCAAAGAGCACCTCTCAACTAACATCAGAGGCAATAATGTGAACAAGCTGTCTGAACTGGGGTGGCATGGCACAATTAAATCTTTGTAGGGCTAACCTCAGCCTGCTGAATTGGCTGCATGAAAGGTAGATCTGCCTACAAACTAATGCAGGSCTAATAAACCTACAACTTGTTTTTTGTGCCTCCATAGCCCCCATAATCATTCTTTTGCCCAGATGGAAAATTCAAACCAAGCTCACAGTTACTTAGTCCAGCCTCCACTTCAAAGCAGGGTGGACTTCAGTGTTAAATCAACTTGTTCTGGGGCTCATGCAGTGAAATGATGAATGTCTACAAGGCCAGATATTGTCCAGCCTCTTGTACCCCTCTTGCCTTTGCTTTTGCAATCCTGTACACATTCTTGCCCTGTTTCATGCCAGCATTGATTTTTCTCATCTCTTGGTGAACTTGTTAGGGAACTAACGTGGCAAAATCAAACCCTTCCCCAAACTCATGGTACTGGCAAAAAGGGAGCTGAATGTATTAAATGTTGCTCAATAAATCAGACCTTGTTTCACTCATTATCTCTTTCAGTCTGGAGGTATTTGTGCTTTTTAGAGCCAAATTTACACCCAGCTGACTGATCAAGACATGAACTGCCCATCTTATGTCACTATGCACAAGCACTATGATTCTACTTAGAGCCATTGGCAAGCAATTTTTTTTCCTTTCCCCCYACTGTATATGAGTGCAGGATGAAAAAACATGCTTRTGTAACTAGAGGGGAAAAAGCCAGCTTTTTCACAAACTCCAGTCTTAGTTATTACACTTCTGCTAGCATTCYTCATGGTATTTTGTTRGGTTACTATTTTTTTTAAGGTGATAGAAAGGCAATCRCTTTAAATTAGAATGCCTACCCTTAGAATTGGTGTGAAGGCAGTGAATTTGTATGGCAATGCAAGTAGATGGACAAGGGCAGTATTGACAGTAGCAGTTTAAATGTAGTGTTTTGTGCTCTACTGATGTGTGGGTGACCACTTGCAGTAAAAAACAGTGGATTATATATCATCTAATCAAAGAAAGTCTAAAAGAAGGAAAAAGGTGCTTGAAATCCATAAATGGGTCTTACAGACACATCTGAGTTCTCCCCCTGCATGTGCTGAAAAGATGGAATTTAACCCTGCTGAGGCCAAGGTGTTTGTGCTGGGCTGTACTGATGTCCTTACCAGGCAGTCCAACACAGCAAGCTTCTTTTCTGCAGATCTGCATGTTGTACATGTCTTTACTTTGATCTGCTTTTCCTGTGGCTAAACAGCCTCTGCCTGCCTTTGGGAGGGAGTGTGACAGCAGGTGCATGAGGCTTGTCCTGGTTCCCTGTTTCTGGTCAGCCCAGGCAGTGAGCCATTAAGCTCCTCTAGAGCACGTCCCCGTGCTGTTCAGGGCTTCGAGCCTGTGCTGTTGATTGTCTTTCGCATAATTCAGCTGTGGTGGAAAAAAGAACTAAGTGCGAGTCCCTGGACTGTCACTACCAATCATACTTTGGCGTTTAGTACAATACAAAGGTGCTTTTCCCTGTTAGAGGTATTTAATCAAGTTGGAGCAATCCTAGGAATAGAGTAAACACTGATTGAATTACTTTGCACCTCCCTTTTATTAACATTTCTGTCCTATACACCCAGTAACTGTCTCAGCTTCCCCTCTTTCAAAATAGCTATAATTTTTTTTTTAAATTTTAAAAGCTTACAAAAAAACCAAGGTTTCTTTGAGCAGCCCTCTTGGTAAAAATAAAATCATACCTCTAATTGTCAAATTTTAAAGAGATAATGGAACTWACCTGGCTGCTAGACACTGAGCAAGTATCCTTTTAACTTCAAATGATTCTGAACTTGGTCTAACCTGGTCTATTTCAAGACACAAATACCAAAGCTCAGTTGCTGCAATTGTCCCTTGGGCCAAAAGAGTAACTAGGGAGTGGCAAGGTAGAAATGAGCCTTGACAGTGGCTTTCCCTTTCTGAGTAGCTATTGGTTCTCTCACCACTGCAGGAACACACATGTGAAGGAATATGGATGCTAGGTACCCACTTTTTACCTGGGCAAATCCTCTGGAGGCTGGTTGCCTGGGTTTGCTGGCCAAATTGACTGGTGATGTTTGGATTCCACAAGTGGCTCTGTCTGGCACTGTGAGACCTTGGCGAGCATGTGTGATAGAGAAAGAAGTGGCCAGAGAAGAAGGGGAAAAATCCACCCCAAGTTTTAATTTGTTGCTGTCAGTTTCTAATGTCTTTTGAGCTGCCTCCTTGTAGCAATGGAAATCATATTTAATAGGAACCTTTCCATGTTCAGACAGTTTAATTATTCAAAATGCATTAAGACTTTTTAAATATCRGGACAACTTCTAGTAATAAATGCATTAGTTCAGTTTTCAAAGTGCACCCAAATAATTCACAAGTATTAATGAATTATCTTGCAGGGTTTTGTCTGCCCTGGGGGATATATGACTAGAGATCAAAGGCCTGGAGGTATTAAATGACTTGCCACAGTCACAGAGAGCGTGATAGTGTGATTCCCAGGACCTGTGTTTTAATGACAAAAAAGCAATGTGTCACAGTGAATAGTTCCTAAACTTCTACATGGAAGGTGAAAATCTTTTTACAGTAGCATAGAAAAATCTGATGGCCTTGCACAAACTGTTACCTACAAGTTATTTTTGCCTTTGTTTGCCCTGACTTCTTTGTGACTCTACTAAGAATGTAAATTCTCATTGGGGAAAAACTGTCACTTGTACAGTGCATGGCATAAAGGATCTTCATACTTTTTAGTTATTGTTTTAGCTGTTGCCTCTAAATCCTACCAGAATGTGAAACATAAAATAAATGTAGGAAGATATTTTGTGAAATGTTATTTCAAGTTTTACTTTTCTTAATGTATTTTTTTCATTGCTGTTTAGCACTGTGGGTGTCTATAGTGCTTTAGATTGCCATAAAGCCTTATATTCTACATACTTGCATAGAATACTACTTTCTCTGGTCTAGTTGCTGCTGTTATACAAATTAARTGCTCAAACAGTGGTCTATTTCACCCTCTGTCACTTACCTACCTCTTATTCTGAATTATGAAAGAGCCAGGTAGATGTGAATTACCTACTCTTGCTCTGTGATTTCTTTCTTTTTTTTTTTTTTTTGATACATGGCATATAAATGCACTGACAAATTTAAATAAGCCTCAACAGTAATTTACTGTTGGACCAGGATCCACTCTACCCTAGTGTATCCTGTAAAGAAAGAAGCTAATGTATCCTGTAAAGAAAGAAGAACGTGTTAATGTCACAAACACTTCCTCTCTTTAAGGGCTCTGTAGTTTTAAGCAGCATGGTTGCCTGTGTAATGCTTGCTGACACTCACAATTTTGTCTTCTAATTGTAGCAGGGAAAAATACAACCCCTATCAGAGTCAGTGGTGGGTCAATGGAGAACAAAGGCAGCAATCAATCCATGGCCTAATTAAAGGCAATGGTGCCAGGAAATGATACGGAATTCAACATCCTGACACTCAAACGTCCCTAATTGGACTAGTGTTCTTTATAAACTGCCCTGTGCCCCACTCCATATTGCCCCAGCCATGATATCTCACTCTGTGCTGTTTTGCTTTGCTCTGGAGTTCAAGGCAGAGCTGGATAGAGGATTGATTAACAGCGATTGCTGTCAGTTTAAGGTCTTTTACTTCACTCTTTTTGGTAAAGGCTCAGTTTCTGAGTGATGGTTATATGCCAGTCAACACCCTGCCATAGGTGTTAAGGTTGCAAAAGGGGATGAGGTAGCTCAGAGAGGAATATTATAAGGCTGCTGCTGTTCTCAGGCTCTTTAAGTGAGAGAGCTAATAGGGGAAATRGTACTTTTGGATGTAGGCGGTGACTTTGGTTCATTAATGATTTCATTTGAAGTGTTGTAGTTTCTACTTGATGAGATTAAAGTCCCTCTCAAGAACTTGAGGCAAGGAGTTTAAACAGCCAATATTTGTGACCAAGGAACAAAATTGCTTTCTGCGTCCATACATGCATTTCACACATCTGAWAAAGTGTAGCAGTTGCTGCAGGAATCTGAGGAAAAATCTTACAAACCCTTTATGACTTCTCTGTAAGTGTAAAGCCAATAAATAGATGTTAACGTGAGTTGTGTATTATGTTCTAGTTAAGTAATTTTAAACTGAAGTTAAAAAGCAGATGCTCCTGCAGAGCATCTTAAGTGCAGAAAAGAAATCCTAATGGAATCTACASTAGCTTTGCAGAGAAATATGTTTTGAGCATAAGTTTGAGACTAATTGTACTTCTGCAGAAGTGTTTTCTCCAACACTTGTCTATTGGACTCTTCTGTACAATGGTGAGAAATAGTAAATTCTTTCTTTCATGTTGAGAAAAACCTGCTTGGGAATGTGGTGGAATTTAAGTCTGGAAAAATATCAAGATCTAGTKCTTTTTTCTGGACATGAAAGATCTACAGCTGGGAGACAGGGAGAAGATGGTYGGTGGTAAACTATAGCATGTCAGGCTTGCTATACAGTTGACAGTACCATGCTATATAGTTGATTWGATTCTGAATTTCTCCAGTTTTATCACTCCTGCACATCCCTCCTCAGCTGAATAATAACATGTCATAGTACAAGATAGTCAACAGTAATTCCATGAACTTCAGTGGAATGTTGCACATGTAATGTTGTTATGATACAATTAATGAGAGATGCCTCTGCCTGAATTAAGGTGCAAACGAGACCAAATGCTGAAGCCAATAATAAAGATTTTATTTAACAATGAACGTGGGTAAGAGAGAAACAGAAATGTGGTGTGGGTGGGGAGAGAGAGGTGTCAATCAAGTAGAAGATGGTTGGCACCTGTGAATCCAGTGGCATCCTGTTGCTTTTCTTTCATCCTAGACTTTTTGGTGGTGGAGATCCTGAGGTTGTTCAAAGTTTTTTGCTATTTATACGTTTTAACAGAGGAATTTAATGCTTATTGGCTACACAGTTCTGTAATGCTAAGTGATCCACATGYTCAGYTTTTCTCTTCTTTTGGGTTGCTGGGTTTCTAGGGTCAGCGAGAGTGAGTTGGTGGTTGTGATCTCCYCCTGACAGAATTACATTTTACGCAGTCAGAGCTGATTCARCATAGTTGCTGAATTGGCTTTCCTTGTGGCCCATAAATTCTGCATTTTTTTCCTATCCATTATCAGTGATACATTCTTCTCCCCCAGCTTTGTTAGCCTCCCCCTAGGTCTGAGATAACACCTAGACAATAGTACTACCTTTAATCCCAAGTTCCTGCTGTGGGGCCTTATCTTACAGTCCAAGTTCCCTTATGTGCTTATCTCATGGCAAAGTCYTTCTGTGGCTTTAACAGTGTTTGAGATGGGCAGCTGCACTCTCTGGGTCCCCATCCATATGCCAGCATATTTGTGAAGGGCTGGGCTGCAGGTTAGGCTGTGGCACTGCTTTGCCCTGGCAGAGCAGAGCCAGGAGCCTTCCCCTGGGCCAGCTGCCCATCAGTCAGTGGAACATGTGCTTGTTCAGTTCGCTCAGGAATGTGAATGCTGTGTACAGTGCGCACAGGGATGGTTCTCTGGAAATGAAATGATTTGCGATATTTTTTTTGTTTTCAGAGAAATTGCAGGAATTATAACCACATCTCTCTAGCTGCTCATTGAGCTATTTAAGTGAGCTACCCCTGTAGCTCTTATTTCCTGAGTGTTTTTAATCTGGGAGTTGGATGCCACTGAGTAAGAGGTATTCTTCATTGTGAAGTGGAAAGACCATTATAAAACAGTATTTAAAATACAGATAAATGCAAGCTACACTGTTTGTGTTAATAGTGTGGTTTTTTTCACTCCAGGGCTCTGTAAAATTTCAGGAAAAATTTAATTTTATRCATAGATGAAATAGATCTGAGGTAACTAGATAGTCTCTGGACACAAAAGAGGCCAGTCTTGGTTTTTTTCCCCATGTCCACTGTACCTGACTGCAGAATAAAGTCTTCAGATGAAAAGGCATTGAAGGAAGCACTGARTAACTTTTTTTCCTGTTTTCTGGTAAAAACTGGTGCTGATGGCACTTCTGAATACCTTTAAATTGCACAAGTCTAAAAACAACAAAGCAGTTTTTTTCTATACCAACAAATTTGAGTGGAGTTGTTTTCTTGTACCTAATCACAGTAATGAAAGTTAATCCAAGTTTGAACTTCAAACCATTTGAAGAATAACTAATAAACATAACTAATGAGTGGGCGCTCTATGTGTGTATTAGAAACAGGGTTTCTTTGTATGCTACTTAAAAAACTTGGAAATGTCTCAATTGCCTGTTATARGAAGTGTGGAAAACTCTCCACAGACTTGCCTGTCTCCTAAGCAGCCCAGCCTCCTGCAAATGATACACCTTGCAGGGAAGCATTATTAATTCCAGTGGAACGGCCTGTGGCACTGAGCAAACCTGTTTATAATCCTTCAGCACTCTGRTATTGCCTATATTCCTAACAGGAAGGATCCAGAGGCGTGTAGAGGGGGAGAAATGGATCCATATTTCAGTGTGAGTAGTACTTTGAAAAAAGAACAGCAACTGTTCCTTGTTAAATATCTGCAGTTTAACTCTGTCTAGTGGCAGAGGAATTTTATAATTTTTTGCAAATTAAAAAAAATAAACCTAAAAATTAATAATATATTTACCCAACCAGCCAGTTGCCAAAGACAGGGGCTGTTTTTTTAATCTACATGGTTTTCTGATAAACTAAGTTCTTCAGATCCATGAACCTCCTCTCAAAAAAAAAAAAAAAAAAAAAAAAAAAAAAAAAACAAAAAAAAAACCAAAAAACCACCAAATTTGGTAGGGGGAGGGAAGCCAAGACCAAACCCTAATGAAATCATAATGTTGTATCCCAATCTGTCAAAGGCTGGTATGTCATTATTTATCTTCTTAGGCTGATGAGTTTATTACTGTTTTTGTGTGCTGTAACAGATTGCCATGTACTGGGACCCAATAGATGCATATTATATTTTTGTGCCTCTATATTTTGTGTATTATTTATACATATAACATATATATGTTATTTAGCTGCCGATCTAGCTGAGTAGCAAGTTTCTTTGAGCAGAAGGACCAGCTAAATTCTGAGTTGGCAGGTCAACAACAGCTCTGCTTCTATCTGGCAAGATAAGTTTTCCCCAGCCTCATTCTGTTTTCCTTCTGTGCAGTGTGTAGGAGATGGGCTTGAATCACAAGACTGGCTGATGTATCATATAGGATGTGCCTCAAGATAGAAACCTGTGTAAATTCTCCTAAAGTCGGTGCAGAGAGTTATGGTGGAGTAAAACAGGATGAGTAGGTTTTTGGGTAGGCTTCAGAGGATTTGTTAACCTCAAATGGAGAATTTCCTCTGGCTTTTGAGCTGTTAGAGTACTTCAATTGCAACTGGGTTTTTCTGATGGAGTAGTTCAAAGGCATCCAGATTACAGCTAGTCCTTGTTATTRCTTGTAATCTTTATATGTTAATTAAATCAGAAAGCCTTCTGATGAAGTGATAATTTTTCATCATCAATCTGCATCCGAGTCACTGCACAATATTTGTTTGATACCTGCTATTGTTTTATGGTATTAGCAAGATTAATTGTTTCAGAGAGTTCAGCTGCTTTCTGCTGTTGCCAAGTCACCAGTTGCACTTTAAATTGCACTTCGACTGTTCATATGAAAGTTGGGGTTGTAACTGAGTCCTCTGTGGGCTGGTGGCTGCTTACCCGCATTTTGGCCCTGAGTGGAAGTGGGCAAATGARAAATTTTCAGTGGCAGAGTGTGTCMAGTATGGACCAAGGACTTTGCATRCCAGCGCTTGACCTTGTGCCMGATGTACRTGTTGGAATGATATTCAGACAGGGTTATTAACTTATGCCTACCTTCTTCTGAAATATTCTTTTTGAATTGGCATCACTGACAAAATTGGTATCTTCTTTCTCATATGTATTCAGATTTCCACTGCATGCCTCCTAGCCTGTAGCCATCCCTGAGCTTTTAACAACTCATCTGATTACAATAATGTTTCTCCTTTCAGTTGTTTCTGCCATTAAAATCAGTATTTGCTGACACCTACACAGCATTCAAAGCTGGAATTCATTGGTGTGAGCCATGAACACTTGATGTCTGTCAGATGCAGCAGGGCATTAATTACAGGAAAATGACAGACTCCTTAACAATGTTAYATTTTGAAGGGTGAACTTAATGTTATCTAGTGTCTTACATGAGATTGTCCTGTTCATAATAGGGCAGGTTAGGGGAAGAAAAAATACAGTTCATTGAAATTGTTTACAAAAGTTTGTACACAGTGTAATTTCTTTCTTGCTTCATTAGTATTGGTTGAGTTGTCTTCTGCTCTTTTTTACCTTTTTGTGCCTCTTGGGCAGACTTCATGTTGGCTGTTGTATTTCATTATTTGCATCTTATGCTGAACTCTATYTATGGGAAACAGAGTCCTGTAATGGTGTGCACTGTGTACACAAAAGAAAGGACTGCTCCCTGCTCTGTAATGATAGCAGAGACACTTAAACTAAGCAGGCTGTCTGAGGGGGTTGCTCTGAGTATGTATTCTCTTGCTTGTGACATGGGAGGGCTGTTTAATGATGTTACACTAGTAGTTATTCACCCAGGCAGTTTTGTCTTCTGAAAGATTTCCAGCACTTCTAAATGCTTTGTAGCCCCAGAAGAGGGGATGGAAATGAGTTTCACAGAATTTCCATGGAACTTTCTAAAATTCCAATGCCTGAGTTTCATTGCCTGAAGTTCCACAAGCAAAGAACCTATTCTAGAGGGGCCACAAGAAACTTAAACTGGTATGTTTTCTACAGAAATCTTCAGGTGAAAGTTGTAAAATTTCTATGTGTTGTGGTTAAGTCGTATTATCACTCTAACTTATCACCACAATTGTAATAGCATAAGTGGATTTGATGATTAAGTCAACATGAAATAGAGCTGCTTATTCTGTTTTTATTGTAGAAGCAAATGAGGGATAAAATGTTGTTATAYGGATAAAAACTTCCCCAGGTCTCTGAACTCTCAATGACTAAAGCATTGGACAGAATGTAGAGATGTTAGAAGAAACATTTTCTTCTTTTTCTTTTCCTCCAGGCAGCAGTTTTCATAACTATAGGGAAGTTTTACCCTGAAGGGTTATTTAACACCTGGATCATTATACCACTCTAACTTCTAGGATGTTTCTACCCAAAGGCAAGAGGAGGTAACTTTGGTAAAGGTAAATGGCATATAATTCTAGGTCTTGCATCTTGCACCCTACCCTGTGCTTAGTGCTTTCCTCTGTAGACACAGGTGGAGACAAGCTGTTGGCTGAGAAATAAAACATCATGAAATGCTCTCACAGGTTATTACCTTGCTTTCAGATTAGCTAAAACTGTCAACGCAATCAAACCCTTCTGCTTGTGTGGTGACAGCCCTTTTCTGGGGATTGTTTTTCATGGTCATTGTGTRTGGCTATAGCTCTGATCCTGCAAACAATTGAACTGGCAGGGTAATTCTGTGTCTGTGTGTCTGTGAAGGTTGGTAATGGGTTCCTGGGTGTATGCAAGGGGTTCTTTTGCTCTCAGTGCAAGTGCCAACCTGCCCTGCCAGCCAGCACTTCTACCTGGCCTTCCTCCTTCCTTGCTGTGATGCCCGAAGGTGCATGGTCAGCATGGTGTGCTGATCTTGTAGCATTGCACAGTTTTTGCCAGTTTTGCTGGCTGTGGGCTAGCTCTAATRTGTGGGCTTTCCATTAAGCACCAGGGGCTGATCTGTGTCCAGGTATGTGTGTCAGCTTGATGCCCTGTGTTCAGAGGCAGCACAGTGTCCTGGCATGTGCTYTGCTGTTATGTCAGGAAGGTGTGTGATGTGTATGTGTTACTCCTGTGATGCCAATGCACAAGCCCCCTCTCCTGTTTCTCACTTTTGTGTGAAGCAGTTCATGGCACTTCAGCTACATTCTGTAGTCTGTGGTCATAGGAGCATGACTCTCCTCAGTCTTTTAAAATCCATGGTAGGATGGCTGTGTGAGGAAATCCTTCAATTTTCTTTTCTTCAATAAGAACACTTTGTCGAGACTTGGGCACAGCTTGGTTCTTAATTCTCTGTGGTCACTTGGGCTAGAGCAAAATGAGTGCAAAAGGGTGGAAATGATTATTTCATATTTTGTTTGACCCAGCCWAATCCTAGTGAAAATGTAATGTTCAAGGCAGCAGGGAGCACAAGGTGCTCTCAACTTGACTAGATTCTGTCATCAGTGGTGTCATGTGATCACATCAGATTTTAATACTCAGACCTGCTGGATTTTCTGTTCTTTTCTTTCAAACATCTGTAAAATTGAGTCTTGTTCTTGTGGTGGGTTGATTCCCCCTGCCCCTTCCCCCAAAATCAGTGCTGTGCTGACCTTAATACCTAGTCTACTGCTCAAGTAGTGTCTGGAGAAATTCCGAATTCAGAGTAAGTTTTGCTTGGATGAGGATATCAGCATTTCGTCCAGTGGCTATGGGTATAAAAGAAATACTTTGGAGAGGTCATGTGAGCTGGGGATGAGTTGCCTTTGCTTTTTTAAAGGTTATTTCACGTGCAATGCTTCATCTGTGTGTAAAACAGCATTAAGTGCTTTACTGCTGTTATGGTGTGAGCAGCAGTGGAAGGGAATTACAGGAAGGGGTAAAAGGGAGTGTTTTGACTTGACTTGCAGTGAATCCCTAATCAGGTGTTGAGTGAGTGACTAAATATTAACACCTTTCAGGACACTAAGCACTTCTAAATTCTGCCTTAAATTCCTGTAGGGGTACTTGGCATGGAGAAGGCAGAGGCAATTTGTTATCAGGGTAGGCACGCATTTGAAAAGGGTTTGTTGATTTGAGAGGCAGTGCCTAATCAGGTGCAATGATGAGCTAAATTTCTATTTTAAATGCAGCTGTATGTGAGTAAAACTGAACAAATGGTGTTTTCTGGATTTCAAATGGCAGATGTACCCCACTTCCAATTTTCCCTTACTAGTAGAACTGCCAGCTAGCAAGCCCCGCAGTGGTGGGCTGATCCCAGCTGGAAGGTCAGTCCCGCAGGAGGATGGTGATGAGAATTGAAGGGCAAAAGCAAGGAGGAAGGAAACACTTGTGGGATGAGATAAAGACAGTTTAAAAAGGGGGGGGGAAAAGGATCTCCCCTCACTTCCACACTGAAGAACAAGCCATACAAAATGTTGTAGYGACTTCTTTTTGGGTAATGTTTTATATTTGAGGGTTCTTGTGGGTACAGACTGCCAATACATGATTTGTACAGAAAGTAAATGTGGAAAGTGTATTGCCCATGACTTTATCTCCCCCTGAAATACTGTGTTGTGACTTAACCTGTACTTTTTCATTATTTTAAGTCTTATAATTCAAGCAGCTCCCATCACATTTCTAACCCTGCTGTTGGATGGCAACTGAAGAAATAAATACAGCCAGGTATCTTCATCTGTCCATCTACTCAGGTGGCACGACTTGTGGAAAAATAAGGCATGCGGATCTTATATTTCTGAACCTCTATATTTGGAGGCACAGTTTTATTTTTATAGCCAAAACTATGTGACCAAGCAGAAGTAAAGAAACAAAGCCAAAGTCCACACTAAGTTAGCTTAATTATCTGAAGGTGCTGAAAGCTTCTGTTTTGGATGAAGTTCTAGACCCATTCTCACTTTAATCCTGACTTTGAAAAAAATCTGAATAACAAAATTATAATTTCCATTCTTCCTCATGACAGRGCTAGCTGCAATTACACAGAAAATACTGAGAGTGCCTGTGGGCTTTCTCAGCATGCAAAATAATCCTGAACTGTGGCCTGCCTTTAAAAACATCAGATGCTATTACTGGAGAGCCTGTATTCTTCTGAATAAGCAAGAGGGCGTAGGAAAGGAAGAAAAGGGTCAAATTGCCTAAGGCAAGTCGTGTGTTTAGGTACTGATGGACTGGCAGGTTGTCAAAACACAGACGGATGTGTCTGTAATGTATGAACAACACGACATCAGAATGAATGAGTGGTGCTCTGCTTTCCAGCCTCCTTCCACCCCTGTCGAGTCATTAGCTGCATTGCATAATTTGTGTGTGTGAAACATTTTAAAGTCACTGTGGTACTTGTCAAGGTACCTGTCATTATCCCCCATGCAAGGCAGTTATTCTGTCTGCTCCTACTTTGGTCTGTCCCCCTCTCCTAGGGAGGTATAGCACAGCTGACTTGGATTTCAGTGCCTAAAGCTGTCKAAAATTGCCCCTTCTAAAGGGCATTGATTGACTTTTGGTGGGAGTATTTTGTTGTTAATTTTCTTTTATCTTCAACTTTTCTCAGTTCTCTTATAAAAAGTGCTGAACACTTTTGCTTACAAAYATGTATATGTTATGCTTTTGGTAGTCTAAAGAAACCCTGTTGAATGTGTCAAGGTCTTAAAAAGTACTTAAACGCATGCTTATAAAAACAAATTTTCATCACTGTTAGCGTTTATAAGACCAGATTTTTATCTCAGAAAATTAGCAAGGAAGAAGTGGAGGAAGAGTCCCTACATTCTTTGATGTGTCAAGTTGCCTCTGTGAGGAGGGGATGGGTGGCAAAAGCTGGGAAGGTTCACTGCTGATGAAAGCTGGAAACAGGASGTGAATTTTCTGGTAATGTTTGCTGAGTGTTCTAGGACCTTGCTTACAGTTGTATTGTAAAGAATAAAAGATACAGCGAGACAYGCACACACAAAAATTGTAGGCAAATTTGGCTCCCAAATACATATTCACCAAACTTTCAGGCTTARTTATCTCCATCATTCCACTCTGGCAAGTTTCAGGTAGCCTACAGACGTCGCAGGCACTCAAGAATAGCTCCTGTCAGTGATGTGGGCAAGCCCCTGTGTGTCCCATGTGTATGCAGRAGATGGTGAGGTAGGCAGCTGCTCTGATTTGGGTTTATGCTTATTTCTGTTGTTTCTATTTCTGCCTAAGTGGGCAYAAGTCATTGCAAAATAAAGGACTGAAATTGTGCTCCAACTGAGGAGCTTCTGCCACTGGAGTGTATTAAAATCAGAAATAATTTGGCTGCCACTAACTTTGTGCCTCTAAGGCTGATGTGTGCCAGTAACAGACGAGCTGGGGATGTCAAAGTGTGTGTAAGGTCAAGGGGAAGGATAAGCTATGGGAATCTTCAGGAAGGATGAAGGGACTGGTGTTTCTCCCAGTGTGGGAGAAACACTGGGTCCGGATGTGGGGTATGGGGAAGAGGGAAGACATCCAGGTGCTGCAGCTTCTGTGTTGCCCTCTGCCCAGACTGCTGTCCCCCAGACTGAGCTCTGGCTGTTACCTGCAGGTAAAAGAGACAAGCACAGCCTGTGGCATGGCCTTCGTAGTAATCAAGGAAATGGTAATTGGTCTCTTGGGTGAGTAGCTGTGCAAGGCTGCAAGAGAGCTGTTTGTTGCTTATGTCCCTCCAAAAATGCCAGTCCAGACAGAGTGGGGTGGGACTGCTTGTGCTGCTGCAGGCCCAGAACCTTGCAGAGCAGGTTGTTGAGGTAATTCACAAATGAGTGTGACATGGTTAATATTATAAATCACACCAGAAGATTAATCTTGAGAGTGAAAACTCAGCTACAAAAAMCATCTTAATTGAAAACAAGGCCTGAAAGATGCATGCCTAGAGCAACTAGAATTAGTTTAGGGAAGTGACCCATTGCTGTTTGAAAATGCTGTTCTTRGTCTCTTAAGAACATTTACTGGTCTGCACTAGCAGCACACCCTTYTYTGAACTAGCATTTTCTTTTCTGGGTGTGTGACACTCCTGTGTTGGTGTGGTAGAGCTCCAGATCTCCCCTGTAGACAGAATGGTTTTCTTGGCAGTCTGCAGTGCAATTATATGTTGAAGCATGCAATGAGAGACTACTTTTGGCCAGTGATAAAATGACAATGATTGCRCATAATTGCCGAAAACAATTTTGAATTTTATTAATGAGATACTGCAAACAACATCTTGTAGACTATTGTCTCAGTTAACAGCCAATTCGTAAGAGTTAAGTGTTGTGTAATTTACATTTATTTCCCCTATTTGTATTGAAATGACACTTGCTGTCCATAATTACCCATCCTCCAGATACAAGTTGTTGCCTTTCATTTGCTGTTTCCCTAAAAAAAAGTGGAAATAAACACACAATTTAGAGTCGTATTGATTAGTCTTATCCAGGGTATAAGTAGGGTTTTTATTATGCATCTGTTTCTCTACATTTTGGGAAGGCTAGCTGCAGGCACCAAGAATAATTCTAATAAAAATTAAAGTGGTAAGGCTGGTCACAGGGAAGGGTTTTTTTTACCCAGCAAGTGAGACATTGTAGGAATCTTTCTGGTCCAGATTCAGCAAAGATTGTCATCTGTAAATTTCTATATCCTGSTTTCATTAGGACTATATAAAGAAAAAATAATAATGAATGTGCAGTAAAAAAAATGAGGAAACAAAGCTTAGAGAGAAATTCAAAATTGTCATGTCAATTTRTGGTGTGGTTTGGCTCTGCACCTGGGAGGAACAAGCAAGTAGGAGTGACAGGTACAATGAGGTGTTTGTGGGAATTCTTGATCYCGTTACTTAAATATCAAGCAATGTCAAGGACATGTAAATTCCACCTATCTGGTGAGAAATAAAATATTTTCTTATGTCTCCTGCATATTATGAACAATTCATCCCCGAACTTTGATTCAGGGTCAGGTGGGGGGATAAGTGCTGTTGATTCTCCACATGTCCTGATTTTGAGTAGTAGGGCTCATCTGCACTCCCCCCACTCTTTCTTCCCTTCTCTCTTCTTGCAGTGAAGTTATGGATGTACTATCTTTAGTGAGCCTGGTCCAAATTAATATGAGAGTTCCTCACTGGTACTGAAATCAACTCGCCTGAGTGAATTCCTRCAAGCTGGCCCTGTTCTGGGAAGGAAATGGGATCTGAGGCTTCTTGAGGTCCCTTTCAGTCTGAGGGATGCTGTGATCCTGTTCTGGGATTAACGCAAGCTTTACCCCCGTGTTCCAGCAATGCTGACTCCACTCTCAGGAGCAGGAATTACTGTGCTAGGTTATATATAATGCTTATCTTCTTTTGTAGCATTCCTTTAGCAAGTTTGTTTTAGGTTGAAGCTGGGGTAGTCATCTGGGATCAAAACATTAGGAAAAGCAGCTCTCCAACAGAGCAACAGAGGAGGCTTTTATGTGCATCATTTCTTCCCATAAGTATTTTCAAATATTATAGGTTTGAGGAAATAGTCCATTGCAGAAAAATGAGGGGAAAATGAACAATTCAACTCTTTYTTGCTTTGTTCCTCGACGCTCTGTGTTTTGGGATAGAGGAAATGCTGAGGTAAACATAGGCTTTGGGGCTGACTTTCTCCCCAGGTGTGACAGGTTTTATAGAAATGCATACGAYTGAGTGATTTCTGGTTTGGGTTGGTCTCCCCTCCATCAGTTGCTGCCATACCTGGGGAGGTATTACTGCCAGTTTCCTGCAGGTGGTGTGAAGTGTTGTAGAATGTTTGGTCCCACTGCGGGAGAGGAGGAAGAGATGCTTCAATTAAACAATTARTTCTTCTATTGTGAATTCTAATGCTAACAAATCCCTACCTAGGGCTWGTGGAACTCCATCCATAGACTTGATATTGCCCTCTMTGGTGAAAGAGCATGCAGGAAACTTCTGACAAGGATCTATCTTGATTGMTGAGTCTTCTTCAGATTTTTGTCTCTTGGTAGTTAAAATTGTGTATATTTGTACAAAACATACATGTCTAAATGTTACCATAAGGAGTAGTATATGAAGTAATTCAACTCTTTGCTTAATCAAATAAATGATTATACTAAAAGATASTTTTTCGGAGGAAATGCTCTGAAATTCATCTTCTTTTTTTCTCACTTCCTTCCATGATGCACAAATAGTCACTGTGCAGCTCTTGTGAGCAGCACAGTCTAGTTGACAGCTGAATTTCTTGCTTATCTGATGAATTACGGGAATGTTTCCTCAGATGCTACCTGATGCAATTAAGAAGGGAAGGTACATCTCTCTCYCCCCTTTCTTTTCACTCTTCATTTGCTGCTGCTAGCTTTGCCTTTGTGCTGCTGACTTGCTCAGGAGGAGCAGAAATATTGGATTCAGAAATGCACTGCTCAGAATAAAAGTGTTCTATGTAGTTGTTGCATCTCTGAAGCTGACGATAGAAAATTGGTTGTGAGGTTTTTTTTTTTGCTTGTGAATGTATTAATAAATTTATTGATCGTTTTCTGATTAGGGAGGTCTCCCAATGGTGAGTTTAACAGCTCTTGTCCCTTAACTTCTCCTTTAAACRGGATCTCAAGAGCAAATAGATCTTAAATGAGAAAAAATGTTGGTCTGAACTGGTGGAAAGAATGAAGTGAACACAAAAAGCTTCCAMGTCTGATTTACAGGGATTAGTTAATCAAACACTGAACTTATTCACTTAATCATGGTTTCCTTCATCTTTTTCAGGAGGCTGAAGTAACCATAAAAATGAAGRATTTCTTTCAACTTTGCAGGTAGCAACCCTGGAAATATTTCAGCTGGTTCAGTCAGTTTTGAAGAAACAATGGTATTAAAGAGACCCGTAATCAAACAGGCCTGTAAATAGTAATCACTGGGTAAGAAATTATGGTCTCTTYCAGACACAGGGAATATCTAATTAATCCCTGAAGCTGTGGGTGGGCTAGAACCTGCTGTGATGTCTGGAAAATGGCACCTTAGGTGTACATGGRCAAGAGAGCAGGGGGATTAATCCTTTATTAAAAATCAAACCCCAGAAAATTCAGAGGACCCCTCCCAACAAAATAGAAACCCTAGTACTTTTTTTTTCTCCCCAAGTTCACTGTATTATTCGTATTCAGTTTCCTTTTGCAGAGGTCTGTCTTGATCAGTTTTTGAGAAGAGAATGAGAGCCAGATGCTGACATTCAGAGGATGGAATATCTGTCCATCAAGCAAGCTTTGGATTGTTTTTATTTGTAGCCATTAAAGGCTATTCATAGTAAGGATGCAGTTGTTGTACTTGCAGGGGAATGGTCTTGTGCACAAGGCACCTCTGTGATGCACTTACCTTAGTGTGAGGTGGGTTGAAGCTTTTCAATTTAGTTTTGATTCCTAAACAGAGATGTGTATGCTTGCCTTAAATGCCCTACTCTCACCCCCCTCCCCTCTTCTCACTTCCCCCCCCCAAAAATCTTAATTATGTCAATCCTCAGGCGGTCTGTGGGCCCAGAATGGCTTGTCACATAGAAGTTAACTGTTTTTACACATAACTAATGTGTAAAACATAAGCCTATATGTTATACAGAGAAGTTAATTTTTCTGTTTCCAAGAATAACATTTAGTCATAGTATGTAATGTCTTCTTGCCAAACTTGAAAAGTATTTCACTATTAAAGTAGAAATATCTTATTTGTAAGACAATTTCAGCTGTGCTTGTGGTTGGATGTGAATGCAAGATAAAACAAACACAGGAGAATTTAGTTCCATTTGGGCAGTTGTTTACTACTCATTTTGTGGTACAGGGGTTACTTTTTTTGTGTTTCTGTGGGTAGCGTTTAAAACAGTTCCTCAGGGCCTCAGATTTGTAAATTAAGCCAGTCCCAGTGATGGTATGASTTTGTAGTGAAGTAGGAAGGTGAATAAGGACATTTGGATTCAGGGGAATAAATTCTCCTTGGTCTTTGTACTGTCTCACACATACACTTCTGGCAAAAAGATTTTCTACCAGATAATCCTGCTGTACAATTTTGTTTGGGGGAAAAATTGATGGCTTGTTTACTCGTATTAGTGTGCTGATTGCACACAGCCTGTAACTGTTGCAACACTAAAAMATAAAAAGTTGAAAAAGTTTGGCACTGAGGAGGAGATAGAGCATCTGAAAACAAAAACCAGCCCTGGACAGAGGCCCTATCAACATGTGCCATTCAAAAAACAGGCTGGTCCCAAGAAATGAGGGAGTTGCAGGATGAGTGATAAGACATTTAGTATGTCATCCATGGCYTGCAGATGCTCTATCTGAACAACATAAAAGAGTTAAATTTCCAAAAGTTTGTGTCACTTTTTTACTATATAGTAAATGTTTTTTTCATTATTTCATAAACTGTTGAGGTTTCATGTGTGGTTTTTCTCAGTGTGGGGGTTCTGTGAAGGCTTGGGATTACTATCATGAGGTAATATGTCCCTTTTCTAAAATCTTGAATCACAAGTCTTTCAAGAGTCTAAGTCTGTGGAGTGGATAGTAAATTCATTCTCCCTTATTGAAGCAGTGCTAACTGTTTTTCTGATGAGGTTATATGCAGAGTACATTTTCCTGCCTGTTCCTCTGATTTGCTGTCCCAAGGGAGTCATGGGACCTTGAAAAAGGGATTTGATTACATGAGTGGAGGAGAGCCTGACCTTCAGATGGCTCACCCTCCACAACTGAGGGTGGGGAGGTAAGAGTTTAGGCATATACTTGAGGGGAGAGAGATGTGCAGATCTTGCTTAGGGAGGCAAAACACTTATGCTTAATTACTGTTTTATCTGAAGGAAGCTTGATGGTTTTGTCCCTGCTGTTTGATTCAGGAGCAGTAACTGAGTCGGGGACAGAGTAATAGGAAAGAAATCCTTACAAAAGCTTTCTAGAAGCTGACATTTCATTCTGGGATTTTTTTTGTCTGGCAGCAGCTGGCTTGCTAGCTTGCAGTCCTGAGCTCTGGGTGTTACAGCAACCACCTTCTTTCCAAAACTCCTCCTTTTATTCTGCCTCATCTCCTCTAGCCAGCGATGTGTTTTGTGAGGCACAGAGGTGCTCACAGTTGCTGCTAATGGCTGAGAAGTGAGACATTTCTGGGGTGCTAGGTGTTATCTAGACATAGATGATGCTWGAAATGAAACTTTGTGGTGTTAAATCCAAGTGATCGTTAATCTCAGGGCGGTAATCCTCTTTGCCTCAGGTCACTATTGCTCATGTGAAAATGAGCGCGTGAAACATGGTTTTGCAGGCATGCTTTTATGTGCCCTTCAGAGGTGTTTTGATGCCAATTTAAACCACATCATGACACTTAATATCTAGGTGTCTCTGGAGACTTGAAACCCTCATGGTTTCAAAAATGTGATGGAACTATTTATGTCTGAGTACTTCTGTTCTTCCTCATAGCAGCTCTCTCAACATGTGTTTGGGCCTWGGCTGTCAATCTAGTTGTCAATACAAGGATCAGCTATTATTAACTTTGTGCAACTATATAGTCAAGCTTTTATAATAAACTGTGACTCAGAACTTAAATCAGGTTATTGTTGCTATTGCCTGGCAGAATGATTTCCCAGCCTGAGCCTATCAAACATTGTGCTTCTCAGACAGCAGCTTGAAGAACAACATCAAAACAGCAGGATGAGAGTGATAGAAAGTGTTGGACTCTTTCTTCTTGAAGTGCTGCAAGACTACTGCTCAAACACTTGTAATTCTTCTTGAATCTGAGGGCTTTCTTTTTCCATTTTCCTGGATCAATCACTTTTAGTTGGTGAAATAATGAAATGTCTTTATTTGGAAGCAGAGAAGTGGTGTTGCATGTTAGCTGTGGCCTTTATGGTGCTTGTAATACTTTTCCTGGACTGATAAGTCCCACTAAATCTGCAAGTGAGGACAGTCTTTCTTTCATGCTATCATGTAGTACTGGACTGTGAGGAAAACCTTATTGTGCCATGCTTCATGCCTTCCTAGCTTGATAATGAGTTACCAAGAACTACTGATCAAAACATGCCTTTTTTTTTTWAATCCAGCTATGTGCTTCTTTATCTGTAATTTGATATAAACCATACTTCAGTAGTCCACAAATGAAAAATGTGGTATAACTCAATTGTATTCAGGCAGTTAAGTTGTACATCTAATCCTTTTCTGCCGTAATTTAAATCATATATTGGTTTTACAGTATTTGCTTTCTTTTGACTGTTGTTATTCCCTACACGATTCAAAGTTAAGTTCTCTTCTTTCACTTCAGCATTGCWATGGGTATCAAAGCTATACTGACCATCCCTTTTAATCTTTCCCTTTCTACTGCTTGTAATTCAGTTTGCCTTTTTGGGACTATCTATTTTGTATGAATTCTTAAAAATGACTTCATTATTTAAGTATTTTTGGTACATCTCATTAAACCATGCCAGCCTAAATATATAGTCTGTACCTACTTAAATTAATTGCTTTTTTTCCTTTTTTTTCTTATCTTAAAATCCTAGTTCTTAATTCTTATTAAAAATAATGCAAAGCCCAAGGTAAACACAATTGTTTGAGCTGTGCCATCAGGTATTCCTTCACATTCTCTTTTGGTTAATAGAAGACTTTCCTACAGTAATGGATTTGTCTATTCTGCATCTTTCTACTTCTAGTTATTAATCTAACTTCCTTGTTGTAACTTCTTATTTCCTTTGGTAGTTGTGACTCATGGTGTGCCCATGCCTTAGCCTTTCTGACTTTTGCATCTCTCCTGCTTGTATGCGTCTCTTTATACTCGCTCATATCAATGTATCTTTGTACCTCTCCTTTTTCGACTTTTAGAGTCCTTAAAGGGCTCTCRATGAAGCCTTACTGAGCTGCTGTTATGTATCTTGACTTTCATCCCCAGAAGAACATTTTGCTGTTGGGTCTTTTAATGCTACTTTCCTATAGAAAAGAGCAGCTTTTCATTTTTCTCTGAGTTGCTTCCTATGGGATCACAAACTCCCTCACCACGTCCTCCCCTCCCTATTCACACTCATTGTTGCAGAATCACTTCAATCTAAAATGCCTTTTATGCTTAGTCTGGCAACTAGGGGCATTTGTTGCAAAGGGAGATACAAATGTGATCACTAATGTTGATATACTTGACAAGCTAGGGTGACTAGAGTCTGAAGGAAACTTGAGACCAGAAGGGTTTATGTTAYTCAAAAGCAGATTAAATATCTAGAAATAGAGAAACTCTCATGCATCAGGGACAAATGAACCCCTAAATGAATTGGTATAGAAGAGATGGATGGACTATTACTGTGATCAGATACAGCTATTTCTGTGCTTGGCTGATAACCTGGGAGGTGGCAGATTGGTGTATAGTCTGTCAGAAAGAGGGAAGAAAATKTTGTCTTCCACTGTCTGTCAACATGTGTGTAATTTGGGGATAAGGATTAAATAATCATAATAAACATCAGTGTTGCAACTGGCCTTGATAGGGAATTATGTATTTATGTGAGCTGTGTRTGGGATCAGGTCCAGTATCTCCAAGGGTGGTGTCCATGGAGAGGAATTTATTCACAGTTTGGGGAATTATTTTAAATCTACCCTTGTAGCATTTCATATTGCTTTTAAATGTAATACATCCACAGCAAATACATATGTGTGGGGACAGATAACTGAAGATGCAGTAATTTTCATTTTCCAGTTATTCTGTATTTGCCAGTAGGATTAGCTTCATGCTTGTTGTCCATTCTGTGATATTKGTGTTGTAGGTACCTGTAGACACTTGGGCACAAAGAAGCTGAGATGACTCAGTTGTTCCCATGTCTGTGTTTGTTAACTGTATGGCAGATAGGGATGGAAGCTTCAGCCATAAGGTTGCTCTGAAGTTCATTATTTTATCAAACTTTCTAATGCCAAGAAAAAGCACCAGCCATCTTTCAGCTGCTTATTGGTTTGTGTTTCTGTGGTGGTTTCTTTGGTTTTTTTTTTGACTGTTTGAATCATATTCCCAAATTGCTTTTTCTGTGTGTGGGTTTTSTGTGACTTGGTATAAAGTACATCACAGACTTTAGAAACTAGGGAATCACGTTCCACAGAGCCATTGTTTGTTTGTTTTGGGATTTCTGTTTGATTTCCTTATCAAAGCAAAATGCTTTTCCTGTGTTAAGCATGTTGCTGTGGATGTGAAGGGTGSTATGTGTCTTAAGCATGATCCAGTGTGAAGCAGACAGACCACCCATTTTCAAAACGTTCCAGAGAACAAAAGATATTCATGCTGACAGATCACATGTTCTGTCATTGTAACACCAAACTATTAAGTAAAACTGTCCCTCAAGGCAAAACATTTCATTTATTATGCTTTGAATGGGTGTCTTGTTTATTAAGATGTACTAAGTAGCTAAATCCAGATTGTACTGCAGGCAAGGAAAATTGATTTATCACAGCTCTTTGTTATGGGGCGCTTTATATTTAGTGTAATTGTCTTTAGTTTTAGACTAAGGACGATATGTTGAAGTATCAAGTCCTACTCCAGAATATGCAGTTTGTTGTTTTTAAACTTGCTCTCTCTAGAAGTTGTAGTGATGACTGACAGTGCATGCTTGCAGGAGTGAGCAAGATGCATGAGCAGCATGTGCACACTTGTCTTTACTGGAGCTCTTGTATTGGGAAGGGAAAAAAAACTTGGGGCTCTTAGACATTGGATCTTCTTTTGAGGAATGAAAATAGGTGTGGTCATGCTGAGTTCTGCTGATGTAGTCTCAATAAGGGTCATCTGATCAACATGGACTGTCATTGGAAGACATGACATGAGGTTTCTTGATCTGACATTTTTCTTTAAATCATCAGAAGAGATGGGAGGAGGAGGGAAGGGTGTAAACTGGAGAAGACAAAGAAAGGAATTCCAAAGGCATGGAAGTGTTTGAGAAATTATGTGCTTGTGAGTTATTGTGGAGGTAGGAGGCAAAAATGTTCTCTGTGTCAGCATTTATATCTATACACAGGGTCTTGATCTGGCAGAAGGGGCTAAAGCTCAGGGAGACAGCAGGCACACCAGAATTAGTGGTAACAGTTAAGAATCAAAAGAAAGTAAAATCCCAGCTCCAGATGGTCTAACCTTGTGCAGTGCTACTCAGTCATCTTGTGGGGACACATGGTGCTGATTAAGCTTAAAACTGCAAATAACGGTATAAATTGACTGGCTGGTTGTAGGCTGTTTATGATCCTTAGTTTAGCAAGATTTTGTTACCTCATCTGAAAAACATCAACTTGGATAATCATGTCTAAGGCTTTTGGGAAAGGTTTTAAGGAAAGCCAGTGGTAACATTGCTAATATCTCCTCCCTGCTCCCAGATGCCTCCAATCTTCCCATTCTCTCTTTTCCTTGAGAGAGGGGAATTACTTACTGTTACATGTACTGTAGCTCTTGGCATGCTGGAACTACTYGTGGGTTTTCATTCCATCTGTGGACTTGGTCTCTGTCCTCTAGATTCTTTGAATTTGTTTTGGACATGGCTTTGTGATGAGCTGTGCCACTGAGATTTAGTAGTAGAACCTTCTCTGACAGACTGTTAAGCTGAGAAAGCTGCAGTGATGCTGAGCCTCATTTCCTCCATCTGTGAAAAACTAAAAAAAAAGGTGGAATGAAATATTACCTGTCTTGTTTCACAGGAATTGCAAGCAGCCCAAGGAAGCTGTGATCTTTAGATGAGCGCTTGAGCAAGTATGTAGCACACCTGCCTCTGGCTTTAACCGATTTGTCTAAACCCTGATACAACTGATGATGGTTTGTATCCCTTGGTTCTAGAATAGGAGAGAGGATTTTCTAGGGAGAAACAATATTTAGAACTCTGTTTTCTGACAGCTAGTACAGCCACCTCAAAGATTGTTGTAGGACTTTTCCGGGACTTGAACCGAAGTTAACACTGTAGCTGTGCTGTGTGTTGGAGTCTGTGAATGCTGACTGGGATGTGCTGGGTGGGTACCTTGCCGYGCAATCCCCCATGACACCTGAATCATCTGACTGACCAGGAATATGTCTACAGCAATTGTGTGGAAATCAGAAACACACTCATTAGAGAATACTAGCAGGCTACAGCTTAGCTTTTCATTCAAGATATTTCTCTGTAGCACATGTGTGTTTTATCTTTCTCATTTGTTCCTTTTGGGAAGGGAGGGAGAGGGGGAGAGCAATAAGTTACAGTCTTCTGAATCCAATTTATTTTTTCTCCTCCCCTTTTGAAAGTCTTATTTCCTCACTCAGTGCAGACACAGCCGTGTGGTCTAACTACAAAATAGACTGTAGTCAATTCTGCCATCTGCTGATGATCTCTTCTGGCTGCTTGCCAGCATGCTTGTAATATGYAGCTAAATCCAAATTAGCTGAGGACATCAGTAGGATTCTGCCCATGCTATAGGTAAAGAGAGGCAAAATGTGGCCTGGTTTTTGATAAAATTATTTTTGTATTACTAGAATTATTCTTCATGTTCTAAATCAGYATTTACAGGCAAGAACTGAGTTTCTGTTTACAGCTTTGTTAACTATGTCATATTAATCTCTTAATTACTGCTGATTGCAAAAAGTGGTAGCTAGCCAGTGTCTTGAATTTGAATGTTGTCAGTCGCTGGGAATATGGGATTTCACATGTTGTTGGGGAGTTAAACCTTGCCTGTGTTTGTATCGGGACATAACAAGCTTGCTTCCACTGTAATGTGGAAACAGATAAAATTGCAGTGATGTATTAATTGTCTGCAGATGATTTGGTGAGGGGGCTTCCAGAAACAGGGTATCTCGTAGTGTTTGTGGTTTTGTGGGAAAAACTGAAAGAACAGAGTGGAACTGTATCCARCTGTTGATTTGTATTTGCGTTCCTAGTACTTGCCTTGCCCTGGGTCCCCAGTGCCTTTTTGAATGTATCCCAGACCCAAAGGCTCCCTCTTGGGCTAATCTCTTCCTAGCCATTGAAACACAGAGGCAACAAAAATGAGAGCAAGCTTACAATGAGCTTGTAGCAGATAAGTTACAGAACATATAAAGATACAATACTGAAGCAATCTCTGAAGATATTCCTCCTTTATTTACTTAATATTAACTTTTCCTATGAAAGAAACTGTTACTGTGACTGCAGGATGAAGATGTTACTGTGACAGGCAGGATGCAGATGCTCTGAAATCAGCTATGTGATGTTGGTCCTCGTTTTCTAGGGCAAGCTGGTCGCTGGAGGAAGGAGAAAGTGACTTCTGGTGTATTGCACATCAGACTGAATTTTAAGTGTTTTGCATCTTCCTCGACATGATACAGTTAGTTCATTAGAGCAGAAGTTCTAGCTGGGCTGTGTTTCTGGTGTAATATTTTTTACATGGTACTTCTAATGCTGTGTTTTAACTCCTTTTTTGTGTCTGAATATGAAACAGTTAGCAAAGAAATGATCACTGAAGTTTTAAAATCCTGTGCATGCTGGGCAAGTAGAGTGTGAGAAGGATTTCAAATAAATGGGGAGTATGTGATATTTTAATAATAAACTATACCCAAAGAACATGCTTGTTAAGGAATCTGTCCRTGAGAGTTGCTGAGAAGTGATATCTTTTAGTCTTGAATTCCCATGTTTTGTCTGTCTGGCTGCCATGTTATTCTTTAAAGTATTGCTGATAACACCTGTCTTGGGACAGTTGAAGCGAAGACCAGAGATATTCCTTGATGCTTTTCCTTTCTTTTTTTACACACTGCAGTTTCCCAGCAGGGTATCTGCAAACTCAGTGACACACTTGGGAGCTTTTCTTTCCTCTGGGCTCCTCTGCAAGTTGTACTGTGGATTGGCCTCCATTCCTACTAGGCATGCTATAGGTAAAGGTACCAAAGATTAGTGTAAATGCAGAAGGAAGGCTATAGAAAGATCTGAGTAGGCCTCAGATAATGAAAAAATAATTTTGAAATTTTAGCTTTCAATCCTGCAGGTACTTAAGTGTACCTACTTTGTTTTATGCACCATGACTAACTACTGAAAGCAACGGGACTCCAAAGACCCTGATGCAGAGGAGAGATGTTATGTGGCTTCAATATAAAGTATGATTTTGATTGTTAAATGCCATTTGCTTTGCAAACAGGCTCTCCATCTTCTTGCATCRCACTATGGTTTTTAACTGAAAGTCAGAGAATTCCTGGTAGTTGAAGTACAAAGAAGGACAAGTGTTTTTCACCAACTGTGGTTTTCCAAATGCACTGTGTGCTTACTGCTTTCCAGTTCTAGATACTCCCCCTGTTTCCCTTTCTKGACTGGAGAAGCAGGAAGTTATCCATTCATTAACAACATTTCATATTCTCAGTCAAAAAGGCCAGCTGTAAGTTGGGATGAGRGAATGGGTATGAACTGAAGAGGTTCCTGGGCTCTGCAGTAATACAAGCTCTGGCTTGGATTGCTGCCAGCCMCTGGGGGTTACAGTACTGTGGGAGGGGAAAAGGGGTAGGTATAGAGATTTATTTAGCAGTTAATTCAAGTGGCTTGTAAGCTTTTGAATGCTGAGCAATCAGCCCAGTAGGGGAGCTCTTCCACTGTGTCTCGCGATGTGTGCTTGCTATTAAGTGTTTATAACAGAATGAAAGCGTGTTGTGTTAAAACACTGGGTACTTAACAAGCAGCATGCCCCTTGGCTAARCCAGCAGACACCCTGTGTTTGGCTGGAGAAGTAGAAGAGGTCAGCATGGCCTTTCTTTTTTTAATTATGTTGTTTAAATTCTTGTTGACCTCCATCTTATAAAATAACTGAAAAGTCAAATCCAAAAATTCAGCAGCTTTTCTTAAAACCTTGAGTGATTCACTGGCACAGACATTGAGGGCATCAGTGTCTCCTTGCCAAGGCAGTGTGCACAGGTTCTTGCCTGAGCAAGTGTTTAGAAGGAATAGATCTCAATACACAAAAGGGATCAAGTGCACCCCCAGCTAGCTTGCGGATGATACCCAGCTGAGTGGTGTGGTTGACCCTCCTGAAGGATGGAATGCCATCCAGAGGGACCTGGACAAGCTTGACAAGTGGGCCCATGGGAATTTTGTGTGGTTTAACAGGAYCAAGTGCAAGGTGCTGCACCTGGGTTAAGGAAACTCCTGGTATCAGAACAGGCAGAGAGCAGCCCTGGGAAGCAGGACTTGGGGCTGCTGGGGGGTGAGAAGCTGGACACTACCCAGCGCTCACAGGCCAGAAACCCAATTGTATCCTGAGCTGCATCAGAGAGGGGCCAGCAGGGCAAGGGAGGGGATTCTGCCCCTCTGCTCTGCTCTGGTGAGACCCCACCTGCAGTGATGCTTTCAGATTTGGGGTTCCCAGCTGGGAGCATTGGGATTGTTCAGTCTAGAAAAGTGAATGCTTAGGGGTGACCCAATTACAGGCTTCTAGTACCTGAAAGGCATCAATAAGAAAGATGGGAAGAGAGTCTTACTTAAAAGGGCATGTGGTGGCAGGACAAGGGTTATGGCTTTCAACTGACAGTAGGTTAAATTAGATATTGGAGAAAAAAAAAAAATCTTTTTTTGGGGGATAGTAAGGCACTGCAGGTTGCTCAGGGAAGTTGTGGATGCTCCATCCTTGGAGTTGTTCAAAGCCAGGTTGGATGGGGCACTGAGCAAGCTGGTGTAGTAGAAGGTGTCCCTGTCCATGGCAGGAGGGTTGGAACAGGATTATTTTTAAGGTCCCTTACAACCCAAGTATTCTAAGGGTCTATGATTTTTTTTAGTGACTTTTAAGCAATTGGGACTTGTGCCTTTGATTTATTTATTTCTGGCTGTAAGTACAAATTTTTAGGTTTGTCTTACTCTCTTCTGTGTCTGTACTCTTCATTTGTGTTGGGAATGTTGAGTTTGTGAGCTATCTTATCAAAGCCAAGCTTGAAATGTATGATCTAGGGTGGCAAGAGGACACATTAACTGAAGGTRTTAAATCTTAGCCAAAGGTGTTTTATCTACAATTTTAATTGTATRGTTGTGTTAAGTGAATGTAAATAAAATACTTCCAAAGTAGTCTGACCTAAACCATGATCTCTTCTTGGCTGTTGTCTGTGGCTGTCAGGATAGGTGCTGGATATGTTTGGGATGCTGGAGAGTTGTAATGTGCTTTATGAAGCATTTTAGTGTCAAAGTGAGTGCATGAAATGCTGTGTAATTGTACATCCCCAAAGATGGCTGCTATGCAAGTTTAGAAAGACAGAGTAACAGGAAGAGTTCTCCACCTAAGAACTTGAAAGGTTTTTAGATGTGATTAAAGAGGTGGAAAATAGTGTGTGTATTTTTTCTGGTTTGTTTATTTTGTCTGGCTTAATCTTGTGAACTCTTTCCTGCTATAAGCAAACTGTAAAAAGCAAAGAATAGTGGTGAACCCATCATGCATATCCTGTGCTCAGATGGGGAGCTTAAAAATATTTTTCTAGGCTTTCCATCAGTTGGCTGTAGGCACAAAGCAATTCTTTAGCTTTAAGACTGGTGTTTAAGGACTGTGGAGAAGAAAGGGGCAGCATTCCAGGGGAAGAGGGAAGATCTGCTTCTGCAAAGGAGTGACCCCAGTGCAAGCTGGTCTTACAGCTGTACAGCTGCCAGAGGAGTGCGTTGTGAGGGAGGAAATAGAGCCTGATGTCCCCTGATTCAAGATGGCAAATTTCAGTTTTGCTGCGGAAATGGGATGGCAAGTCCTGAAAATGTGCAAGGCCCTGCCCAGAGGGGCTCCCTGATTTCTGAGACCATTGCTGCACCAGAATCTGTTGTCTGGTGTGGGTAAGAACTGCATTTTCCCCAAATCTTTGGAAAGCACTATTCTGCTTCAGTGAATACCTGTGAAATCTGCTTTTGTTTAGATCAGTTATATAAGAGAATAGCTTTCTTTTGCAGTCCTTCATTTTATTCTTGTTACAACAAATGTTTTGTGCTTCTACTAAATGCCAATAGATAATAGATGGGTGTCAAACCTTCCACCAGTTCCTGTACAATGTGAAGGTGTGTTCAAGGCTGCCACAGCAAGGTACCAGCCATACAGTAAAATTCTTAACAACCTTCCAGTGTTTTTAAAAGAAGTATCTGTTTCCATCATATTGAATTGAATGTTTCATAAAATTAAATAAAAAGAATAAAACCAATCCAAACAATAGTTACCAAGCTCAGTCTACATTTTTTAATCTGTGGTAGTCAAATACCTTCTAAAAGTAATTGGTACCAGTTGTGTCTTGACACTCTTTAGCCTCTGGAGAGGTTATTATTAAAAGTATTTTCAGAAGATATGGCAGCAGCTGTAAAGTTTGTTTTCCTTACAGGTAAATTAATGTTTAGCTGCAAGAAAGTCAGTCCAGCATTTCTGAGCCAGAAAATCTTGAATGTTAATAGCAAGAGTTGTGAAATAGACAGCCAATCTCTGAAATAATTCAAGATCATGCCAAACATATTGAACATTGTATATAAACAACAATATTTTTCTTGGAGCTGGATCCAAGCTCTCTTTTCTTCTGTTTAAATAGCTAAAGAATAAACAGGTTAGTGACTAAGGATTAACATTGATTTTAGTAATTCCAGGTCTGCTTGATTAGCAGCAGGCTTCTTTCCAGGCTTCACTTCTTTTCATGCTGGGCTACCAAACTGCAGGATGTACAGGTTCTGCAACTGAGTTTTCAAAGTGGCTAGAGACAGTGTTCAGCAAATGTGATTCTGGACATCCACTTGCAGGTAAATATACTTTAAAATAAGCCAACAGACCTCAAACCTTACAGCTGATCTTTTGCTGTACTGAATAATTTAGATATTTTACTACTTAGTGATTTATTTTCTTTAGCAACCTTTACTAGAAAGTTTTTCTGACAGTGTTTTTTTAAACTAGAAATAAATGAGACATTATTAGCAATACATTCACAATTTACATGGTGAGGRGCTTGAATAGATGGTAATAGAGGCCTTGCATGGTCTACTGAGTAGCATGTGTGGCTTTCCTCTAATCTACTTTCTGCTACAGAACAAGTGGCAGTGGCACACACTTGGGTCCGGGAAACCARTGCCAAGTGTTTTCCTGTGTGAGTGGAGACCCCCATGTCTGACACTGCCAGCAGGAGGTCTTCCCATGTTTGTTTGCTGTCCTCTCTCAGGTGTCTGCAGGACAGATGTGCAGTGCAGCCTTCACATGCTGAGGATCAGGATGAGCCTGTTCATAGAACAGATGCTGTGAAAGTCACACAATGCCTKTGGCACTCCTGTCACACACACAGAGAATGTTCTGAATTGGTATATGTAGGGGGATAGAATATAAGAAAATAAAGGTAGTGTAGAAAGTAATCTTACTCYTAAGGAGTTGCAGCTGGGCCATTTATAAAAGATTAGGAACAGGCGTGACTTTAACAGGCCACAGCTGTAACCAATGAGAAGAAGAGTGCTGTAAAAGAGTGGGGTGTCTGGTTGAAAAGGGAACTGGAGTCAGTTGGCTGTTTTGTGAAGGAGAGTCAGTGCTCTGAGGAGCTGCCCATGAGAAACACCAAGAAGGTRTGAWACTTCTGTGATAGGAGACAACAGTATGGAAMCCCTGCAATAAGATTACAACAGGTATGGATAGCGCCATGCAGCGTCAGGATCAAAACTGAGACTAAGAGCTGGTGTAATGTTCACACCTGCAGTGGACCCTCACATAAAAAAAATAAATTGTGCCTGAAATTCTGTTTAGTAAGGAATGGAAATAGGACATGCAATAGGTTAAACTGCACACAGTGTCTTCATTGTAAAGTTCATTCCACATTAAATATTRGATTTATCTGGATTTTTAATTACCTAACTCATTGAGAGACTGTTCTCCCAGCACCACTACAGCACCAATTCACTTATCTGGTGGTTTTTTATTTCTTTTTTCTTTTCTTCCTGTCTCCAACCTCCCCTGTCAGCTTTTCCTTTTTTAAGGAAAACCAAATGCCAAACAAATTAAAGCAAACCCCACAGCTGGGTTTAGCCCTGTTTTTCTGAAGCAAGTCTGGCATGTCTTCTACCTTTGAGGAGCCTGCATGTTCTGCAGAATTCTAGGTTATAGATTTATTTTCTTGTCAAGAATATATACTGTGGTGTTGTGAACTGTTGGTAGTATATCTAGATCCAAATGATCAGCTGGCTGTTGATAATACAGGAAAAGATTTAGCTCCTCYTGTGATAGGAACATTGGTATTGACTACTAAGCACAAATATTGTTTTGATGTGATGATTTTATTAAAAAAACCCCGAAACAACAAAACAAACAAAGCACCAAACCAAACAAAAAGCTCCAAAACAAAACCCCAAACAAACAAACCAATCTTTATTCCTRAGTCATCCACTGTTACTAGATAAAGCACTGGGGAGCATCAGAAACTAGTTACTATCCCAGAATGCCTATTGGCATTTGAAAAAGCAAATCACTCTGGAGCAGTTATGTGTCTATTCCCTTTTTCTAGAGTAAATGAGGTGGTTTGGCTTTCATTATTAGATACAGGAAAAGGTCATAATTGCAGTGATAGAGCTGTTTTTTAATGCATTTTCTTCCACCACTAAAGAATAGGAATGCTGTCAATTGTAAGTACTCCATAATTGGAACATGTCCTGGAGATAAGTTTGACTTCCTGAAGGGACGTGTAGGGATCTGAGAGCTGTTTTGCAGAACAGCCATAAAATGAGACTGTGTGGTTTAAGTGTACTCACAGTTGTTCAGGGATATCTGTGAGATGGTGGCTGTGCCTTGCATGGAAAAGATCAAGCTAGTAAAAAATGTGACTCATGGCAGTCCGTAAGATACTCGTATTTGTTTAGGAGAGTTGCTCTTTGTAACCTCTTGAAGAGAAGGAATGATGAGAATAAAGTAGAAGAAAATATAAAGGTCTGGGGTTTTGTTGGAGTTGAACCTATGAGTTTTAGGTATTTTCTTAAAAATTAGAAAGCACTCTGACTGTATTGTCTTTACAGACAATTCAAATACCCTGCATGGAGCTTTCTGATTGAAAATGAAATACAGTTTTGTTCTTGTCAGTACCAACTGTTCTCAATATAACTATAGGCATGYGAGAAACAGGATAATAAAAAGCTGATTTGAAGTCAGTTATTTGAAATTATGTTGTTTCCTTCTATGAAGTTCAAGAGTTCAGAACATTCTTGAGAAAAGTGTAACAAGCAAGAGATGTTGTACATAAGTGTATTAAGAAATAGTAAACTTGGAAAAAGTTGCTTAACTGGTATATTCAGGGTTTCTTTTGCAGTTTTCTAATCATAGCTGGAAATGTTTATCAAGATTTGGTTTCAGTCATTCCTGCTTTAGTGGCTCAAAGCCTTTGACCCTACTTAGTATTTGTGTTTTCCTGTCCGATGATGGTCCACAAATGACTGTTTGTTGCAGGTCCCTCAGCTTGTGTGTCTCCAGTTGCTTTGACTCCTCCTTCTAAGTTCTGAATCCCTCTTTTGTGTATACCAGACAAGTTCCAGTTCGAGTTTTTGCTTGAATCTTTCTTTACCTTTCATTCAATATTCATGTGGGCAGCTTGACGGGGCCTCAAAACTGATTTATGGGAGTGGAAATACATTGAGCTAATTGGGATATGTCTGAGCTGCCCTGGTTGGGAATAGCAAGCTGGGGAGAGGGGATGGTACCATGAGTTAAAATAATTCTSAGCAGAAGGTGCCTGTAGCTGGGCTCTGTGTGTATGGTAGGAAAACTACTTAAACCTCAGTAAAGGATTCTACTGAGTTGCTATTTATAATGGCTTTGGTAGATTTAACCTTGAAATTTCGTGTCTGAGAATGTAAGGCTAATTTGTAGGATTGAGAGAGACTTGAATGACCCCTATCTTAACTCAGCTGTCAGAAAGACAGATTAACCCCCTTCCAAGATCTTTCTTATCATTCATCACTTCTGTTTCAGTCTGAGAGCCCAACTACTCACTTTCAGTTGCCCGCAAACATGCTGCTTGCGTACGATAAGGAGGCATTTGTTAAATCATTTTGGGAAATGAAAGCTTAGAGAGGTAAGCTAATTTTGGCAACCTTTTGGTTAGTTTTCTTCCCTTATTCTCAAAATTACAAGTCATTTGCAATATGCTGGTTTACTTCAAAAGTTACAGTAGTTCTTAGCATGAATGAAATACACGTCAAACTACATTGAATGTACTCTTTGGATATTGCAAGCCCAATACATATTCCTTCAGAAACGAAATCTAATAATAGATCTAGGAGTGGAAATAACTTGTAAGGTTCTATTCAATAGTTGAATGTCCTGCACTGGTCACTACAGGCTCTTGTAGGTTAGTTATTTGCATCTGAAGTTGGGAAAAATAATTTCATTCTATGTAGCTTTTCTCATTTCCTCTGTTTCTCCCTTGTTGGGAAAGACCTGCACTCAAAAATACTTCTTATTTTTGGGCTGAGTACTGCTTGGGTTTCTCAAGGAGCAGAAGTGGATGGAGGTGGGTGTTTTGTTGCTTTGATGTTTTGGGTTTTTTTTGAATGTTGACATTTTTTAGTATTGCAAAAATGCACTTTTTCAGACTAACTTCTAGCAGCATATTAGAGGCTAGTTTAGATCTCCCTGATTCCATGCACTGCTTCTTTGTCTTTCTACATGTTAAGTGTGTGTGAAGGTACTGYTTTACTTCTTGCTCCTCTGGTAGGGAGGCAAGCTGGGGGTTGCTTTGCTTTCTTCACTGTAGTGTAAGGCTGATTCTGAGCTAACAGAGAYGGAAGCTGGAAGCAGCGAAGTTTGTGTAGAGTTTACCACATTTAAACCAGTGTGGGAAGAAAACARGTTCTCAGAAATTAATATCTGAGTATATTTGTTTCAAAGCTGAGTAGTGAGAGTATGGTTTGAGCAAATTACTTGCTATGATCATGTGTTGCTCTTTTGATGCATTGGAAAGGAAGCTCAGAAAGACAATTTAGAAGAGTGAGGTTATTCAAGTTTAAAAAGAAAAGTTCTGTCAAGAAAAATGATTCTAAGAGCAGTTCAAGGCAAAAAGCCAAAACAYGAAGGATGAAATACTGCAGAATTATAATGCTGTAATTTTTAACCTATGCCACAGACTACATTCCAATCACTGTGCATAAATTTTAGTCCAGCAGTCTGCATATCATTTATGTAGACAGCTTTTCAGTCACCCGAGTCAATTTCATTATCATGGGATGACATTCTCTGTTCRTTCCATTCACTTCCAGATATTCCATTTTAAGTTCCACTTAGCCTCACAGGTAAACTGCAAATTGTATGTTTCATGATATCTCCTGCATGCTTCATGCTTTACTGATTTCTGTGGATCTGCTTGTACAGATAAGTACTTGGCTGATTAGGGGCGGCTGTAGGGAAGCCCAGAGCATTTGGTGTTTCAGGCTGCAGACCTCAGCCTTCCTCTGGTGAACTTATTGGGACATGAAGTTTTGAAGTCAGCATTCATTCTSGGCATAGTTTAAAAAAGAAAAAGAGAGAATTCCTGCTTTTAAGTTTGAGAATATTTTAGAAAAAACTCTGAACCTTTCTATTTTAAAGGGCATGATGTGCTCTAAGAGACTATTGGCACAGCAAAGGTGCAAAACTACTGTGTTGAAAGATCGACAGGCAAACATGTCTGTGAAAATGGACAATCTACAGAACTTGCATGGGACAAAACCTCTTCCCTGACTCTGTTGTCGAAGGTCAGAGGTTGTTGTTCAACCACTTTTGTGCAGTGTCCTCCCTTGCAACATGAATGAGAGAATAAATAATGTCAAGAGCTGTTGAACTGATGACTTATTTCCTTCTCCATAGTTCCAAGCAGTTGCTTTTGGTTTTTTAAAAATTTTTCATTGTTTCCCTTCTTTAGTATTTGAATGCATGAACTTGTTCTGTTTATTAGCTCTTGAATCAGGAAAATATCCCATGTCATAGAGGCCCCAGCTTGTACCTGACATAAGTTTAAGAAGAAAGGAGAAATATTTTGAGCTATTATTGATGGAGTCTTATCTCAGGAAACTGTTACTGGAAGCACTTTTAAAGTAGAAAAAAATCTTTCCACAACTTGATTGTTATAATGTCAAGTACAAGAGTTGCCAAGCCTTCAAAAAATCAAAAGACTGACATGATAAATACCAACTTCCATAATACAATACTTTAATTTTAAAATGTACCTTGAAAAYGTTGCTGTTTATCAGTGTCTGTGTGAATGGGAGGAGTGGGGATGGGTTCAGAATTTCTGGAAGTTTGGTACAGTGTCTCTAAAATAACCTTTACCACCTCCTGGTAGTGCCATCATGTTGACCCCCCCAAGCTCTAACAAATGCTGTTCTCCCCTGCAGCCACCCTGCTGCCCTCCCAGAGCTTGCTGAGATCTYGGGAAGGATGAGTAGCAGCTGGTGGCTCCTCCTCTGGCAAATGACAGGGCTGAAAGGAATAATTTCCAGGTAATCTTCCCTGTTCTTTCCCCCCATACCTGCTCTGCTGGACAGAAAAGAGGAATTTTCTCCCCTTCTGCAAGAAGGGAAAAATGCACGTCCCAAAGCTTTGACAAAYTGTCGGGTTCTACCAGATCAAAGTTTCTCTACTGTCTTGTTGTGTTYAATGTACTGTATTTTGGGGTATTTTTTGAGGGTAGAGTTTAAAATGTGAGTGCTTGAATGAATAAAATAGCTTTAAAAATAATAGGACAACTTTGCCAAAGAAGTCTGACAGTAGGCAGAAACACTGATGTATTTTGCAGTTACAGCAGACACTGTTCCTTGTCAGTGGCTTGCTCTGGTTTCATGATTAGGAGGCTATTAAGTGATTGTGTAGTGCTTTTTAAGGATTATCAGATCTTTGGTTTAACTTCCATTAGAAACCAAACAAAAACATACCCCCAAACAAAAAAACCAACKCCCCCCCCCAAACCAACCAAAAAAACCCCAAAACCAAACCCAAAAACCTCCCACAGCTTCAAGTAATACTTTTTCTGTTTCACAAAGAAACAATTCTGTTCTATAATTGAACCATTTTAAGTTAACTGCTGCTTTAAAAAATACTTGTAGCTTTTTTTTTTCCCCCGCTCTCCCCTAGTCAAAAGCAATGTAACGAATGTAGCCAAGATGGTTTGATCAGGTTTGCTGGAGCAGTGAGATGATTCATTAATAAATTGGTGAGCTAGAGTCAGAAAACTACTATGGGAATGGGCAAGGACCTGAGGAATACCRAGGCAAATCTTTGCTTACTAATATCAGGTGCGAGAGAGAAAAGTCAGTTTCTGAAGAAGCAGTTCCACCTTACTCTCTAGGTTTGGTTTTGCCTCTTACTTACTGGAGATGATGGTTAACCCAGTCTTAAAAGGACAGGAGTGATCAGATCTAGCAGAGAAGTGGTGTTTGTGTGAGTGTGGACACTTTGTTCTGACTTGYCTGTGGAAGTCTCTGCATGCCCTCTCCTATTGGGCTGCCCCTATATTGCCCCCCCTGTCTTCTTTAGTGCCTGAACAAACCTGGTGCATTAGAGCATCTCAAGATAATCAGGCATCAGTCTGCTCAGTGATTCCAGTCCACAAACATAATTTAAAGGAACAAGAGAAATCAAAATGGCCACATTTCCCTTGAAATATAAATTCTGAACCTGAATTTCCCATCAACGTGTGAGCATTGGTGTCCACACATGTAGGTACATATAACACATGTACATTGTGTTATATGTGTGTTCACAAAATTATTAAATGGATAAGAACAACAACAATATATATATTTTGGGATCTGAGCATAATTACCCACAAATACAGGATCTGGGGATTTTTTTCCCATTTGTTTGCCATTAGTGGGTATTTTCAAGAAAATACTGTGTTCTAATGAAAACCTAGCAGTTGGTTTTTCATATGCATGCACATAATCCACTCAAGCTATTCCCTATTCACCTCATCCAACTCAGTTCCCTCCTTCCATTTAGGAAATTCAGCATTCTCTAAAGCCCAGATAGGGGTTATCAATCATGTTCAATATTAGGTTACTTGCAGAAGAGAGTCATTACCTTTAATGTGTAATAACTGTGCCATGAAGATAATACAATAAAATCCAAGAAATGTAATTTACAAAGGCTTCCTGCTCAAGCTTAAAAAAAAATGTTATAATCCCATCCTTAGGGTCACAGAAAATCTTGTTTATTTTATTCCTTCTACTTTGTTTGTGTCTCTTGAGGCTTCTTCCAGAGTCATGCATCATCTGCCTAGGATGGTTCTTGGTGTGGGCCTGCTGCATTCAGCTATTTCTATAGAAACACCCAAGAATATTGGTAGTGTAGTACAGCTGCTGTGTAKCAGAGAGAGCAACCAACCATTGTTTTGGATTGTCATTGTAATGGTCCTGCTGAAAAATCCCACCATTTGATGGATTACAGGGAGTAGGATTATGCTGTACTTTTGACATAGGTGTGGATGGTGCTCAAATGGAGGTTCTGGAAACTTGGAAAATGTTTTTGTGGTCAAATGTGCCCCCAGAGAAGCAAATGGCTGTTTTTTGGAGTGGCTTCAGTGGGAGGGAGGGTCAGGGTATGGAGTTGCTGTTGCTGCTTTGTACCTTTTCCTTTGGCTTTGTTCTCCAGCACTGACACACAACTGTGCCTGGCAGTCCCTCTGAAAGGGAGCAAAGTAGTGCCAGCTTTAGAAGGTTGGAAAGTTAATAGCAAAGAGGATTTCTGTCTTGGGAAGAGCAGTGTAACCTGGTTATTTCAAGCAGCCTTTTGTGAGAGAGTCCCTGCTCTGTCTGGATTTCTTAGTAACTATTTAATGCAGTGGTTCAATTATTTATTTATTTATTTATTTTAAATCTGGCAGTGGCAGATCCAAGCACTGCAGTTTTAGACTTGAACAGTGTTTCTCCACTCCTAGAGATGATGTGGCTGGTAGATGTCTTTGAATGAGAGGATCATTACTTTTTTTTTTCCCTCAGCAYCTTGGATTAAAATTTTGACTCAGCTGCCAGAATAATCTCTTTGTTCACTTTATTGGCAGATGTTTACCATTTCAAAATATTTGGTTAATTTTATTTCACTATTTTTTCTCTGTTGGGTACCTTCCCACAAGGCTAAATGGTTTTCTACTTACTTTTACTTTTTATGCTTACTATAATTCAGACTTCAGCAACTAACAATTTTTGCTAGTTTGATAAATTCAGGTTTCACTGTTGGAGTTTTCAACAGGGACAGGGCTTCCATGAACTATTCTCTCTAGAGTTAAACACGGTAGCCTCCATTGTGTGTCTTTGCTGTGATATATTTTGCTGTTAAACTTTTAATGGGGTTCTTACTATTTTCTGTTGGAATATGCTTCCTCCTGCTTTTGTCTCCAGTTGTACATATCTTGGAGAGCAAAGCAACCTTGATGGGTAAAGATGACCTTTGGATTTACTCCTCACTTCTTTTARGTGCATACTTCTAAGTAAGGAAACAACCATGCAAAGTAAGGAAATTAGTCAACTGAACTCATGTCCCTTTTGATCTAAAATTATAACTAAGCAGTTGGAGTTTACAGTACTGGTTCTCAGTTGTACTAGCAGAGGTAGTGACCMATGTTTGAGAGGGAAATTGAAACAAGAGCTAGAGTACTGCTGGGAAAATGTCATTGAGGATTTTACCCCAGAGGAGGACACCAGAAAGCATGGACAGCTATCCCAGCTCCTGAGCTATTCCTACCTGGAGGCTTTGGCCAGGTTGTGTTGGTACCAAGGGGTCTGAGGTAGGTCCTGCTGGGCAGCAGTGGATTGTTAGCAAAGCTTCTAACAGAGTTTTGCCACTTCAGCTCACTTAATATTCTACTCTGAAAACATTCTTATACTTAATATTCTACTCTGAAATGTGATGTTTCAGTAGGCAATATTAGCAATTTGCTAATAATCTGCTTTTCTGACAGTCCAACTTCAGTACAGTGGTATGAGTTTATAGTTTCACTAGATAGTTCTWTATGTAAATAGYTTKAAAAAAACCTGAAGGAATYTGGATTTTCTCTCAATTGGAAACARCTCTTTTCACCAAAGCTCTGAAAAAAATAGCTATCAATTAAAAATAGAGGCAGCTGCATATACAGAAAGCTTTCCTCTTCCTTGTATTTCTTTCCACATATGCAACCAAAGCTCAAACTCAAAATTTCCATCGAGTTAACTTGCTCTTAGCAATTCTCATGATACTGATGTTTCTTTGTCTCTAGACACTGAAATAATCCAGTAAATGTGCTCTCTGCTTAAGTGCAACTTTAATTTGAAAATCACATCCATAGCAGTTCTCAGAAATCCTATTTGGAATTACTAAGCATGATTGCTCATGCTGGAAGTGCTTTAAAAATTCAGTCCAGTCAGATACCAGAAACTATTTCAAGTCTTTTCTAGCCAATCTTTGTTACACAGCATGGGTTAGAACTAGCCTCTGCACATCAAATATAGTCAACATGCTAATTATTCTGTGGAGCAGGAATCTTGACAAAACACTATGGAATAAATTCTAAAAGAGAATCATAGTTGATATATACTAAAAAAATGTGAAGTAGATTTGTCAAATTATATCTGTTGTGAATTGGTGTCTTGGCTTGAATTAATATGAGAAAAGTACCTAGAGACTATTTTCTCAATCAAACATGTTGATGCAATGTCATATTTGATCTATTAAATATSTTTTTCTTAATACTGCACCTATTGCTAGTCAGCACTTGTTAGATGTTCTCTTACTTTTGTAGCCTTAAAAATTTCTCTGAAACTCCAAGGGTCAAACTTTGTTTCTCCCTGTAATAAAATGTTGCACAAGTGAGAGAGTAAATCTTCATGTATGCCTGTGGTTGGCTATCAGATTTTGCTTAACTGGAAACAACATCTGAGTAATAAGCAGTTGCCTTTGGAAAGATGTCAGTATGTTGTGAATCCTGACCCCATACGGGAAGAGTGTGTGTGTGTATGGACAAATCAAGATAACTGTTTTGCAGTAAATTAAACAGGGTTTTCACTAAGGCTGCATTTCCTTTAAAGTTCTTACAAAACTTTTCTCAAATGCTTGGCTATATTCATTGCTCTTACTTCTCAAAAAACCAAGGCATCGTGGCCTTAGTCACACATCACTTCAGCTTGTTCTGGGCATTGCCAGTATGCAGCTGGAGAAGATGCCTTCCAGCATATCCTGCAGCTGTTTGTACTAGCATTGATTTGGAAGATAAACATCTTAAAAGCTGTCAACCATCTGAGGGAGCTCACCTTTTTAGATTAAGTCTCTGCTGAACTGGTTGGAGATCCCAGTGGCTGGGTGGCTGGTACTCAGGTGCCCAACATTCCCATTTGCTTGAATGGAAAGCAAAAATCTGTCAGTGAAGCTTCGAGCTGGTTAGAGGTGGTGTGTAAAAGTCTAACCTGAGAGTAAATCATGCAGCAACCCATGCAACTTCCTGCACTGTGATTTCTGGCTCATAGTATCTTTCTGTGGAGGTTTTCTGTGCACTGTGGGCTCTCCAAGAGTACTGAATGTAATCACAGACAGCTAATTTATATTAACATTGCAATTTAGGAGTAATATCTCTCATGTCAGTATTCTTCTTTTGAGGGTGTTAAGCTCTAAAGTGAGAGACACTGTTGGAATAGTCTTGAAGTGTGRTGGCAACTGGTGATCTTTGCTCTATTGACACCAATTTTAGCTCTAATTATAGTAAGGGCTAGGAAGCAAGATGGATGTTCCCAGTTTAGATTCTTAATTCATTAATAACAAGAATGATTTGAAATGCTTTGCTAARGAATGCCAGACTGGAGACTTACCATTTTGTGTTGTTGGAGAATTTGCCTGCTTTAATGTGAGTTTTCAGTGTTTTCTGTTTTTAATATTGAAATGACTTGTAACAAAAATATTTTTATGGTGAACCTTGTAAATGCCTTTGCTTAAAGGGATGTCTCATTTTCTTCAGGTTGCTGCCTTTCATTATAAGAGCACATAGCAGTGGATAGTGTGCCTTTATCTTATGTGGGATTTTACTCATTRTGTATAAACCCATGTAACAAAACCAAGATTGGTGTAAAACTGTATAGCCCTTGTGTCCATCTATGCATCTGTGAGGTTGTGTGGTTTCCTCTGAAATGAAACAACTTTAAAGTGTATGCTCTACTCTTCTGCCTTGGCAGCAGGGTGTCAGGCAGGAGAGCCTGTGAAACTGGGGAATAAATTTTTTCTCTGAAARGAGAGTAGATCTAGGGCTCCTACTCCTTTGTTCTTTTAATAGCAGCCTGCTTTTGTTTTGCTTTAAGAAAATGATTCTGTGGTCTGTTTACTGTGGCCAGAATCTCAAGCAGGGAGAGATGGTAAAACCATCTGGCCTGGTGCTMCAAAACATAGTTTGTTTGGGTTTGTGATTAGAAAAAATCTGAAAATATGCTTACTTAAAGAGAATACCTTTTTCTTTAGACTCCTAATGGAACTGCAATGGCTTGAACAGAGCTAATTTATTTCCATAATTTAACCTTGTGTCTGTCCCTTATGGTTTCTTTTAGCTTTCTCGTTTGTTTGATAGTTTTGCACAATGTTAGTTAAAATCTGAACTGGRAATAGAGGCATCAGTAGTGTCAGGAGATGTAGGCACAATGTAACTTMGAATTTCTTTGGCTACCTTAGACTGAACTGGTCACTTGATTTTTATGTTGCTAGGTATCTGTGATTAGACTTCTGTGAAATGYATATACATACACACACAAAGTGGTTCTGCTAAGCTGAGTTTATTATTTTTATACAGGTCTATGTAATGTATTAATTCATTGTCTTAGGATCACGGATCTTAAACATATGGAGCATGCTTAGTATGACAGCAGAGTGTTAACAAATTCTTTTTTATGCCTTTGCTAGGTTTAAATTTGACAGGGGTTTCTGAGCTGTGGCTCACAGCATACAGTTAGTAGTTAGAGGGGAGCAGTAGGGTTCTGTGGCAATGACTGTCTCCAGCTGCCACTCACATTAGGAGAAAGCCACGTATGTGGTGCCCTTGCCTGGTGTAAATCTGTGGTTCCTATCATCTCTCAATTATCACAAAACAATGACTTGGGGAGATGTACATTTTATGCAATAGGAGGTGGTCGGGACTGTGTCTTCAAGTTCCTTCCAGTAGCCATGCACTGTTCTGTGAAAGCCTTTTGGAAACCTTGTACTGCTGCATTTTGTGTTTCTTAAAAAAATGATAATAAAAAAATCCTGTGAGTTTCATCACAAGATTTATTTGCGCTGTTAACTGCTGTGATGAAGGTGATCCCTGAAGTCTTCAGCACAAGCTTGGTAACAGATGACTTTGTCAGAGCTGTATATTGGATTTGTTACAAGCRGATGATATATGACTTGGTCAGATCATGTTTATCTTGGATTTCTGTTCTCTAGTAGTGGAAATTTTGTTGCATAGTCTTTCATGTGATTGTATTATAAAGACAGATACACCAGAAGTATGTGAAACTCATGCACTAGTGTGCAACAAGCACTAAAGGCCTAAATTTCTCTAATTTAGAATCAAGATTTTAATTTAAGTCTCTTGACAAAGGAGTTCTTAACTATCAGACATGAAAATGCTTGCCATGTATTTTATGCTGGTTTTTGTAAGCCCCACAGTTCCTTTTAGGCTGATGGATCAATTTCTTCTGAAAAACAGGATGTGGACTGGTCCTGGGCTCCTTGCTCTGTTTCTCAGTAGTGGTTGTTTTGCACCAGACTTGGAGGGGCACTGCTTTGGTTCTTAGTTGCTTATAAAAACATAATGAAATAAGAATAAAATACAAATTTCATATTCAACTTGGAAAATTTTAGTTTTCTTTGTTTGTGTGGCTAGCCCAAGGGAAAACAGCAGGACAATGTTTGTGAGCCAGGCAAATTGGATTTGTTCTTTGAATTTGTGAGGTAAATACTTAGGTATTGAACAAAACCAGTTACAGTACCTGACCTGCTTATGGATTCACCAGGGTTTTTTTTTTGTACTTGACAAAGCAAAGCTTGGAGAAACAGATGGAAAATACCTTGGGAACTGGAATGAATATAGCTTTTGGTAGAAACCAAAATGTGATTTGATCTAGTAGCCTTTCTTTTCTATTATTTTAATTCTCAGTATTGCATTCAGGGAACAAAATAAGTCTTCCTGTGGGWTATTCATCACCTGTAATTTTCCATAAGTGTTTCTCAAAGTCTCCTGGAGTAACTGTATTTGTTTCACATATCAAAGGAAGTGAGATCAAATCCTGTTATGGTGTTCTTTTCAACCAGGTTAACTGAGTTTTCTCATTTTAGAATTAACTTATGGGGGGATGGGAAAAAAAAAAAGAAAAAAGTAATATCCTATCAGCAATTTATTGGATCTTGCATATTCAAAATGCATCTTGCAAAGACAAAATAAGAAAAACCTTAGAGAAGATGAGACATGAGAGACATCCCACAAATATTATTTGAGTGTAAATGTGCTCCGTGTGAACATAGCAATTAGTGGGCTCAGGCATAAAACCTTGCCTGTGCAATGATGTGTAGTTCCTGACTCTAGTCCTCAAGCTGCCCATTGTAGAAGAATTTCTATTATTTGTGTAGCCATTGGAGGGAAAAYTGGCAATGCACAACCCCTCTGCCCCATGACTACCTGGGAACTGCTGATTTCCTCTCCCCCTTCCCTATATAGTCAGAAATACTAAGTGATTTTTAGTTAGAATGAACTTCTTGTGGGATAGCACCATTGTCAGAGGAAACTTGATGTGGAAAGTGCTTGCACAGCCTCCATGGGGAAAGCATTTTCCTGGWGCCTGAGTGGAATATGTGGGAAAATAGATTCTTGAGAAAAAAAGTGTTGTCAGAGTATTTGGTTGAGTGTATTTGTAACCCGTAGGTTCAAATCATGTTGCTTGAGTGAGGCAGAGCAGTCATCGCAGGACTATGGTTCTAAAACGGCAAACTTTCTCCTTTTTGTATAAGGAGATTAARCTTCTCCCTGGGTAACTGAGTATATTGCTTGGTGGTTGAAACAGTGGTATTCTGCATAAGAGTTTGATGGTAGGAAACAGCCTATGCCTTACAMAAAGATCCAGAATTTTGTGGGGTGGCGACACAGAAGATAGAAGCAAAATACTGTATTTCATAGGCATTTATAACAAGAATTGTGTTCTGACTCTTAAAATCTGGAGAGATAGTCTCATTCCATCTGATTAGCAGTGGCACAAAGACATTCTCTACAACAGCTCACCAGATTTTGGTGTCTGAAAAGTCATAATTTTGGCAATGCATTTTCTGTGGACCCCACTGCTCTGTAAATGGGATTGCAAGCTTTGCTCCTCTGCATTTGTCCTCCAAGCATTTTGGATTGGCTTTTTTGGTGTGTGCCTTATAGATACTGATTGCAGAATCTCTCAGCAGGAAGTTGTGGGAGAAGAGGTTTTGAAAAAGGGTGACATCACAGACAAGTAAGGTGATTATTTCACTATTAACCAAACTCTTAGGTTATTGGCAGCAGTGTGAGTTTATCACTGACTTGGAGTTGCTGTGTCCTCTTGGAAGCCCCATTCCTGGGAAGCACAGCAGCCTAGATTTGGCTCTGGTTACTCTTGTACTTTCTTGTGGTTATGAGAGAAGTCAAAGGGCTGGCGCAGAACATGTAAAGCAGAAATGCAGATGCAGAATGATGGTGGTGGGGTTGAAATTGCAGTTTCACTGTGGGARTCTTGTTGAGTTTTCTCAGTGGTTTGACAGCTGCCTGTTGCTTAAGAACTGGGGCAAGGCCCCCTGCATCTGGAGGCTGAGGCATATCTGCAGGTGGCTGGGCTGTGTTCTGCATGTGGTAGAGAACAGATTCCAGGTACTCTCTCAGTGCTGCTTGTAAAGTACCTACTTGCCTCAAAGTMGATGGTAATTCACCTCTGTTTCTAAAAGTGAAAGTCTTTTGCTGGTTAAGTTTATGGGAAGAGACCTCAGAAACTAGCTTTTAGTTAAAAAAAACCCCAGAAACCAACATCCTTTTACAGCTCATCTTTTTGTTTCAGAGACGTGGTTTTGTACCCACTTTTTTTCTTGCAGTTGACAGACAATCAGTAGCTGCCAGATGCTAATGAAATTGTAAGGGATGGAGATACTGGAATGGCATCCCCTTGGTACAGCTAGTGTATTCYAGGGGCAGCCATAAATGCAATCTATCAGAAGCAGGGAGCCATTTCATTCTAGCACAGATGGCTAAATGTAGCTGGAAGAGAGGAGGGGAGAGCATAAACCCCACCTGAGGGCTGACAAGGGACTTGTGAGCACTGCAGCCTTGCAGCTGGGATATAGGATAGGGCAACTTCAGAGATGTGACCTGTCACAGATAGTGCACCTGGGTGGGATTTACAGCTCTGTATTTGTCTGCGCAGGTACATGATGTTCAGTGTTCTCTGGCAAGGTGCCTGGTTGAAAGTATTTTTATTATATAATTTTAACCTCTTGTTTTTAAGTGTGTGGGACAGTGTATCAAGTACTCAAGTAGCAGAGCTTCCACTATGGCCAAATTCAACTAAACTGTTAAGCTAAGATCTTAAGGGTCCATTTGTTGTCTGCTGAATTCCATCCTCTGGAATGGGGGGGTATTTTGGGTTTTTTTTTGTTTTGTTTTTTCCTGTTGGGTGGCTGAACTCTGTTGGGGAAGTGCCCAGGGCTGCAGGTATCATGGTGCTCAGTGATAGAACCTCTGCAAGTAAGAATGGGGGGCTGTGAGACATTGGGTGCTGAGGTAGCAGTAAAAGTGTCCCTCGGGAAAGTGTTGCAGGTTGCTTCTTCCTGACTTGTAGCATCTCTTATTTTCTCTTCTCAGCACCATTTAGGTTGCCCTGGTGCTGTATTTAAAGAAATGGGGGAGATAACATTTTTAACTTTGTGACTTTTCTGATTGTGCTCTTTGTTCATGAAGACCTGAAGATGAGTGCAATCTTTATTCCTAGTGTTGTTATGGGTCACCCTTCTACTCCTTAATGCTGTTGTTCCTGCTCTAGTGTGGCAAAGATGTTAGGCTTAGGTTGTAATGTGTCTAAAAGTGTGGTGCTCATATCCCTGTAGCTAAATATGCCATTGCATATAGACAATTTCAGTTTAAATTCCTTTTCATCAGATATCAGTGGTGACCTAATATTCAATAGCATACATGGGTATTTTCCCCCCCAGTATACAGGATTCCTATGTGTTTTCCCATCTGATTATTACCTAGACAGGCTGTTTCTAAAATCAGTTTCTATACTTTGTCCAGGATGTAGGCAGCACTGGGTTGTAGGCTGTGTATAAAGATGCTTATAAAATATTTTTTTCCCCTCTTTCTAAATGTATTCCACTGTGAAGCAGAATTGTTGAAGAGCTGCATATAATCTGAGAAATTACACCTGAACTGTAGAAACAAAATGTGTGAGAGATGTAGGCCAAACTTCAGTTGTACAGCCTGTGCCCAGGGGGCCAAGGAGGCTGGTGGCATCCTGGCCTGGGTCAGCAGTGGTGTGGCCAGCAGGACCAGGGCAGGGATTGTCCCCCTGTACTGGTGAGGCCACCTTGAGTCCTGTTCTGGGCCCTCACTGYAAGAAGGACATGGAGGGGCTGGAGAGTGTCCAGAGAAGGGCAGTGGAGCTGGCGAGGGGTCTGGAGCACAAGTCTGAGCATGGGCAGCTGAGGGTGTTCGGCCTGGAGAAAAGGAGCTTCACCAGAGATCTTGTCAGTCTTTATGACTGCTTGAAAGGAGATTGTAGTGAGGTGGCAGTGGTCTCTCTTTCCTAGTAAAAATTGACAGGGCAAGAAGAAACGGCCTCAATCTGTGCCAGTGGAGGTTAGGCAGGATGTTAGGAAAAGCTTATTCGCAGTATTGGTTGACAAGTGTTGGAACTGGCTCCTCAGGGAAGTAGTTGAGTTGCTACCCATGGAGCTGTTTAAAAGATGCATAAAAATGGTGTCTAAGGACATGGTTCAGTGGTGGACTTGGCAGTGCTGGGTTGATGGTTTGACTCTATGGTCTTAAAGGTGTTTTCCAACCTAAATGATTCTATGATGCTAAACTCTCTGCTAATCTGTATCAGCACTGCGGCTGCCAGAAACACAGGGCAAGCAGGTTATTAGTGAATTTCAGATCAGAAATTCACTAGTCTTTCTTCTTTTTGTAGGTAGGTGCTGAAGTCCCAACAATTCTAAGGGCCCATTCTATGAATGATGCTAAAGCCAAAGCAGTTTTATTTTGCTGGAGAACCTTGATAAATTGTTAATCTGCTGCTCCTGAGAACRGGAGTGAAAGAGATCCATTCAGGAAGAAATATTGCTTTCAAGGATAAGCCTAAAGAAAATCAATCTCCAGCCAGCAGATAAGGCCACTTCCATGTTGGTTGGATCTCTGTTTATTGCAGAAGTTTTAGGCACACTGGTCTCGAAATTGCTGTATATTTTCAATTTTACAGTAATTTTTTGTTTGTTTTTATATACACTAGTGTTGTTTGTGTTACTGTTTTTTGATTATTGTGAGGGTTTTTGTTCTGTGTGTGTATTGTTTGCAGTTTCTTCTTCTTTTATGCTCTTATCTAAGATCTATATTGCTTGGTATTGTGCTTTAACATCCCAAGGAGCCATCATCACTTCATAAAGCAGATTTGTGTAAGAGTATTGCTCATTTCAGAATTCAGAAATCTATATCTAATTTTAACATATTTAAAGTTTTTGCTGTATTTCTTTCATAAATAAATGACTTTGTGCTTTCTTAATTTGCACTAAAGAACAAACATTCAATTCCCTGATTGTTCAGTATTAACAGAATAATCTTGAAAGCGTCATCCTACCCCAGCTGAAGACAACTGATGCCTTTTACAGGATTTGGAATGTATGGATTTGGTTCCTGACTCTGCAGAGGCTCTCAGTTTAACCTGGTTGTGTTCTCTGGATGCTTCTTGGGTATAAACACACCTGCCACAGCAGTGACAGATTCATCCTCTCATGAGAGTGATGGTGCTCTTTTCCTGTACTTGTCATTGCTTAGACCAGAGGGGCAGGAATGCCTGACCRTGCTTTATTTACCAGTATTTTATCAAAGGGGAGTCCAAGGTTGATATTCAATCTGTGGGCTAATGGAGAAGAAAAATTACAAATGGGGTACATCTCAGGGGTGCTGCTACACTTCTGTTATTCATGTTGGTTATTCCAAACACTTTTAAAGGTATGTTTTTTGGAATAGCCTTCTGGTCATTTAGGAGCTGCTTGAGGCTAGACCTAAATCACCCCATTACCCTTTGCTCTTTTGAGTAGTAGATGGAATTATTCTTTAGTGCCTAAGATAGCAGAAATCAGATTTCTTTTGTACTTAAGGTGAGAGTAAATTGCCTGTTTGTGATTTGTATTTGATGGTACTGTATAATTCTTCAGAACATAAACATGTGCTTTATGTGGCGATCCTAAGAGCCCCTTGGTGATGTTTTTCAAAGTGAAGAAATGGCCTGAAAATTGTAAGGTAAGAGTCTAAACTGAAACAAAGTGACATGGTCTGTGGAATTTATCTAGTCCTAGGCTGATTCATCAAGTTTAATCCATGCTCCTTTTCAAACAGCCTATGGAAGTGAGAAGTATGCTTTTATGCTGTATTATTTTGTGACATTTTCTCACAATTTGGGAGTAATTTTCTTTTCCTTGTATTACCTATGACCTTCCCTCTGCACAGATACTATCTGGAGTGTTCATATGGAGTGTCCATACTTCTGGGAGAATGCAAGCAAAGCTGGTCAAAGCAAAGTCTTTGCCCTTGTGTTTAGGGAATTTCAGGATGTTTGTAYTAGGAGTCCATGTAAATAAATCATCAGCAACAATTTTGCTTTTTCRGTGGAGAAAATGACTTGGGATGTATTTCAGTATTTTAGCCTTGCTAAGCTACATGCAGTATAATGCTTAGTCAATCCACTTGATGTATTTAGGGTATTTTTATAGCCAGTGAAGGAAGGCACAGTCCTCAAAAGGTGACTTTACCAACTCAGACACTCTTATAAAGGTGACCTGTTTTCTTCCTTTAACTGTAGTGTGTACTTAGGTTCAAGTGATGTCAGAGTATCCCATCTTTTTATATGGCTTTATGATGCTGCCCAAATGCTGTTCAGATATGAACTGAATTGAAATCTCTTGTATCATATTCTCTTTTCATGCCTGATGTTACCTTTGGATATATTGCTGTGTTAGTGAGGAACTGTTAATACTCTTGGTGCTGTCTTTTTGAGGTATGTGTAATTGCCAGCTTTTCAGAATAGGTTGAAGTTGTGGTACAGAACTATGAAAGTCACAAAAAATTCTACTGCACTTGTAACTGYGTCCCAAAGTCTGCCAAGTGTGTGGACTCCTGTAATTTAAAGATCTCGTTCTCAGATTCCACGTGGATTCCCAAGACAAAAAGTGTGCTTGCACCAGTGAAAACCAGTTCCAGGTATTTGTCTTTTAGTAGCACTAATAAAATCTTATCTCTGAAGTAGTTGTACTTGTCATAGAGAGATCCCTAAATGAGAGATCCTGACCTTATCACAGATTCCAGGTCAGGGAGGCTAATGTTTTCTATGCTGAAGTTTTTATGTGATGAATGAGCCTTTCCTTGGTCAATAAAGTTTCACTTTGCTGACTATTTTGATTTTCTTTTCCATTTGTTTCAACTGCCTGCATAAATTCCATTTGCACTGGCTTCTCATCAGGTTGAGTTTTTGGTCTTGGGCTAACAGCCTGCTTTGTAAAATGTGCCAAGTCTTATGTTGAATGGAGAAAGGTGGACATCTTATTAGCTCACTAAGGGAGACTTGGTAGGGGGGAAAAAATTAATATGCTCCTTCCACTCACATTAGTGCTGGTTGATCTGCCACCTGGGTGTAACTGCTTCTAGTTTTGTGTTTGGTATCATCTCCCTCTGTTCCCTCATGGCTGGGCTTTGGTCACTTGTCAAACACAGTGATGATCTGTATGGTAACAGACAGGAGAAGGACTTGCAGTGTACCCTTGCTCATCTGTGGGTTTGTCAGGTCAAAGCAGAGAACAAATTTATTTTTTCTTAATTATGAGTGCTAATCTAGTAGAGGAAGCAGCAGAATTTTAGTGTTATCTATTAGCTAGTCGGTACTGCATGGAACATAGCCTGGGGTGCATAAATCTGTACCTTGAGTTTTTGTGTATACCTTAAAGATTTAAATTAGGCTTAAAAGGTGAAATGGCTGTGTGTGAAGAACTGTGTGATGCACAGAGCCTTCAGTCTGATGCATTTCTGCTGTTGCAGAAGCATTTCTGCTACTGCTCAAGCCTAGCTCCTTGGCAATGCAACCTGCTCTCCCCTCTGTGCAATGACTTCCAGTGAAACAGKGCCAAACTTGGAGTGCTCAGTGAGTGGGCTTAGCATAACTGAACTATTAATTAAAATTCTGGAGTAGAAACTGAATATCCAAGGCTAGTCAGAATGAAACTACAAAAGTGCATATTTTTGATTGAAATATAGCCCTTGTGCACCTAGCTTGAGGAGGAGTCTCAGTAGAATTCATTGCAAATCTCCCTGTAGCCTGTTTCACATACAAAGTAATGTCTTTGATTTGGTTTTCCCTAGCTGAATATATTGTGATTTGTGTGGTCGACGACTGTTGGTCTAAGCACCTGGCATGTCAAAAGAAGTGTTCGTACTCTATTTTATTTGCTTCTCCATCTGGAGAGAAGATGAAAACTAACAGTTTAATTTTAGAGCTGAAAGATGATTTCATACTGTAGTGGTGAGTGGAGTAGAATTCAGGCAGAGCAAAATGTCCAAATATCCACTTTCATTATGTCTGCTCACTAGTGTTTGTGTTTCACTTCAGTCAACACCCTCCATCTAATAATGTTTCTCCACCATACCTAAAAAATATCTGTTAAATCTTCTTTACATGCACAGCTAAGCTGGCAGGATGTTGGTTAATAAAAGTTAAAATCTTGAGCAGTAGCTCTTTCAAAGTTAGACTTTTCAAATTATGCCTCAGTTGAGAGGTGATCTTCAAAGTAGCTAATGAATAAGTGGATGCTGAAGAAAAAAAACCAACTAACTCGATGGTATTAATTTTCTCAGCTATTTGGTCAAAGGTTGCTTATGGAAGGAAAACACGGCCAAAGACAATGTTCCAGAAACTTGTTTTTCTGTTTGCTCCTTTTGAAAGGGGAAAATAAAATGCTTCAAAAACCCAATTTTTCTTTATATAAGCTTCTCTAATTTTAAATGAGAACACTATTTTTGCAATTTTTCAGAGGCAGTGGAAGAGGGAGTTAATTCTCGGCACGCAGTGATCTTCTAGAATTTCCTTCATGGTAACTGCTGTGCGGTGTGTTTGCTCATAGTTGTTTGAAGTGCCATATACAAAGAAATCCTATGTTTTATGGAAGGACTTTTTTTTAATTAAAAGAAGGCTGGAAAGAAAGTAAAGTTGTCGCATATCTCTGCAGTACTTATAGAAGAGGGAGGAGTAAAGGAAAACTTTGGGACTGTGTGTGGAGGGAAAATGGAAAGATGCAGTCCTGAAATTCAGTACTAATGGAATTAGTGTGAGSAAGACCAGGCCCTGAGTGTTTTAAAGGATATACAGCACTTTAAAGAGCTAAAGACCTGCTCTTGTTTTCTGACTGCARTAAATGTTGTTTATCATTAGAGGCAAAAAATTGGTCTCCTTCTTGCTCTTGCAAGATTTAGTTTCTTTTGGTTAGTATTTTACATTAAAAAATCTAATGTGTTTCAAATTAGGGTAATTTGAGGTTTTGGATAGGAGCTCTCTAATAAACATAATCAAGAAAAGATGTTCCATGGAGTAAGTTGCATAATATCTGGGTTTATAACTGTGTTTTACTTCCCCATCTGCCCCACCCAACCAATACCAGAAGAGTTTACATTTATTTTTAGCTTTATAGGGTTTCGKTTTTTTTCTTTTTTAGTCACTTACATATTACAGTGATATCTTGACTTCTGAAAAGATTCAGGCAGCAGGAAACCCTGGGGAGCTCAAAGGGGCAGGAGCGTGTTGGGGGGATGGCAGGGAAGGGAGAGGGGGCCAGTTCAGCMCCCACAGCTCTTCATCTGCATGGTGCCTTTGTGCTCTCCAAGGGCAGAATTGAGAGGGTGGTATTGCAAACATCCAAAAACTGGATTTTGTACTGGTATCAAAGCTCAGTGCTCCAAGTCAGGGAGCTCCTGAGCTGTGAGCAGGGTGCTGTGGGTCTGCAGCATGGCTATCCAGACACCATGTGTGTTGGCCATGCCTTTGTACGGCTCTGTGGTAGCTTTGACACACATTTCCCTCACATGGGATTTTTCTGCACATAGGAGTGCTGTGATACCATTTAAAATTGTCATCTGGGCTGTTTCTTATACTATTTACTTCTGTTTTTAGACTTGTTTTAAATGAACTTTGTAGAAGGCAAAGGGACAACATTTCTGTAAGTTACTGCACACTCATACTGCACACTTATGGCTCAAATAAGTCYCTTTACAGCCTTGTTTGGCTACATGAAGAAGCACTGGGTTGCAGACTATGACTTTACCCTAAAAAATTCTTTCTGTTTTAGACAGTGCTTATAGTGACTTAAGCAACCTGTTTCATGGATTTATCTCATGAGTGATGTACTAAATCTGCAAATGAAATGTGACATAGGAATCACTTTCCTGAGATGAGACCTAAAGACATTTTAATGCATTGCATCAAGAACAGGCTGAAGGCTTCAGGCAGTGTCCCAAATCTGTCAGCAGGACCATAGTTGCTTCCCACCCAGGCAGAGCATGTCCCAGGGCTGCAGGGCACTGTTCTGCACGTTGCTCCTGCAGTGTGCCACCATGCATTTGACAGTAGACTTGATCATTCGAGTTCTGAGCCCAGTTTGTATATGTACAGTAGGTGATTTCTGCTCTGTCACTGTAAAGGAAGCCTGAGGTTTCCCTCATCTGAGGAAGTAAGGGAGAAGGACTTTCAAAAGTGGTTGCTGTGATGTGTGGTCTGTGTGTACAAAGATGGGGAATTTCTAGCRATCATGTCCCAGACGGTGCCTTGAACATCTGTCCTGACAGGTACTGTAGCCCACTCAGATATGGATTGCTCCAAAAGAAATGAGTAAAAATGTCAGGCGGTTCCATCTGAACATCAGGAAACACTTTCACCATGCAGGTGACTAAGCACTGACTCAAGTCAGTGCCCAAAGAGGTTGTGGAGTCCATTGGAGATGTTCAAAAGCTGTTTGGACCRGACCTGATCCTTGGCAGTCTGTTTTAGGCGGTTCCATTTGAGCAGGGAGGTTGTATAGAGATCACCTCCAGGGGTCCCTTCCAAACTCAGCTGTTTTGTGATGCTGTTTCTTTGCTTCTCTTACTGAAGAGTCTACAAGTACTCTTGGATCAGCCRGAACTGGGGACCTGGGCAAGTACAGTGTATGAAGTGCATGGTTTTGCAATTTCTGTTTGGGACTGATTTTGCAAGAAGGGGTCAGAATTAYTTATTCATTGTGTCGCAAATTTCATCTTGAAGTTAAAAACGCTTCTAAATGTCATTGATAGAAATAACTTGGGCTGTCTTCAAACCTTTGAGATTTCTTTTTTATTGCCCTTGGAGAGCTGACTTTATATGCTGTTAAATAGCAAAAGCACTTTTCTGTGTAGATTTTTTAAAAATACCAGCATGGGCATGAGGAAACCAGCCATAACAAAGTTCAGGACAGAGGCATTTCAGTGCTTATTTGTGTGGAAGAGGGCTGCAAACATCTTATGTGTGTGATGTGTCTGGCATTGCTGCCAAGTATAAGTGTGAAACCAATTTCGTACAAAGCCTGGCTGGGAACTGGGGCAGAAGGTTGGGTGGGGAATGAGAGGTTCACATCTGTTGTGGAAGATGGTGTAGAATGTTCTAGCTATGCAGGTATAATTCTCCCTAGAAATAAAATGAACTTAGTAAGGGTTATATTCAATGTTTATTTTTTWAAAAAGCCATAAAAACTCTGAATGTATACATACGTGTGCCAGATTTCATTAGTTATATTTGCRCTGGATACCATCTGATGTCTCTGTAATCCTTCCCTTTTCCATGTCCCTTAAGTTTTGCATAATAAATTCAGAAAATGCTACAGAAGTGGATGCCAGAAAAGGTCTCTGGTGAAATTTTGTGATCATGCCAGAAAACATTCTGTGGATGGTAACTTGGGAGAGTAAGTTAAATTATAATACTAAATGCAGTTGAGAACAYGAAAAGCATTTAAAATTAGGGGAGGGAGGGGGAGTTGAACTTCCCAGTAACTCCAGACTGCCAGTCCCTTTGGTAATCAGTGGTCCTCAATGGGGCCTCTGTAAACATTAATAAAACAAACAGATCCCAGTGTTGTAGTATCACATCTGGAAAACCCTAGAAGACCTTATATGTAGCTTGTATAGTGTTGATGATAAAATAAATTCAGAGATATTGTGAGCTGGAGCCACAGTTCTGGTTATTAATATCAAACTGTACAAATGGCTGCAAAGATAGCTAAAATGTTTGTAATTAAAAATATCAAATAATTTGATTGTGCAGTGCAGCTATGTATCCATCTGCAGAATTGAAATATGGGTGACAAAAAATCTACTCCACTTTACARCATAGTAGGTGGAGCCACTGTATGCTTCCAAAGTGGTCTGTTGGCATTTAGGAATCAGGTCCTTGCATGCAGCTTCCAGCTTGCAAATGCAGTTTGCATTTGGGGCACAGCTTGTGTTCTTGCTAGCTTGAGTACTGCAGTATTCTAGGGTTCCTCTGCCTGTATTACTTGCTTATAAGAAAAAGTAAATACAAACTAAGAGTGAATTATAACTTTTGCTCAGGTCCTGAGTAGAAGGGCTGACAATGGACAATTCCTTTCATTTTTGTAGTATATTAATTACTTGGTGGCTGCTTTTTTGTCTTTTTCTCTTTTCCCATCTGCTGCAGTTAGCTGGACTTTGGGGCCACAAGAGATGGCTGCTCAGCAGCATACCTTCTGCAAGAACCATAGGGACTGTGTCTTATTTTGCCATGCATGAAGGTGGACAATGCAGTTTCCGAGGAGATGAGGGTTTTAAACCCCAGAAGGCTCCTCTGCTGAGTGGTGTGGCCTAAAGGGTGCAGCTCTKTGGAGAGAATGGTCCAGCTGCCTTAGCAGCCTGGGAGGATCTAATGATCCTGGCAGAATAGCTCTGGAGCTTAGAACTGCAATAAACAACCTCATGCTTGGCAGCTTCTCTTTGCAAGGTTATTTTCTTCCCTGCCAGGTGTCACTGCTCAAGAGTCCCCGCTGCTSTTCATGGTTTATCTAAGGGCTGTAGGCACCAAGGTCTGGGATGCAGACACTGCTGTGGGACCTGGCTGCAAATTCTTCATATGGCTTTGGGAATCTGGCCTAAAATCATCTTTAATCGCTGCTGACCTGCTCAGGCTCCTTCAGCCCTCTCTTAATCATATCTCCATCTCAGTGCAGCTCTTCTGCTCCAGCACTAGGAATAGAAATAGTGGGATTTGATGCTAATTCAAATGATGCTCCTTAGCTAATTCATTATGCTCCTTAGCTTATGCCTCATCTCCTTCAGAGARGAATGATCTCTGATGGGAACTGTCTGGGTCTGCCTGGATCAGGAGGCGTGAAGTTGTATATGAGAGATAGATAGAGACTAGTAGTAAAATGAGAACCAAGCTCTGRAAATGAAACTAAGGAAAATAAGGTAATGCAGTGGTAGGAGAGTTTTCTCACAATTGTTTTCTTTCTGTAGCTTTCAGCTATTCAGACAAAAATAAATTTAAGCCAGTAAAACAGCAACTCCTTGTTTCCCCCTTCCCTGCACTTGAAGCGTCTTTCTCAGATGTTGTTAACACTATTGCCTTGTTTGTTTGTTTAGTTTTTTTCWTTTTTAAATCTAAATCCAGATGTCAGTTTGTCAATAAATAACAAAAATCAGATTTTTTTTCCAGGTTGCTTGAATTATTAATGTATGTAGAATTTAAAATGTGTTTACTTAATCAGTGGTTGCTGAAATTCATAGAAAGTACTTTAAGAGGCCATTGGGTTACTCTGCTGATTGTAAATGATTTTTATTTAGGAAGATATGTCTAGATTTTCTTTAATTAGGTTTGATTTCTGAATCTAAGACCTGAATTAGTAGTGGGGAAATGTGGAGCTTGATTTAGAGAGTTACTCTGTAGATTAATTGTGGGAGGTGCCCTTGGGGAGAGGGGAGAGGGAAGAGCAGAGTCATAGTGGCAGTGATTGTTTCTGGAACTATTAGCTTTGTTCATTCAGATATAATTCCCATTTCCCTATTGATAATGCTGTGACTGGACGCACAAGAAGTACTGTGTTAGTCTGAAGTCATGATCACTGTCTTTTAATCTTTACAAAAGTTGGAAATCCATACTGCTCCTCACTGCTTAAAGAGCTTTTCATCTGAAACTGTAACTTGAGGTRCATTGTATTTTTGTTTAAGGCTGGCTAATGTTACCAGCCTCTACTGGAAGTTTCTTCCTCTCCTATTTTTTTTTTTTGGTGTGTGGCTCACTTGGGGACTATTTGGAAAAAGATTTGTAATCTTAGCCTTCATCAGACCACACAAGTCAAGAGGCTGATCCCCTCTTGGGCTTGTCAGCAGTCAGCTTAATCAGGACAGAGCGTGAGCTGTGGTGGGAATGGGTTGGACATGTTTGCAGCCCACACTTGTAGATCGGTGTCATGGGGGGCCAGCAACACTGAGCTGTTTGGCAGTGAGGGCTCATTATGTGCCTGTCCCCTGTGGTCCCTCAGCAAGGGCTTGAGGCTTCTGTTCCCAGTGAATGGATGTRGGGAGGGGAGTGCTTGGCCTCCTTCAGCTGTGAATGCTTTCATTGAGGCCTTGGTGAGAGCTCTTTMCAGCTGAGCCCTGTTGCATCCTTCACCATGTGAATTGCTTGGGACTCTGTGAGGGTGCAGAGGATGGGATACAGGCTGTGGCAGCCTGGGGTTTCACAGTGTGAGTAATTTTGAACAAACCTAATAGTTCTGCACTGAAACAATGCCTAATTTTTGAGTTTGTTATTCTTTTTTAATAGGTGACAACAACAAGAGGTTATTAGCTGTACTCCAAAACTCTCCTAATCTGTCTGTAAAGATATATATTGAAATATAGCACTTACCAGCCTGGAGAAGCACAGTGGTAAATGTTAGACTGTGTTGCTTGCTTCTGGCTGTGAGTGTTCAGAAGCAGCAGTGGTCTCAGGGAGCTGTCTGTGGCCCAGAGGATCATGTTGTACCCTATTCYTACTTAGGTTGGCTTCAGATTCATGAAGGCTTCTTCTATACCCRCCTCACCAGAAGCCTGGCAGCCATCATCAGCCTCTGGACCCAGGCTGGTACCTTCCCTCAGGGCAGCCTTATATCACACAGCTGCATCAGCTTGGGTCAGTGCTGGTGGAGTAGGTGCCTTCTGGATCACTTGGCACAGAAGCAGCCAAATGCAGGTTCTGCAAAAGCCATGGTGAGTGGAGTTGGAGTTCTCTTCTTATCATGTAAAGTCACACTCAGCAGCCCGACAGCTTCCATCCTGACCACAGCTTCTTGTCTTCCCCACACATCTTCCCACACTCACCAGCCCCTCAAAGCCAGACTCTGTCACCTYCTCTTGGCACAAAATACCAAAACCTGTGCAATTCCTGCCTCAGCAGATGCAGGCAGAGTCTGCTGAATTGGAGCTGAAGCATATGCTGAAGTATACACATGAGTTTATAGTTTGGGTAGAAAGTCACACACTGACGTAGTGTAATGAAATTTAGCAGGTATGTTTGCAGCAGACTTAAGAAAAACAGGCTGTGTGTTATAACACACTTTCTGCCATGTGTGTTGGCATGGCTGAACAGTGCAGCTACCCCAAGGCTGGAGAAAAGAGCTTTGCCTGGAGAAAAGGTGTCCTGTGCATGGCAGTTTGTCCTCATGCTGTTTSTAAGGGAGTCATGACAGAGTTACTCAGTTTGCCCTGAGAGTAGTTCAGAGTCCTCTTACTTTTAGGAATTTCTTCAGGATTTTGGTTTTTTCCTTTTTCTTCCCCATGGCATTTTGCAAATAYTTATACTGTGCTAATAAAATATAAGCTGATCTTGCAACTGAACTTGCAAAATCTGAAAACAACTTTGCTCATGAAATTATTCCCAGCTGAAAAGCTAAAGTGTGCTCCTGCCTCTTGCCCTGTATCCTAGGTGGAATAAATATTCTTTCATGGCTGCTCTAATGCTTTTAGACTTGGCTGCATGGAAGTTAGGGGCACATAACACCTTCAAAGGTAGATTTTAACTTTTGTGGTGCATTTCTGTTTGTGTTCATATGTCTGTAATATTTTATGCAAGCATAAAAATGGTATCAATATATCTAAACTGTTGTATATGAGAAATCTGTAGAATATGATGAGATCAGAATTGATAAAAGAAGKGTACATGCATTTACAAATTTCACTTCCAAAGAGAAGTTCTTGATGTTACACSTCATTTTAGGTGTTCCAGGGATCACAGACAGTAGTTATAAGTGATTTAATGTGCACAAAATAAATTAAGCAAAACCATAATTAGGCAATTTGATAACTCGATCATTAACAAGATCTTAATATAACTGTGGTAGTGGAAAAACTATAAATACAAATCTATGTCTGGTTACTGTCTGGTTTTACATCAAAGTTGAGGAGCTTTCACAAGCAAACATAACTCACACTGAGATAGTGTAAAACTGTTAGAATTAAATTTCACTGGGTTGCACTGGAATTTTTCTTTTCTTGGTTCACAGTATCAATAAAAACAAACCCAAGTGCTAATAAAAAATAACAAATAATAATATGTGCACCCAAAGTAGTGGGTATAGTGTCAATTAGCCTGAGTTGGGGTTTGTGTGCAGAGTGARGTGGTGTCACAGCAGAGGGGCAGGAGAAGGGTGCAAGGGCACCTGCAGCATTTGGGAGCTGTGCACCTGGTGAGCCTGAGGCTGGACTCCAAAAGGCTCCAAAAGTGCAAGCCAGGAAGGGAACTTGGCCATTGTATTGCTGGCAGGAAAGGAACAGGATGGTGGTGCTTTTCCATCTCTGAGGTAAAAAGGGGATTTCCAACAAGCTGAGTCACTGAAAGGTGGTTTGATCTYGGGCACGATGAGAGTTTGCAGAGTCCAGATGTAGAGGGAAGAAGAACAGCCCTTCYGAGGGTCAGTGGCTTGGGGTGAGAAGGAGGTGATAATGATACCGGCCAAATGTTGCTGAAGCGGAAAGATTTGGCAGTGAGACTGTGAGAGCCTCTATGGCTAGACAGCAGGGGACTGTGGCTGCCTGTGGAGCAAGTGCCTGTCAATACCTGGTATGTGGCCACTATTTAGAGCCCTGCAGGCCTGGTATGTGTCGGGGAGGATGTTTCAGACAGGTGGTGTCAAACCTCAATGTTGCTTACACGATGCTTTCATGCAACTTTTGTCCATCCAAAACACATAGCAAAATAGCACAAAGTCTTTTGGGAAAGCAGGGTAGCATAGAGCTCATTGAAAGGAAAGTTGTGATCTTCTTTCTAGGTCAGCAATTGTTTACCCCATCAACAGACTTTCAAACTGCTTGTGTCAGAAATTGGGAGAAAAAAATTATTTCAAAGGTCATTGCCTCGATTTCTTCTCTCTCCCTCCTTTGCCACCTTCCAGTCTCACCATCAGCTTTAAGTAGGTATTTTGTCTTTTTCTTCTGTAGTCTAAAGGATTGTGCAGTCATCTTAGGACAGTTCTCAGCATCTCAAGATCTCTTAACTAACCCTCCAGCTTTCTCTAGGCCTAGTTGCTTGATCCTGGGTGTATTCCTGTGAAGGAGCTAACTTTTAAAGAAGGCATGTAACAGCTCTGTGAGTAGTGAATTGCATGTTTAGTTCAGTTGACATAAAAAGCTGATGGAAGTCCCCAGTCAACAATATTAGTGTGAGATGTGACTGCCACTGAGTGGTAGGAGCAGGCTTGTGTGCAGCTTGGAATGCTCTGCATGTATAAGGATTTGAGAACTAGTGCAGAGAGGAGGCTCATTCCTATTTCCAAATTACATATTCTTAGCAACCTTATCTATCTAATGTGAAACTGAAACAGAAAAGAGGCAAATAGATTTCAGTTTTTCATGTGCTTCTGACTGTGGATGTGCATGGGAGAGGCTTCATTATTACTGAGAAGTTGTCTTCGTCATCTCCTTTCCCAGTGGTCAGGAACAATATTTTTCTTGTTTCCTARATGGCATGCAGATAAACCCCATTTGATTTGAATAAAGTGGGCAGAAAATTACTTCTACTTGCTAAGATTTCTTGGGTTGCTTGGTGTTTTCATGTTCAAGGACATGAAAGAGGATCAGTTTAACAGGGCCATTTGAAATTCACACTTTGAAACTGCAACTCTTCAAGTTTTTACTGTCCATGATTAGTTCTGTACGAAGACTTGCAATGCTCTAAATTCTAATCAATCCATATCTTTTACATTCCAAAACTCCTCTCCAGTAAAGCTGAGATGGGCAGAAATCTGATAGCAGCGGAAAAGAAAGTGCAAAAGAACCTGAAGGAGTGTTACTTGAGGAGAGCATATTCAAGATGAATGAAAGGTAGCTTTGCTGGACCTCATTGGAACCTCAGTGTGAAGTGGACAAAATGGCAATATTCTTTCCAGAAGTCAAGTGACTTAAACAGAAAAGCACAATAACCCAAAATAAAAAGGAAATTTTGCAAAGGCAAAGTTCTTTACCCCCACCAACAACTGTATCAATCTATTGACTTTTTTCTTTATTTTGGTTATTTCTTCCCTTCCAAAACAGTGGTCTTGCATGCAATTTTAAAATAATAATGCTCTTCRGGGAGGAGAGAAGAGCATAAGAGTGAACTGCATAAATGGTTTAAAAAAGCAGGATACAAAAGTTGGTTGAAGAGGAGCAAAAGGTTTTGGTTCTCTGATGGCTGTCAATTGTAGATGTGCTGAAGCTGAATAGATTTGTTTACAAAATTTTACGTATTGAATAGTTCTTTAGAGATTGCTAAATCATTGAATAAACCCCACAGTAATCTCTCTAATGATTGTTCACTTAAAAGAAACGATTCTCATGTTTGAAAAGCAGTTGCAAGTGGTTTAGCTTGCCACAAACCTCTTAAATCAGAGGAACAGTAAGCATATAGGTGTCACAAATACTGTCCTGACCTTCTCATTTAGTTACCCCACTTCAGGTATGACAGCTTTTTGGGAAGTCACTGGTTACTGTGTCAATAGTGGCTCAGYGCTGGCATTTGTTAAAGATCTCTAATGCTTTCCTCTCAGGAAAAGCAAGCTGAATTTTGAAAGTTTGGGTGTGTGTCAGAACAAGAATTGCTACTGTAGCCTGGTTACTCAAAGAGGTTCAAGAGATCTGCTGATTAGATGTTCATTAAGGCTTCTAATAACAGAGAGTTTTAAAAGGGTMAAAGAAAAACTAATGTTATTCCAGTATTTTAACGTCTGGCCCATGTAATCATAGGTCAGTCATGCTTTATGCTTATCCCAGATGAGCTTGAAAGGGGAATAAAAGGATATCAACTGCACAGAACAATGTCTTTGTGAATGGCATCAGAGGGATTTTGTAAAAGTATAAAAAAGGTATAATATCTGCCACTATGATGAGGAGTGAGAGTAACATTTGGTTAATAAGGCTAACAGTTTGTACGCTCATGAGAGCATCTAGTCCTGACAATAGCTGGGTCAAATTTGTGGCTGGATCTCAGCTGTGTGAAGAGGTAACAATAGCSACTGATTTCTGAGAGGTGACTGGAAACCTGAGCAGAAATGCTTCTGAAATACATCTGGGCTCCATGCATGAGACTAAATTGCTTGTAGCAATGATGCACAAAAGTACTAGGGGATCAAGGTGAACAATCAGTTGAACACAAGCTCATAGTGTGCTCTGGTGGCTAAGAAAGCAAATGCAATCTTTCCATATCCACTGCAAAGAAAGAAGAATAGAGCTGCTGCTTTTTCTAGCATAAGGATTGAGGTTTCTGCAATTCTGAGCTTGTTTCTATTCTTTGTTCTATCAAAAGGGTGCTGACAAATACTGCCCTTTCAGCAACAGCTGAGTTTGTCTGCCACATAACTGTAGAAGAATCTTCCCTCCAGGAGACCCTATTATGGTGTGGCAAGAGATGTAGCAGAGCTCTAGACGACTGCATAGCAGAGCTCTTTGGTCAAGACTTGGATTTGCACCACTGAATGTGTATTTAGATTTTCCTGCTGCTGTTTCATCTCTTCTTCCAAACCCAATTAAAAATCTGGCTGCTGCCTGGCTTTCGAATGCTAACACAAATACCTGTGTGCCAGATGTGTACAGCTGTAGGTCCGTCAGTGCTGATCCATCAGCAGAGCCGTGAGCCAGTCCATGGAGCAATTAGAAAACACTTTTTGTTTCTTTTTTTTCCTCTTCTTTTTTTCTGTCCCATTTTTAATCCTCCTATTTTCCCAGGGTTTTCTGTCTTCTGCTTACTGCTGCTGTGAGTTTGTAAGGTGAGCCCTGCTCAGACTTTCTGTCTCTTTCAGATAAGAAAACTGCCTAAACCAAATGAACACATTTTTCTGGCTGCAGAGTGGCTGGTTAATACTGACAAGTGTTAAATTATAGAAGTCCAAATGTCAGTTGTATGTGCCAGCTCAAGAAAAACACCTTGAAATACAAATGTTGTGAGGGTTACACCAGACAGGATTAAGACTTCATTTTTGAATTCCCCTTCTTTCTGAAAAGAACTGGTCTCCCAGATGTGTTTTRGAGATACTGACTGTAGGACAGGGTGTACTCTCATTGCCTTTTTGAAAAGAAAGGCTCAAGTCAGCAGCAGAATGTTGAAGTTTGACAGACAAGAATGGCAGTCGTTAAAGAGGTGAGGCATAATAATATTGCTGAGATTTTTACTGCAGTTAGTAAGAGAGTGCTTTTACAAGGACTTTCTGGAAACAGGCTAATGTAAAAAGGCTTTTTCTTATTCTGCTGTGCTTTCCTTATGACTACTCTCTCGACTACTCTCTCTACTGTCCTCAACATGGAGTAACAGTGRGGAATGTTGCTGCYAGGGGAAGGAGAGAGTTTCAGGAGGAAGAGAGTGAAATATGTTCTTTTCTAGTAGAGGAGATGGTTTCATTTGCTCAGCTGGGAGTGATAATGGATGGCTTGTTTGAAGGTGCCATGTTGGGTGTGAGGGGTGACTTCTGTGGCAGGGAGGGTAGGGAGTGTGGTCTTGCCCAGAGAAGGTGTCAGTTGTTGYGTACAGAGCAAAGGACAAGGGAGACCACCTTATTGCTTCCTTGGTCTGACCCATGTGCAACCTTGGCTTTTACTTACCAGACAACCAYTTGTGCTAGCAGAGATCCCACCAACTGAAATAATTCAGATGATTCAATCTTTACTGAATGAAGTGAACTGATTTTTATCCAAGAGCTCCCAGCTCAGTTTGATGGTGCAGTGCTGCTAATTTAGAGTCATAGTGTATATCCTGTGATGCTTATTTGAAGAAAACCTCCCACTGACTTCAGTTTATTTGGACTTACTTTTGTTAACAGAAATGGTGCCATTGTAATCATGAGGAGCTGTTTTTTCAACTGTTTGGGCTCTGGAATGCTACAAACAGAAAATCTCTCAAATGTAGCCTAGAAGATGGTAGGATATGTTTAAGTTAGGATGTAAAGTCACTTGGACAATAGCCTAAGTGCCTATGAAAAATAAATTACAAGTATAATCACTTTATTGAGCTGGAAAGTACACCCTCAAGAGAGAAAGGAGAWTGGAGAAGATTTTTTCTTTTTTCTTATTTTCTTTTTCTCTCCCTCTTCCTTYTTTCCTAAACAGAGAACAACTGTTGACTAACAGCATTGTGTTTAGAGCAGGGATGTTCRCACAGTCATGGAATAATATGGGGGTTTTTAATCAGGGTAAAGCTTCCCTCCTACTAAGGTTTCTCAATTAGTCCTTCTACACCTGGCCTGTGGAGTGGGAGAATCTGGAAAACTCCTTCCTGSGAAGAACTTTGATCATTGCTTTCCTCTACCTCTCCCCTTACCTTGTGTGATGGATTACATACCAGCAGTCATTTCTACATGGACCCCTTCAGAAACARAAGAACTCCCTGAGTCTTCTGTGAGCATCTTTAAGCAGAAGCTGGCCTCTGTGATTTAGTTAGTATTGGCTGCTTTGTCTTTCTGTGAAGAGCAATGAGTAATATTGGTGTTGAAGAACACAATTTGTTCAAGAAGGTCTTGAGATSCATTGTATATTTGATTTTTCTCTGAGGTAAAGATGTAAGGCTACCACGTCTAACTTGCTTAGGCTGTCATTGACCAAMTAAAATACAGTTATGTATGAAATCTTAGTAAGTATAACCTATATTAGTATCTGCCTGCTGTGTGCTTGCAGAAGAGTAGGATGTGTTTGAGGTATTTTTATATGAATCTATGATCAACTGGATTCCTTGTAACATGTAAAAGTGCAGGTTGTTAATTTTATTTCTTGTCTGTCTCTGTGTCCAATGAAAGCTCATCCTGCTTTCATTGTGTCTCCTTGTGAGCTTTGTGTAAATGTATGTGTGAAACAGAGGATGCTTCATGCTGGAAGTGRTTGTTTGCTTTCTCTCTTGAGGAAGATGGGCTCTGAGCTGGGTGGCAGGAAAGAAAGGATTTATTCTCTTTGTCATCTGCTTTCCTAGTGATGGAGTTGAACACAATACAGCAAGGTGCAGATTTACGAAGGGGTATGAAAGAGGTGGAGGAATCTTCTGCATTACCTTGTCATACAGTAATCATGCAGTTCCTTTTCCCCAATGAAGTCAGGACTGCATTTACCCTGATTGAGCTGTCTGTGTCATTCAGTATTTCTTAAATAGTGCCCATTCTCTATATTTTCACTGGGTAAAACAAGAATTCCTCAGTTCACCTATGATAGGTCTCTAACATAGAAAATTTCCTTCCATCTTCTTTCTTTCCCATGTGAGTTTTTAGTTCAGGAGCAAAGATGAGAGATTAGTCACTATCTTGGTGTTTACTTGACCTTGAGGACTCAAAGGTAATGTGAAAATGCTTCTTGCATAATAGCTCAGTGTGCACTCTGTTTAGTTTGCTGCTTGCCTTGTGCATTTATGCAATGCTCTGTGTTGTGGCTGATCTCCTGAAGCTTTCAGACCTCTTACATGCCTTCATTTGTTTATTATAGGAATAGAAGTTTACAGTAATGCTGTTTATACTTAAGTTGGTGAACCCAACATTGCGGCCAGAAGAGAAACCATCATGAACCTTTGCCCTGAACTCAARGCAAACTCTCTTGTGATTTTAAAAGTTCTGTTTCAGTTTTCAGTGTCACTATGCTTTGTTCCATCAGGACTGGAAATGAGTGCCAAAATATAAATGGTATTTTCAGTGTCAACCTCAGGTTTCACGAGCGAATCTGCTCCTGYGCCATAGAGTGTGGAGTTTCTTAGAGCTCAGATGTTTCACTGGAGACTGTAACCTTTTTGAGCTCCTGCTGCTCTGTGCAGCWGACTCAAAGCATTTATCCAGTGAGGCTTGCCAATCACTTTTGTATGGGATGAGATATTGGTTATTGAACTGATAAGCATTCTCGGGGGAATGCGTGCAGATGATTGTCTGCAGAGGAAATACAGAAACAGCAAGTGCAGTGTATCTGCTCTTCGAGCAAGGGTATGAGGGTTGTTCAGCTGTGGCCTCTTTCCTACTAGATACTTTGTAAGGCTGTCAGCCACTTCTGTGAAATTATAGTTGAGCTGCCTAGCGCAGAATAAGGAAGTAAACTCTCTAGGCTCTATCAGTTTTGTTTTGAGAACAAACTGTGACTAATGTCCTTCTGGAAGCTGAGTTTATCCAAATTCATTTGCTGTCCCATAGACTTTTCTGTTTCATATCCCAGATTTGGATCCAGTATTGAGCTATCCATCTAGTAGATTATGATAGATTAGTAGRCCAATCTTGGGAGTAATCAATTCAGGTTGTGCCTGTTTCTTCTTTCTGCTCCTGAGGAGGAACAGTTTGCCTTCTTCTCTCCCACCCTCTCTCTCTGTGTTTATTGTTGTATCACAGAACGATCTGATGTTTGTTTTAACACTGAGATGAAGCTGAATTCACTGCTGTCCAGCACTCTTTAAAGTTGGTGTGCTACTTGAATATTTATATCATGCTGACATTTGCTTATGTTAGAGAAGGCTTTATTTCCTTGGAATATTTATCACAGTATCCAGAAATTTCCATGTTCCAACTGCTGCTGGATCTGAATGTTGTATATAATTACCTGGGTCCAAGCCCAGTTGCTGTGGGGAAGTTAACTTTCAAAGAACAGCAACCACCTCTGTGGCACTTGCTAGCTGAARGAAGAGCTGGCAAGGATTTTTCCTGCACTGACGTGGAGCAGCCTGAAAATAGGACTCATACCTCACTTCAGCTATATAGGCAGCTTTGTCTAGCTCATTATGGGGAAAATAGAGAATAATTTCCTGGCACACCTGGCATCATGGAGTGGATGCCTATATCTGATGTGATCTGTTGACCTAGTTATGGTCTGGGATGGAAAATGTGATTTGACATATTTTGCATCCTGTTTTTTCCCCCTGATTTCCACTGGTCCCTTTCCTGAAGGTTAATGGGGAAGGGTTGGTGCAGAATCCAGTTCCTGCCTTCCTGACACACTTTGGTGTTCTGACCCCCTTTGTGTGTGGAATAGAAATGACCAGCTTGAGGCTTGATCAGACCTCAGCCTCCTGTTGTTTCCCATCAGCTTATATGACTCTCCTGGCCTTCTGTGGCTGGAACTGCTCTTTTGCTGCTGTGCATAAGAAGGCTCTGTGATTTATGAATCAATTAATCACTGCATGCTGAGGAGCTGTTCACGGTAGTTAAACAGTGAAAATAAAATGCTTGAGTCTATAATAAAGATGGATCATAATGAGTATGACCCTCTACCAATGAATTCTCTCCCTCCTTATATTATACCCCCTATCCACTTTCGCAGCACAGCCAAACTATCAAGACATGAAATTTGTCTATCTCAATGCATGGGGTTCATCAAATTACTTAATTACTTGATAAGAGTGCTGTCTATTTGTGGKTTTTTTCCCTCACACAGACACGCTCTCTGATTTTGCTGCTAAAGCTGTTARCGCCACAAAGATGAAGAGAAAAAGATTCTGATACTCTTGATTTAAAAACTTTTTGACTACTCATAAAAAAAAATTCACCAGTAAGTCTCTAAAAATTAGGGAGGGGCAGGTGAAGTCTGCCCTGCCTGATCCGTAAAACCACAGGAATGTGGTGTGAAAATTTCGAGAAATATTTCCATCAAATAACTGTCMCTTTTTGCTCTGTGCACACATCGTTGCTGTTTCTAAAACTGTGCRAAACTGTAAGAACCAGGCCAATTTGGTGACAAGCCTGCTTTAAGATTGCTGTTTGGCTTCACAATTTGCGCTTCAGTGATGGCACTCGGATCAGGCTGCATGTTGCCCTGTGGGCAGCACCACTGATGTTCAAATATCTACCCGTGAGGTAAGGCTATGAGACAAGAGGCTTTAAACCTGGTTATGTGGTTTTGCATCAGGACTATGCTTTCAGACAAGACAATAATTCTTTACAGATTATTAACTCTATACATGTTGTATTTTTTAAAGAAAATTTTTGCTTTGATGTTATCAGCAGATACAAAATAGTGCTAGAGCTTTCATTAACAAAAAGGTGGTTTGTTTTCATTTTCYTTTTTCTTTTGGCTGGAAAGTGTGTCCTTGGTAAATGACTTGACCAGCTATCTATCTATTTTGAATTCTGAAAATGATTGAGAGAGTGGTGTTACTTTTTATTTTCTTTTTTCTGCTGTATTTGAAGTGTTAAGTTTTTGTTGCAGAGTATTTCTGGGCTTTTCTAAAAACCAAAAGCTGAGGTTGATGAGTAGATGGATTTGTGAACCTTGCAACAAGTCCACTGGCTATAGTGGAGTTGCTCTTAATCTCACCTATGTAACTAAGAGCAGATTTCATTCAAGCCAGAAATTAGGTGCAGTGGTGTGAAGCAGGTTAATTCCTTTTCTTTGCCATGCATTGAAGCTTGCAGTGGATTTATAATATTTGCCACTTATCAGTAAAAGAATTTTTCCTTTCCAACACAATCCAGTTTCTCAATTTTGTTCAGCTCTGCTGCTGGCATATGTTGACTATATCTAATGGCCTTTGTTTGCATTCTAAGCTTATCTCATAAATTTGCTTTTGAAATGCAGTTATAATGTTTCACTGTGGTGACTGTGGTTAAACATTTCTCTCCTGTCCCCCCTTACCCTCCTCTGTTTGATTTTTAGGACCCAGGTTTCTCTTCGGTGATTCACGAGAAACTCCAAGTTCCCAACACCATTCGTAAGGCGTGGAACGAGAAGGACAACAGATGTGATGTTTGTGCCACACACCTGAACCAGCTGAAGCAAGAGGCCATTCAGATGGTGCTGACCTTGGAGCAGGCTGCCAACTCAGACCATTATGATGCCTCACCAGGCTCTCCCCCACCTCTCTCCAACGTGCCCACGCTGGTGAGCCCCCGGCACATGGGCAGCCTGCAGCCCAGGGACTGGGCGTACGTGCCTGCTCCTTATGCTCCATCCAACTACACAGGCTTTGTTTCCAACAAACACAGTGGAAAACCCAACAGTCTAGGAATTGGAAACGGGGTGGAGAAAAAAAATGGCTCTCCTGGACACCAAGCCAAGGTCAGCTTTCAAATGGCCACCAGCCCCAGCAATGGTAATGTTCTCAACTCAGTGGCCATCCAGGCCCACCAGTACCTTGATGGCACCTGGTCTTTGTCAAGAACGAATGGAGTCACTCTCTACCCCTACCAAGTAAGTATTTTTAAGCTACTGTCCTTGAAACAATACTTGCTTCTTTCCCACTAAGCTGGCAGGGATGTACTAACACTGTCTGCTCCTGTGGGGTAGGAGTTGAGCCACCTGTGTAAGTGAGCACTAGGGCAGGGAGTGCTGTAAATCACTGTCTCCCTGACAGGGGATTGAGTTGGGGGAGACATAGATCAAAAGTAGTATTAATGAGAATACCTTCTATGAATTCAGCTTTTACTGACAGCAGAATGGAGCTGTTGTTTTAAATGGCAGAGAACTAATCATACAGTATTTTCAATTATTTGCTCACAGTCCTCACTCTCACTCAAGATAGTCAGAGCAACAGCTGGGAGCCAGCCACACTTGGTTACTCCCAAGAGGAAAGTGACACTAGTGCACCAGTGATTTCTGAGCTGGTATTCAGGAAGGATCTGGATGATCTTTTATTCCATCCTCTGTGTGTGTGATCATTTGGGATAGAGCAGGCACTAACTTCTCTGACATGTTTTAAGTTGCCTACATTCTTGATACCAGCAGGTTCAACGGGTCCAGTAATCTCCAGATCCTAGCAGTTTTGGGAGATTTTTCATGTACTTTTCAGCCTGTTCTTTTCCTCCTCTCTGTCTGTTGTTTTCTAGTACACCACACCTGTAAGTACCTGTAGAATCCATCCACACCAGAGGACAGAGAAGCAGCTTTTTTTGTGTGACAGGAGGTGGGCAGTTAGGTGACACACCTAACTGCAGCTGGTGGGATTTTCAGAGTAGCCAAGCACTTGCAGATTGTGATATACACCTGTTCTTCACACAGAATATCTCACAAATGTTCTCACAGATGTCCTGGTTAGCTTCCTTGGGCACATAAATAAATTTGGAAGTTGGTCTTTCTACTAAATTATGAACATATTTCAAGATAGATCTCTAAGTTAATATCTAACTTTTATTAGTATGACTAACTGATATTATAGCCAGAAAAAAAGCGATGTTATTCATAAGCATTAAGATATTGTCATGCACCAAAGCAAACAGGGTAAAACCAGAAATAAAGTACAATTATTTTATCTGGAAAATATGTGGCTTTATGCTTTTGTGGATTTATGCTCTGCTGAACCTGAATAATTTCTGGGTAGGTCAATATGTGATCATAGTTTTGATCTAAAAAAAAAGGTGATCTATGTTTCAGTGAAGAGAAAAAAAAACTCAACAAAGAATGCAGCTTAACAAATCTGAATAACTGTTATTTGTACTGGGAAAATTAGTTCCATTTTACTGCATTCACAATCTTTTAGTTTCATGTTCTGTGAAAATGTGGGGTTTGTTTACTTTTTATAATGTTTGAATTTCCTTGATGATTAATTTTGTCTTAAAAATATTCACTAAGACAAATCTAATATTCAGAATTGTCTAGACTGATTCTGTAGTTTGGGTCCAGTTAAATTCAGGACTCTTCCCTACCCTTGATTTTCAATAACTTTGAAATAGAAGAGATTGCCTGCTCTCAAGATACCTCTCAGCCAAAAAAACCCCAAAGCCAACACAAAACCAACTAAAAGCCCCAACTAACAGCAAAATAAACAAAAGTTTATGAACAAAAAAAAAACCCAAAAAAACAACAAAACTCTCAAAAGAGCCTAGCAATGCTGGTCTGTGTTAGAATATGTCGATAGTAAGTTTCATCTTTTCCTTTAAGATTCTAGTCTCAAATGTTAAAATTCTCACTGTAGTCAAATTGCCACATTTAATTCTCCAGCTGGGAAAAAATAATTATAGCTTTTTTCCTTAAGCACACTAAAAGGATGTTAGTGTCTGTTTACATAGTATCTGTATTAAAATGGGAATTGGTCGAGTAAGAAGAAAAACTTTGAAAAGTAATTTGTTTCTAATTTCAAATATTGGTAAGATGCAAGCTTTTCTTTTTTTCTGCTTTTGTGTGCAGAAACCAATCTGCTACACAATTTCAAAACATTTTRGATCTCTATCCCACATAATACATTTTTGTTATGCACTTACAATTACAAAACTCTGCTGGGGAAGAGCAGGAGGAAGATGATTCTGTTATCTCATCTTAATTAGAACCCTTCTTGGTTTGGAGGTGAGTTTAAAAAAAGTGGTGCTAGCCTACTTTTGAATGTCTATGTATTAATTAAGTTTTCTTGCCTTCCCTTAAGAATAGTGATTAGAAAAACTTCATTGTGTGTTAGCTAAGAGGAGTAGAAAATAATTTCTTGAGATGAAAAGCCTTGCACTTCACACAGAGAAGAGCAGTACCCTTCCAYATCATAATCTTGTTAAATAGATGTCCAGGGAGAAGTCAGTCTCATGGCTCTAGACTTAATGGCACCTGTGGTAGACATCTCCCATTGTAAATCAGCTTTTGTTAGACAGTCTAGATAACTTGAAAGAAATAGTTGAGTACCTTGAAAACGGATTGTGATGTCTTCCTTAAAGTATAATGAAAAAAAAAAGAGAAAACATTAGTTTGGAAGTGATGTTCTGTGGCTCAGAATTGACTCACTGCAATTTTAAGCACCAAAAAGTATTTCTACAGTTTTAAGTTGCAGGATGTTACTTCTTTTTTAGTGTCTTCCCTACCAGCCTGCCTAAAATTAGAACCTTGATATGGCAGTTAATTACTATTTTTGTTTGAGTTCCAGTAGAAAAACAATAAAAATAAATAAATATAAAAGGGAATATTGTGATATTGTAAAGCTGAACTGCTGCAGTAGTTTAGGACAAGTCTTAAATGCCACTATTCAATTAATTTTGCAGAAAGAGCACTTTCCAATGAGGAGTAGGTAAAAGAATTCARAATTTATACATTACCAGCTTTAGTAATGTATTAAATGTTTAAAATCTAAAAAACAGGAAGTGTACCAGATTTAACTGGCCATGCATGTCAGATCTAAAAAGCTTCTAGTAATTTCATAGATGCATTATTGGAACTAGTGAATGGAGTCTCCTAAGAACATCAGAGGAATAGCTGCTAAGAATTTTTTAGGCAAAACTGATCCTACCTGGAGGTTGGGAGACGATGTAGATGACCCCATGAATCCCCACTGTCCCTGTTTCATATGATTCCATATTTATGCACTCCTTGAAACAGAAACAAAAATCAGATTCTAAAGATCTGTGATGTCCCCTAGGCCTGACTCAAAGAGGGCTGAATCAAATTTTGGTGGTAGGTCCTTTTGCAAAACAGGGAATCAGAGGCAGGGAAATTGAATTGATTGGTCTTAAACAAAGAGTGTGGCCCATTACAACCCTTCTATGGAAATAGGAATTCTGAAATGGTCAGGGTAAAACTGACCTCTTTCTGTTTAATACATGTAGAAAAATACCAGCCGCAATTTGTTAGAATTTGATTCAGTCTGAAAATAGTTCTCTTTCCATGCTGGTCAGCAGGTAGTATTTGTATGCCTCGGGGATCAGACTCTTTTGACCCTTGTAAAGAGTTCTGTGGATCTCCCTATCATTCAAAGGTATTTCAGTCCTTCCYTGCTCAGAGAAAACTCTTTTAAATTGTTGAGGTATTACCTGAGAAGGGCTATAATTATTTGTGCAGCTGCTGGTGTGAATTACAGGATACCACAGTGTTAAGTACACTTTTGTTAGTTACCAATGATTACTGAACACTTACAAAGAGAAAAAAACCCCTCTGGGCCTGGGGTGCTACTGTAGGAATGAAAAGTCCAAATTCCTTCATGAAATTATTGCTTCTTGTCATTTTCATAGAGAATGCAATATTAATTTTAATGCATAACACTTTTATTACTCTATTATCACAAGCTGATAAAGTAGCTAAAACAAAACCACCACACTAAAGAATAAGATTTGAGTCCTTAGGAGTTCAGACTGATTCAGGGTTTGCTTTCAAAGGGAAAGAAGTTGATAATAGTGACTAGATAAGGCTGGTTGCACTTTTTTCTAGAGTCAAAACCCTCCAATTTTTACTAAAATGGTAAATTACCTGCTTGGCTGTCATGTTGGCGTGCCTTTAAACCAACAGCATGGTATTAACTTCATCATGGTGGTAGCCCGAGAACATAAAACAGTAGGCGTTTCCTTGTCTTCTAGTTACCCTCCTGGATCTCCGCAAAAATCTTTCATATCTTCAAGCAGATAATTTCAAAAGGCAAACAAAAGAAAATTTAGCACAGTGTGTTTGGTAGATTTGAGTGACGGGAAGGTCAGAATGAGCTGAAGAACTGGAGAAAATCAACAGTTCCAGGAACAATTTAGGCTATAAAAGGGAACGATGGGTAACAGAAAATGTGGAGGCTGATGTGGGTGAGCACCTCCTGCTCCTGACCTGGAGGCTGTGAAGTTTGCTTTTYGTAAGCAACAAAACAGTGCGTGTGAGGATTTGAGTAGGGGCATTGTGARCAGAACATACTCACAGAAAAAGTGTTCTTTTCTCCCCTGTACTTAAAAAGACTCTTTTGACCAAAAGTTTGGAAAATTAGATCTTAAACTACTGAGAGCCTCTTGGCCCCAGGCATAATGATCTCAAACCTATTCAAAATTATAAAAGGCTTTGTTTGTGTACAATTGATGAAAGCCTACAATATGTGCTTTCTGTTACCTCTTTATGTATGATGTGTGTTTAGATGAACAGTTCTCTGAGAATGTACCAGCTTGTTCTGGAGCTTTGCTGTGATGAATGACTTGTTTGGAGTTTACTTAGGTCATGGCTGTCATATAACACATCAATTCATTCAGGCCTAAGCTTTTAAAAAGAAACTGGTAATGACTGGATTTGGGTGCAAAATGGAGAACCTATGCCTGTGCCATCCAGGTATTGCCRTCCAGGATTTTGATTCCAAGTTTTTTTCCAAGCCTTTGCTGTATAATTTATTTCTCTTCTGTTTGCTGCTGCTTCTGTTACTTCTTAGTGTTCAGCAGAATGAAGAWAAAATGTTAATGATTGCTACATTGGAGCCAGGGTAATTCAGTAGCTTCTAAAGGATTTAATRTAAGGTACAGAAATCAAGTTACTTGTTCCATTTGCAGACCAACAGGTGTCTTCTGCAATTGTTCCATGCTTCCTAGAGCCAGACCTATTTTACCAAAGYACCTTAGCAACAACAAAAAAACCGATTTATATACTGACCTTTCTAGTATTGCGTTCTTCTGCAACCACACACAATTCCCTGAGATGCCAAATGCTGGAGRTATTTTGCCTTTGTGCCGTTAGGCTTTGGTCCAGAATTTCTGGGATGGCTTATGTTTCAAAAGCAGTCCAGTCACCATGTGTATGAGATCCATGTTTGACTATGATGGCTTCCTGAATGCAGTAAAWACCTTTTTGTTCCTATTACTGTGAGCTCCTAAATGATGATGCTGAGCTGATGTGTGCAAGTTCTTGCACTGATTTTTTTTTCCATTCTGTGACCTGGACTCTTAACAAAGTGACTCCATAATCAGACTATTCACTGAAAGTGCARGAATTTTATTTACAAAGATTGTTTGACTGGGCCAAGAAACAGATTGTCAAACAAATTCATTGGCACTGAAATTATATCCTTGCTTGATTATCTCCATTGCCCTCTTCCCCTATGCATTAGTTGTTATCTCTGAAGTAGCTTTCCTCTGGCTAAAAGCCTTTTTAAACCAAGTCACCAATAATTAGATATGACCCCACTAAAGTCAGTGTATGTCATCAGTTGACATTTTGCCATGATTGTTTGATCATCCAATTTATATATTACTGGAGTTGGCTATTTGTATTTCATTCCTCCTGTCTACCCCTTCAACTAACAGCCCAGTTGTATACTGCTTTTCTAATATCATCAAGGGGGGAAACTGGAGTCTATGTGAACTGTAGGTGAGGTTTATTTTTTTGAATTACTCTGGCATGATTTGATCTCTTACGGCATTTTTATGCATGGCTTAATGACCTTAGAATCATTACTTTTCCCCTTCATGATGCTGGGGTGACCAAGGGAAGAAAGAGGTAAAGGGTATCCCATGGACTGAAAAGAGCTAAATAGGCTTATCCTGTGAATATGAAAACCCCGTGACTCAATTGTGATGTGAGGAAGAAATCTGGACTATTATAGGAGTGAGTTAATCCTGCAAATTAGCAAAAGCCAGAAGATCACAATTAGTGAGGATTTGTAGTCTTGGTTTCCTTCCCTGCTTGTAGCTTAAGGATTTTGTCCATGTGAGACTAGTTTCATTTCTTAAATAATAGCTGTGCTGATTGCTTGCATTAATTGAAAAAAATAGAAACTGAGAGGAGGYATTTCAGCAGTGAGAAAACTGATGTAGAGATGGGATAGAGAAGGGGGAAGACAAACTGATATATTGAGGCAAAATTGTCCTTTTATTTCCTATGATGTAAACAAGGTGGCACAGAACTAGAGAGAAAAATGGTCAGCTCCTGCTTTATTTCATAGTTTGAGAACATAGAGAGCTAGTACAGCCAATTTGGGAAAGGGAAATATACTTTTTATGCAATGCACAGTTATTTGGAACTTATTAGAAAAAATATTAAGGCCAAAATCTTAGGAAAATTCAGAAAGGGATTGTRGGCAATTAAAAGCTCCCTTCTTCATGATATTAGGATAAAAAAAAAAGTCAGATATAAATTCCTATATAGAATAAAGTATTTGATATCTTATGATCTGTGGAGAAGGCATCTTTAAATAGATCCACTATATTGGTGAGGACTAGCATTTCTGAAGTGTGTGAAGAGTCTAAAAGKTCTCTTAGGTTGCATCATTTATCTGAGAACATTTTGGTCTTTACTTTTCTGTAAAGATTCAGTCTTGTGGGTGATACTCCTGTATTTTACTAATTTTTCATTATCTGTTGCAAAGAGAGGAAAAAGCAATGTACTAAACCAAAGGCAACTCAATTGAGATCAGAAGGAGGGGATGACAAAGGAATTGGAAAGCAATTTTTAGGAGCTTCCCTTTAAATTCCTAAGGGATATCACTCAAAAAAGACACAAATCAMTGTACTGTCTCATTGACTAAGATATTTGCTTCTCAGATTGCTTTACACAAATGGGACATAGAATTAAGATTAGATTTAGAAATACCATATTTTTGTGCCTTTCGTAGAATTCTGTTCTTTGACTTCTTAGAAAAGTATTTGAGACTGTAAACATGGAGAAGTATGTTACTATGCAAAAAATAAACTTGCAAAACCTTTTGCTTTGATACTATGCTGTGCTTATGGGAAGTAAGGAAAGCATGGCTGGAGACTCGTGTAACTCTGAAATGTGATTCCACAGAGCTATCATGTAAAACCATTGTTTTCTTTTCTCTAAAGTGCTTCAGAAATGGCATCAGAGAGGGGCATCAATGTCTTGTTGGGCCTGTTCTCTTTAATTCAGTAGATTTGAGTTAAAGTGGTTGGTTCTCCACTTACATTCCAGGGTATTSAGGACTTGAGAGGTGGGTGTTGTCAGATAGAATACATTTGGGACCAGACCCTCTTCTGTCTCACTCCAGGATAATGGCTTTGCAGCTGACAAGGCTGCATTGGTGTAGTACAGATGAAACAGAGCAACATCAGCCCTGTAAGATCTGATGAGCCAGAGTGGGAGAACAGCTGTGGTGATGGGAGCAAATGTGGCATCTTGCACTCAGAGGGGCCTCCACTTCCCCTTTGGGTTGGTGAATGTAGTAATGTAAACCAAAAATAAGCTTTTTTTCTCCATGCTCTTCTTGTGTCACCCTGTTCTAAAGAGTCTGTTGGAACTGCTCTTGACAAATGAATGCAGAAACCTGATTGTCCAGCTTCTTTTGAACTTTGAATRTGTCAAGATGTGTTTTATGAAGAAAGAGGAAGAATTGCATCCATACAAGAGTGAGAAAAAGTCCCTCTCAGCTGATGAAAATATCTTTTAAGAAATGAAATTGCACTTCACCTTTCACTTCCACATAACCTCTCAAGCAGAATTCAGAGCTGCTCCAAAGGTTAAAGGAATGGTAATGAGCTTTCATCTTCCAAGAGGTTGTTTGGTACTCATTGTGGCTAATGTTGCTAGCAAACCTCAGCAGAAGGATCTGTAGCTCCTCCTTGTGTGAGACCACTGAAGTTACYATGCATCTGTCATTCAGGGGTCTGAGTACTTGAGTTCTGTACACCAGGAAAGTCTCAGGTCTGACTGGTAGTGTGAGTGTAAAGCGACTGTGGTGCAACCAGTGCAAGGTCACAGTTGTGTGTGTTGGTGTGGAGTGAAATGTTTCTATTCTGGGAGCTCTTTGAATCAAACACATGCTTCTGTCAAACTTTACTTCAGATTGATGCTTTTTTAGCTTAGGAAAGTGGCATATATGTGTATATTAAATATCTGCCTAAATTTATGTAAAGGCCAGTGGGAAGGGCAGAAAAAGAATTAAAAGTTGAAGCTCTGCTTGATGAAATCACTTCTGCTTCCCTGACTTTGCTGTGGCTGCATGCTCAGTGTCACTGGATAATTATATAACACCTTTAATGTGAACCCTGCCAGTTCTTTACATCAAGGCTATTAATAAAAGCAGAGTTTAGGCCTGTTTTTTTTTAAAAAAACCACTTTTTTGAAGCAATAGTGATATACTCTTTCCTGTAAAAGATAGATGACAGATATGGTTTATTATTGSTTTTCTTCCTGACAGGTTTCAGGCTGCTGGAGCTAGGCAATGTAGCTGGATTTAAACACAAATCATAAGCACAGTCATCTCTTTATTTTATTCTTGTATATTTTCCTGGTTATTGCAGTGCCACATAAAAAATGGAAAATTAATTCAAGTGCTATTAAAGAAATTATAGAGAGTGCATCACAAGAAAATGTAATGAGATACTATCAGTGCTTAATTGATCAGTCTCTCTGATCCCTGAAGACTTCGTGTGAAGTTTGTTGCCAGCGTTCAGGAGGTAGAAAAGGATGTGAAATGATTTGTAATTGTGCTATTCTGATACATCATGGCAGTGTTCAGAGACAGGACTGACAGGGAAAATGCACTCGGGAAGCTTTGTCTGTGTTTGGACCAGTTCTGCAGAAGTCATTTTGAAGAGTCTTGCAATGCTAGGTAGGCTTAACTGAGGCTTAGTTTGCACACTTGTTGAGATTTCTAATACTTTTTCTTTGAAGTAATGTAAACCAAAAATAATATTGTTTGTCCTGTCCAGTAAATAATATAACAAGACACTATTCAAGTGACTTAAGAGAACAAYGCAGCAAAAGGTTCCTGGCTACCATGCTTCTTTGACAAATTACAAGAGCATCAGAGGGTGTCCTAAAGCTTATCTATTTTATTTTTCTTTTAGATGTAAATGCTGAATGAGGGATCAGGTTGTTTTCATGCAGCTAAGTGCTTTGGAGGGAAAAATCTAGTTCTCATGTTACTGGCTTTTCATTGTTTTCCATCCTTAGTCAGGTGTCACAAGGGTCTTTGCCTCTGTAATCCTAAATGCCGGGATATGCCATTTGCAGCCAGGATTTAGTAGTGATGCTTATGATCTCCTGACTGTTGTCTTGCACCTTTGTAAAGATCCTTTTAAACATTGCCACAGCCCAACTTATCAAGATTTATTCCTATTTATGTAAAAGTAGATGAAATGCAGACACCTAACCTGCTTTAGTTCAAGGTTTCTGGAAAGGAAATCGAGACAGGGGTGTTATGTATGTGCAGATTATGAAATTTTTCCAATCTCAGTGATGTGGATTTCTCTGCTTCCTTTTCCATTCACTGCTCAATCACCTTAATCATATATTAGGGATATTTGCTACTTCTCCCTGCCATCTCAAGGCTTTGTCTCTGAAGCAGGGATGGTTGGCACCGGTGCAAYGGGCCATTACTTCTGTGGCCTCTAGGCATTTTATGATTCAGTGAATATGAATAATAAAGCACCTTATTCCTCCTCTGTTCTCCGGGGAAGGTGATTTCAAGTGTGGCAGTGGAGGATTATTATGGCTTGATTTCCTTTTGAGCATGAGAGAGTGGGAGGGCACCTCTAAGTTATAAACACATAATAGAAATACTGGAAAACAACTGTTTTACTCCTCAGTCTGCCCTTCTATCTGCTGGAAAATTTTGTATGATTCATGGTTGATAAAAAAATTYTTTGGTAATGCTATTGCTGCTGGTTCTTTTGCTCAATTTGAATACATTGAGTATAAATATTTCTTCATAATTTCTTGAAGAATCTTTAGATGCTACCAGAGAAAGCCAGAGGACCTATCAGTAGCCACAACTCTAGTACCGCAAGAGTTTGTGCTTAGGCCATTAGAGAATTTCCTCCCAAGATTTTTTAAGCGTTGCATGGACATGGAGTGGGGAAAAATGAAATTTTACTGGCAAACATATAATGTAAACCCGGTTGAATTGGTAACTATGATATTTTGCAGACCTTAAAGTCTATATCTTTAAAATGATAAAAAATTCTTGGAGGGAGGAAACAAATTTTATTGTGCTGTGCTATATGTGTTTAGAAGTGGATGTACAGAAAGATTGAAGGATATGCCTTAGGTGACTGCTATGCAGCCTGTGAAGAGATGAGAGAGTAACCTTTTCTCCTGTTACATTGAGGACAAAAAGGGCCATCTTGTCATTTCATGTGTTGAAGTTAGTTTTTACTGTGCTTGCCTGAAAGAATCAATATCAGAGTGGATTATGAAACAGAAATCATAAGGGCTCAGAACAATTTGAAAAAACATTGGTAACAGAAGGGACTGACTAAAAATATCTTGCTGGTTGATTGTTTTTTTATCTTCAAATACAGCTTGAGCTGGAATTTTTATCAACTGTGCAGAGTTCATACACTCTGCCTTTTACAACAAGCTGCTACTGTGCTTTCTGAGAAGAAAAGAAACTTGCAAATAAGGACTTTGCTTTAGTGGGATTCACTTGAAAGCATGCCCTTGGGAAAGAAAAAGACTGTAGAAGTTCTAAATTGACCTCTGAAGTTTTTAGGTTTTAGTATCTTTGAAATATATTTTTTCAAAAAGCTCCTGAATCCAGGATATATCTTTCTTGTTTACTCTGCCTTGATTTCTGACTTCATAAAAGTAATTCCAGGAAATATTAAAATCCTTTCATTCTCCTACAGTAGTCTGTTTTTTCCTTGGGAACCCTACAGTTATGCTTTTCTGCTGGAAAATGGAAAAATGAATTTGAAAACGTACTATTTTTTTTGTTGTGAGTTTTATAATCAGCTATTCATGGTGGATAAGACAGAACCCTTTGTGAATGAACCCCATTGTCCACAGGGGACACTGCAGTGAGCATCAGCAAGCATGAGTTCCAGAAGGCTTGGTTGTTATCCTGTGTACGTGGTACTGCTCTACATTTTGAAGCCGGTTCATGCCCATCTTGTATTCCATTTGTCCTAGAGTAAATGTTTGTGCAGGATGCCTTATGAAGGGCCTATAGTAAACCTGGTGAAGAGCCAGTGGGACCTTTTACTTCAKTTAAACAGATTACAGCACTATCCTTGCACTGACCTGTGGTCAGTGATCCTTGTTTTGACATGTTACTATGGAGCAGCAGATCAGTCCAGGATGCTCTATTRAAAAAAGTAATTAAAATAAAGAGTTCCTTTCAAAAATTAATTTAAAAGTAGCTTCTGAAAATTTTACATTGCAAACCTACTAAATAAAATGGAGGGGAAACATTCAGAATAGTACATGTGCAAAGAAAATTCTCAGTGCAATAAGCCAAAATTAAAACTGAAGATGACAATGAGATATTTATTACAGTTCAGAATAATTTACTAGAGTTCAGGCATCATTTCAGATGGTATGCTAGTTTGTTGTTATTATATTTGAATTTCATTAAATACATTTAATTAAATCTGTTGTAAATCTGTTTTATCCCCAAGGGGCCAGTTAGTATAATCCTTCTGTTTGCTTACAAAAATATCAACCAATTGTTCCTGCACTAATTTTAATCRCTGTTTATTTTTAAACAATAGTGAAGTACATTTTATCTGTTTAGTTTCTTGTGCAAAGTCCTTGGGGCAATGAATTTTTGTTGTTTGTGTCCTATGTAGAAGAAAGTTTGTATTCATTGCCAGAGTGTTTAAAAAAAAAGATACAAAGAAAAAAAAAGTACAACTGTGGCATTTGAAGTTAGTTTAGGCTGACTTTAAAGAGAAAAAAATTAATGTAGTTGTAAGACTTGATAGTATACTTTCAGACAGTAATAAAAATGAGCAAATTCTACTAGTAAAAATTAGGAAATAATAAGCCTACAAGGATGCAAAAATTTATATAATGACAAGAGTCTTAGACAATTTACAAAGCACAAATCTACCTGAGATTAMTGTAGTTCAAAGACAGGCAATAATTTATAACAAAAGCTGGAAGAGCATGCTCTGGATAGGTACTGTGAACAAGTTTTGCTGTGAAAGTATAAACACAGTGTAGCTATGAGTAAAGAATTGGTAKTATTTACTGTGTGTGCTGCATTCCAGAGTTAAATGCATTGGGYAGCAAGATGCACAAGACCTTGCATATGACTGTCTTGTATTTGTCTTTTGCAGCACTTTCCCTGGACAGCAAATCATACACAATCATTAAAGCTGTGTGGTGTCTACCCTTGGTTTGATCTGAGTTCTGTTTTAGAGGAAAATAATTCCTGATGAATCAGGTTGTTATTTGTCCACTCAAAATTGCCATGATAGGTTATACTGATGGAATTTGAAAGAATATAATCTCTTGAAGAGTGATTGCTATTTGTTAGTGCTSCATAGTGCTGAATAGATATTCAGTTGTTCTCTCCTGCATTTTCAGAAACAGCTGTAGAGCACACCCAGAATAAAGCCTGTGCCCCTTCCTCTCTCTAATTTTTCAGAATGGTGCAATTTTGAGAATATGCATGTCTGTAGTCTGTGTCTTCCAAATAGATCACTGATTTTTTTAAAATCCCATCTGAGAATAGTAAAGGAGTTATGTCTCARCATTTTCAAAAAAGAACAATTTAAAATCAGTGATGAGAGCCAAATATTGTTCTTCATCTGACCTTATTCAGCTGGTCAGTGGAGATGGGGATTGGTATTAATTACTCAGTCTGCAAGTGAATGTGCTCAAAATTAAAACTGAGAATGGACAGTTAGCATGTTTAAAGTTCTTAGTGTACAAGGGCCCTAAGGGGACATGTGGGAATGTCATCTTTGTATTGTAAAGCTGTCATAGTGAAGATGGATTATGATAGTTCCTGCAAACCAAAATGCAAATTGCATATACTGGGGACAGATCATTGTGTGCACTTGAATTAAATGTTAGGGGAGCTTTGGATAATGTAGTATTGGGTTAGAGCCTGGAAAACAGTGCTTAGCTTGGATCCCTTCAAGGCTTGCAAATCTAAGCTGAAACAAACAATTTGAATGGAAAACATGACRAGTTGCAGCAAATGAGAGGAGAAAAAAACATTATTCCTTGGAAAATAGGAGTAGTCTAGGAGCATATGTAAAAAGAGGCTGTTTGGTGCTGTGTGTGAAAGATCCATCCCATTCCAAGTGGAGTACCATACCAAGTGTGTATGCTGAAGGTCACAATTTGAAAGGGAGCCAGAACAGAGAGAGGCTCACTTACTAATGATTTACGGTATGYAACAACTAAATTTTTATCTGATTAAGTCCAATTGAGGATGTGCTTCTCCTATTTTTTTTTGCTTTTCATTAGCTGAGAGGGCAATAAATCTAGAGCAAACAGAGGACAGCAGAGCATAACTGAGGACCTTGTCAGCCTATGGAATTCACCMCAGGAAGTGGCCTCCAAGTCAAACGCTTACAGTTGGGTGATTTTTATGACTGCTAATAACAGCTGTAGCTATGCAAACTAAGGTAATAGGGCAACCAAATGCATGGCTTAAGGCATTCAACTTTAGAGCAGGAAGCAACTGTGTCTGTCCAGTTCCTGGTCTCATTTGAAGGCTCTTCTGGAACCTTTTGARTTCTTTTTATGTATTTCTGTTAAAGGTTATAATTGTTGCTGTAATAAAATACTTTTAAAATGTTAGCAAGATTTTTTTATTATTAACATGAAAGAAAGATGTGTTCATGTATTGTGACAGATTAGAAAGACCAATCTTGTTAAATTTATAGAGGTCACTCCTGCTGATGCGTAACTTCTGCAGAACAGTCAGGGTTTTTTTCTTTAGCAAAAAAGCTAAAGACTCCTCTGGAAATGAGACACTTTCATATCAGCTGTTGCCCCATTTTCACGTTGGTACAATGAAGGAAGGAGATTCTTCAAGGGACTATTCATAGTAGGGGGACAGAGAAGGGCAATTTGGATTGTTGTGGTATCTGCCAGCACTAATATAATTAAACCTGTGTCAGCAGTTTATATAAAAGCTGATAGTCATAATTTATTTCTGATGGGGAAGCCACTGGAATGATACTAGTTTCCAAATAGAAACTTTCTAGATCCCTGGGGGTCAAACCCATGCCCCTTGCCATGARCAGGTAGGTAAGAGACCCACCAGGTGTGATCTTCGCCCCCAAAAAGGGGGGGCTAAGATCTTGCTCACCTTGAGGTGATTATGTGTGTGGACTGAATTTGCATTATGCCACATGCTTATGCAGTAATCATTGCAGGAATCTCTAAGCCTGTCTGATGATTTTTCCATACTCTAAATGAAGTAGTTCTCTCTCCTTGTATTTTCATGGTAGAATTTAACCATATGTCTTTGCTTAAACAAAGACTARTGATTCTAGCTATATGTGGATAAACAAATTCCGGGTTTTATTCCTTAYTCTCTTGCTAGCTACAGAAAGAGGTTCCTTTCTGGGTCAATAATGCCATTTAAGTTAAGCCCACATGCTGTCACACTCTGGTAGCTTCTAGAGCTRTTCTTGTCAACTGACAAGTGAAAGGTCAGTGTCTCACAGATTGTTGTTTGTGATAAGGAAACAGCTACAGTAAGACTTGAACTTCTTATGATGTCTTGACATTGCTGGCAATTGGTAACTGATCAGAGAAATGAAAACTCGTTTTCATAACAAATGCATTACTCCTGCACACAGTGCAATAGAGCTGTGCCTCAGCTTCAGAAGKGCAGTCACTTCACTTAACTGCTGCCCCACGTGTACAGACAGGAGTCAGACACGCTCCTCTTCCGATTGCCGCACCAGTTATTTTAGCACAATTAGCCTGGCTGCTGAGGACTCAAAAGGTGGCTGATGCAACAAGGGATTACAGTGAGAGAGCTGAATCTGGATGAAAACAGCTTTGACTGAGTCACACAAAAGAAAGACATTTTCTCCTGTAAAATGTTACTAATCTGATAGAGAATAAGTCATAGTGCAAAAAGATACGATTAATTTCCAGCTGCACAGCTTTATAATGCAGCAAGATACACAGGTAGCTAAGAGAATTAACAACTTCATAAAAGTAGATTTAAAAAAAAAAACTTCTGAAAGCTATAGGCAGCCTCAGCTTTCCAACAGATTGATATGTTATTGCCATCTTCTTGAYGAGAAAAGAAGCAGTTTTATTGTGTTGCTGCACAGTGCCTTTTTTTGCATTGCTAAAATGCTTAGAGTCCCAAAATTGAGAGCAGAACCTGTCTTTGCTGGCTGATGTTCCTATTTTTCATTTGCAGAGTCAGTGTGGGGATATGCCAGCTGGGAAACCTTACATTGCTGTTCTGTCAGCAGAGGCTTGGCTGGTGGAACTTTGTGAATGAGAAGCGTACGTGGGCCTGGCTGATGGTGCTTTACTCCAAAGAGATGCTCACAGCCCTACAGSAGTCTGCCTGTGGCAAGTCTGCTTCACTGAGGGCTTCTGGGGCAAGGAGGGACTGCACATTTACACCCCAGAAAGGCTGTCCAGCCTGTAGCTTCCTTGGAGGGGAATAGAAAAGGCTGGCATAATCCTGAGAGGACATGAGAAAACTTTGAGGGTATTGAAAGAGGTAGTTCTGATAGCTGTTGTGGTTTTGTAACAAAGTAGAGGCCTTACCTTTCAGRAAAGAGTATGATAATTAAGAAACAGCTAATAATTAAAATTTGCATGCTGTGTCACTCTGACTAAAGCAGTACTGCAGACTTGAATCTACTTCTGTACAGGAATTGAGTTCATTTGAGGTAGATATTTGCTGTCCTGAATTCAAGGTGTGTTACATTGTCATAAAAGGAAGTCTGGTTTGACAAGCAGGATATACCCTCACAGAACCRYGCTGGCTGTGACCAAYGACTGTGTTGTCCTTCAGGTGTTTTGCAATAACTCCTAGTAAGATCTTCCTCATGATTTTAGCAGGCACTGAAGTGAGACTGACGGGCCTGTAGTCACCAGGGTCATTCCTTTTCCCTTACTGAAAATTGRGATAGTGTTACGAAGCTTTTAGTCAATCAGGACCTTTCTGGATTTCCAAGACTGTTCAGCAATCATTGTGAGACATCTCACTGTGATACCAGCCATCCACTTGAATAGTACTCTTGGATAAAGCCCAGCAGGCTCTTAGAAGGATCCAACYGGAAAAAACTCCTGTTTTGTAAGGCAGAACTCTTACGTGTAAGAATTTGAGGAAAGTCTCYTATGGAAAAGGAATCCACCATTATTTGGATGCCTGATCAGTCTCTAAGTAGCTGATCTTGAGACATTCAGCAATTCAGGGCAAAATGTTTCCATTTAATGAGCTCTTGAGTGTGACATGGAGCTAAATATAACTTAGCAGTGTTAATGGGAAGATGTGCCTATGCCTGCAAAAATTTGGGTTTCATCTGTGCTGAAGAGTGCACTGCATCTGTGTTAATAATAATAGTGATAATGATGATAGTCATCATCATCATTATTATCTGCTTTCTAGAGGGACATGGGAGGTGGCTGCAATAGTCAAAAGTCATCTTTCTTTTGGACAGCAGGAAGCTGGATGTTGCAATTAAACTCTACATGCTGTCATGGTAACTAATTTATGTTTAAATARAAGTAGTTTAGCCTAAATAATGACTCTGATTAAATACAAAGCATAATCAGCATTCTTACTATGCCAGTGATTCTCCCTTGGAAAAACCTCACTCTTTCTAAGGTGCCTTGTTTAGTGTTTACCCACAATCTGTGCTGTTACAGTAGCCCTTTCTGCTAGATCAGTATATCAGATTTTGTGTGCAAGTTTGTGTGAAGTAGGAGCAAAGTGTGTGCAAAGATACTCTCTAGAGTTTCAGTGCTCACAATGAACAGTGCCTTGCCTTTGGTAAGCAGCTTCAGGATGTCTACATCCAAGAAAGAGTTTGAATACGGCATGACATTATGTGTGTCCTCTGTCAGCCTCTTTCTCATAGAACACATTCTTTTGACAAGGAAAGGGCTATCAGGATCTGCTGTCTTGCTCTTGTTCAAACAGAGTCTGTATCAGTAGTTGCAGTGATCTCTGGTTATAGAGCTGCTCAGTATTTTACTGAGAGAGAGAAAGGTCATAATCAAATGGCAGAATGCTGTAGGATTATGCCARTGCCCTTAGCTACAGGAACTTGCTTACTGATTCAAAGTGATTTTTTTTCTAAAGGTGAACTTTGTCCTGAATAATTCTTTAAATGTGTCTTCTGTTGTAATGAGTGATTTGTGAGAGATGCAGAGTATGTCCTTGGTACTCTGTGGTGTATTAAAAAATGAATGACTTTGGAAATCACCACCACTTTCAAGTTGCTCTGATTGAATGGTGTAATTGTTCCTTTTTGCCCTGTGAAGGATGTGTTAATAATTTGGTAGTTGTGTGGGCASCACAAGATTTCTCTTTTTCTCTACCCCTCTGCCCTTAAAATCCAACTTCAGTTTAATGGTAACACAATAAACACTCTACCAGCTTTAACGCAAAACATTTAAAGCTGTATTTAACAAGGGTATTTGAAACTGACCCATTATTATTTATCTTTCCTATTTTCACATGCTAACGTCTTCCCACAATGCAGTAAATTTATGAAAATGAAATCTAATAAATGTCCAATTATCCACATTTSTCTTTCTTTTTTATACTGAGTACAAYGAATCCTAGCTGTTATCTTGTCCTYTGAATGCTACCAAACATAAATTTATGCTGCACTTTTTTGWTACTGCACAGATCTTAATGCAGAATTTCCATGTTAGGCAAAAAGGATGAAATCATTATTACCAGAAGGGCTCAGAGAAAATTGCTAACTTATGGGAAGAGGACCTACTACTTACTGATAAATTCCCTTGGTGAGAAATGCCTTTTGCAGGTGAGGTAGAATTGCAATATTTTCTTCATTAACCTCCCTTCTGAAGAGACTCAAGAAGTGTCAGCTCCTGCTCTGTTTCTTTTCTGATGCTGCTTCYTATAGGCAAGTTACTGTAATTCCACTGACAGTTTTAGTGGCTGGGAAGCTGGTGGCTGACAGAAGACTTCAGGTTTTTAATCTCATTCTGCAATCTACTGTACCAGCACATCAGACAGTGAACTCTTATGCACTAAAGGAAGCAGACAGATTATTTCAGTTTTCAAAATTAATTTGTAAATAAGATTCTTGCCTCAATGTTTAAGAATTAGTAGATCAAGCCCAGGAAAAATAGGGCTGCTCAGTTCTTGGGAAAGATTTGGTTTTCCATGCRTGTGTCAGAAGAAGGATCACATGCAGGATGTACTGTGAGTTGTACCTCCCACTGCTTGTTTCATCACTCCCATACACCAGAAACCAGCCTCCTCGAGCCAAACGGGAAGAATAACTTTATCTTGTTATGACTGAGAAGAAACTGATGACCAAAAGGTGTTGGWTGGAAGGTAAAAGATTAATATTGTAGAACAGCCAGAGTACCTGATTGTGCGTAATGGAAAACTTGGTATTAAGTTSTTAAGCTTGTGTTATAAACAGGTTTATATTAATTTATGATGGTTTTGGTATGCAGAGCTTTGAGAGATGCATCCTTTAGTGCTTCCCTCAACTCATCCTTAAAAGACGAGTCTTTCAGAAGAACTTTTTTCTTGGTTAATGTAGACATTTATTGTCTAAAATAACCCAGGAAGTCATTTAGTCAGTATTTATTGGGCAGAAAATTCAGTGCTGCTCTGAATAAAGAGTAGATTACCAAAGAASTCATTCATGAGTGTATGTGTGTTTATGAAAGAGAGCTTTCTACCTTCAGTTTCTTCTTGCTGGTGAGCTTCTCTCCTGAGGTTAGGAATTCTGGATACTGAGAATTGCTTTGTAATGAACTTGAACACAGATTTAAATTTTGAATTCACCTTCAGATATGGATATATTTCACACATTTCTGTGCATCTGCTTCATTGGTCAGTTACTGATGTTACCTAGATTGTGGGGATGTTCCCAAATGCTTCMCTACCTCCTGAGCAAYGGATATTTCACATCTTTCAAAAATGCTTTCATTTGTAAGGTATGCATAGGTAATTTCAGTTGGGAGTCCTCAGTTAGGAGTTTTAGAAATATTAATGAGCTTGGCTATAAAATGCCCTTATGTAAATATAATTAACCTCATACTGCACAATGGCAAATCTTATGCACAGAGAGACTCTGTAATTGGAATGGGAAGAGAATCTATCCCAGCTGACACCCGTGGTTTAGCTGCAGAGCCATCTTTTTCCTATGAAGTACAGAATTTAAATCATGATTTATCTCCAGCTCTTGCTGTGTGGTGTCAGAAAGCAGAGAAAGAGGAGGTTAATGGTTGCCTTGCATTTATGAGACAGAAGAAAAAAATGGAGCCTTGGGAGGGATATCTGTCTTGTTCCATGTGCACTTAAAAGGTTTTTATTGAGGCATGAAAGCTTGYGTTGTTTCATGCTTTGTCTTTTTGTTGCTTATCCAGGCAGTGATGTGCTGCCAAAAATTCTATAAAGGAATTTCTCAAAATATATCCTATTAACTGATTTTAAACCTCATGTATATACTATGTGGGTGCTCGCAAAAAAGGAAGAGAATTTAGTAATCAAGACTTTTCCCCCTTAAGTACAGAGACAGCATCTACTAAGAGAGATGGTGACAGTAAAGGGGCAGATTTCCATGAAATGTGCTTGCCAGGCATATGTTAGTGTGGAAAAAGAAAAAGGTGAAAAAAAAAAATCACCTGAGTTTTTTAATGTTCAAAGAGTAATTTTCAACTATGTTCCTTGAACTGGGATGGGGAGAAAAATTCTCCAAGAGCTTTGGAAATGTCTGTTGTATGAGTATTTTTTCCTTAAATAAGTGATATATCCTGGGTTATTTACTCAAGTTTGCWTATGTGTGAACTTCAGAAAGCACGGCCAGAAGAGAAAGAGCTAATTTGATGATTTGATGCTGTGACTGGAGCACAGAGTGAATGAGATGGTAAGATTGCCTCCAAATCCCACTCTTCAGTTTGGCTTAATAGCTTGAATGATCTCCACACTCTTAATCTGTGAGACGAAAGAAAGAAATGCAAAATAACTGACTTGAAGTCAGTAGTTTTTGGATATGTGAATAATCTGCCATCCTTTCTGCCCCCTACTTTGCGTATATGTATTGGATTCTGGGAACAAATGAGGATTTATCAGTCAAATATTGTGGGCACGTATCTTGGTGTCTGGTGAGATACTCAGCCTGCAGGTTGACTCACATGTACAAATTTGTGCAATAGAAACAAGGTTCACAGTCTGGCACAGAATTTACCATGGCACTACCTTTCCCTTTGTTTCCACTAGCTGCATGACCACAGGGATATAAGGTAAAGATAGCAACAGAGTGACTTGAACTCATTCAGACAAAACCTGTTAGAAATTATGAATGTTGCAGTATCACAAGATACTTCTGTGGCTCTTTTCCTGTGTAACACAAAGTAGTGCTGCAGGCTTCTCAGATTARGAATTAGAGAATGAAATTCAGGTTAATATTTCAGTTTTTGTTGCTTCTAGAGACATTTCACTATTGAAAAAATCCCACAATGGCAGCAAGTAAAAAGTACTAAAAGTGGAGATCACTTCTAGGTTAGGAGATCCTGAACTGTGACTAGGCCAATTCTTATTTTATATTGGTTTTTCTRTGTCTTAGGTATGTTCCCATTTTGGTATCCCTGAAATATGGTCTAGACTAAGAAGTGTCCCTGCTGAAGAAAAGAGTAAATAATGGAGCACAAGGATAGACATTATGTATATTTGGAATTTAGTTCTGAGCGAGTTCCTGCTAAGAAGCAGATTTTTTTGCCTAGGAAGTTTGTCAGCATCTGTAAGAAAACCAGGCAGTGTTGCTGGACCCTCAGGATTAAGAGGGTCCTTAACAAGCCCAATGCACTGTTTCATGGGTGTCCATCCAGGGTGTCTCTAGGAGGGCACTCAGGGATGCTGCTTTTTGCAGATCATATGTCAATGTGAACAAAAATTGTTCACATTGTTTTCTGCAACAAAGCAAGTGGTGTGATTGAGCAGGAAGGAGCRCTGCTGCCTGTCCAGCAGGCACTGGTGATCAGTACCATAGAGATGTTTCAGAACTTGCAGTTTGAGCAGCTGACCATCCCTGTAGTACTTGGACTGTTGTGTAGAACATGTGATAAAACAGCATTTATATTATATTATYTATATTACTGAAACCCCTAAAATSATATAGAACAACCCCATTCTGCATCTGCCTGTAGTATATGTGATTACAAAAGTATTATTTTTCTCACTTCTCTCTGTTCTATTTGTGGTACTGCACAAATACAGATTTTATGAATATATTTGATTATTTCCACCTTCTTAATTTCCTTTGTAGTTTTCAATAAGAAAATGTCATCTAAACAACAGGCTTTATAAAATCTTCGTCCCCATTTATTAAAAAGCATTAACATTCTATTTGCTGACTAWTATATACTTTTCTCTGAGTGCATAGGTGAGGGGCAGTGGTTTATATCTTTCTAAAGGAATGTCATGTCTGTTAAGTGATTATTTTGGAGTGCTTGTGTTTAAGAACTACTTAGCCAAAAAACTCAGAAACCAAGCATCTAGACAAATTCTGGGAAGCTTGAGAGAGATACCTTCAAGGACTGCGCACAATCAGTTTGAGGAATTTTATTGCTCTGAAGTTCATGTTAGACTTGTGGATGTGGACGAGGATCATCAGAAAGTCTCTACAATTGCAGAAACCATGTCACCAATGTGACATGGCTTTCATGGTGTCCTAAACAGAAAGACACAGAAATACTTTCCTGTTTTGCAATTGTCTGAAATGCCTCTCTCAAGCCTCACCATCTCACAACTTCAGGGGATCTGCTGATGCCAATAGAAGTGTATTGCACTGGCTGTGGAAATTCATATTTGGAGCTGCAAATCTTTATTTGGCAGTAGATGGGGAGGTTATGATTGCAGCTGAGATAAGTCAGCTCACCAACTTCTTAACTGCTTTCCATTTGCCATGGGAGTAGCAGCTCCCAGTGACATTGCCAGCAATGGTAATTAATTAATGATGATCCATCCTGATGATATATGTTTGCATTGGATGAACTATATGTGTACTCTTCTCTGAAGGGAGAGTTGTCTGTTTAGCAGYTGTCGGTTTAGTAGCTCCCATGAAAGGTGAGGAATTTGGTTTCAGGATAATTGAAGGGGAAGAGCAGAATCTTGTGGTAGTTCATTACAAAGATAAATAGCTGGGTTATCAAGTATTATGTGATAATTAAGGAAATATTGTTTAGTGAATCCAAGAGTGCTGGGTGCCCYAGGTGGACATACATAGGGTAGCAGGACGTTGAAGAACTGTCTGCCTTCACTCTGGGAATGTAAGGAGGTATTCTGGCAGGCAGCCTAAATTCCTGCATTCTACCAGTAGCATGAGATGATTTAAGTCCAGGTCTTCATCTATAGCCTTCTGAGAGCACTGCTCATTCTGTGTAGTGAATCCTGTAAATTGGAATGGCTCAGCATGGGATTAACATGATGGGGGCACTTTCAGCAATCTTCTGGTTCCTCATAAAAATAGAGAGGCTAGTTTAACATTCCTGTTCTTGATGCATTACGGTTCATTGGTCTAAAAGTATGTAAAATAAGGRTAAACACTCAGATTATTTTAGCCATAGCAGAATGGATAGCAATTTTCTGTGAGAGGAACAGGGGCTGCATGATAGTTGGCCTAAAAAATGTTACCATTTCATGTCTTCTTTCCCTCACAAATAAAAATTAGTTTTCAGCTTTGCTTTTAATTACTGAAATGTTTAACAGGTGAAATGATGCAAGCCTAAGYGGAAAAAGAACGTCAGAATGATTTCAAATACTTTTTTGATGTGCCTCACAAAGATGTTTTGTTGTTTTTGTGGTGTTAAGTAGAGGTATGAAATTGAACAGGTGAGGGATTACCTCTTGGAAACTTTTTGCAGGGGAAGGAAGCTATGCTGTGGATGATTGCTAGCAATAATCTGAGAGGGTTCTTTTTAGGCATGCGTTGCAATTTTGTGTCATGCATTGGTGAACAGAAGCTATTTGTTGTGGAAATGAGGAAAGGAGGAAAGGGAATTTGTTAGTAATTGCATGAAGTATGGGAGATGACATGACAGCATTGTAAATTCATGCAGAAGAAGTCAAGAAACTGAATTCAAACTATTGAGGAGTTGCCTCAGTAAAGCTTACCCAGCTTTCTCTGAAGCCAAAGATCTTTCAGTTGATTTGAGGAGAGCTGGGTCAAGTCTGATGGAACTCTGATTCTTTTCAGACAATGAAAGGCTGAGATGAGACTTCCTAATAAGAAACAAATGTTAGATGGGCCATCAGAAGAATGAAATCACATGGTGCTTAAAACCTTTTAAGAAAGGCAATGAAAGTGAATAGTAATGATCCACATTTTACAGAGAGGTGATAAATTGTCCAAGATCCTGAGGGATTCTCTCCTATGCTGTTGAGTTTGCTGGAGAAAGTCAACAAAAATGTTTAATACACTAGAGAGGTGTTRTTTTACAAAGACAAAAAGTGTTGTCCTTTTAATTCCCCCCCCAACCTCCTCTGAAGTAATATATACATATTTTATTTTGCACAAATSTATTCTGCACAAATCTAATCTGTCTTTCTTTTATCTTGAGGTAAGACCAAACAAAGATTATGGTTTACTCTTTCTTTTCTGTRTGGATGGAAAACCGTATACATCATTGACATTTTTAGTGGTGGGATAAATTTATCCCATTGGTTCTAATGCAGACAAGGTTAGAGCTGAGCTTAAGCACTGTAGATTAGTGTGAAAGCAGCAAWAAGCTTGTTCACAGAGCAGCAAAGAGGGAGTGAATGAAGTGCCTCTCTCTTACTCCATCTGSAATCCAGAGGCATTGCTGGATTAGGAGGGGTCAGCCAGTGAGCTTTAGCTGATGACACTTCTGCTTTTTTTCTGTCTTCAGATATCTCAGCTTATGACAGAGACTGGTCGAGAGGGTCTGACTGAAGCAGCACTGAACCGCTACAATGCAGACAAACCCTCCCTGTACAGCTTCCCTGCTTCCCAGAGCACATATGTTGCCAGTGAAGTATCCACAGGCACCTCGGTGGCAGCATCGTTTTTTGCCAGGTAAGAGTGACTTCTCAGATTTTCATTTGCTGGACGCACAGTTTCTTTTAAAGGAGACTACTCCATAATGAAGAAGGATATCATGTTAAAACATGGGTGTAGATACAGATCTATCACAAACTTGCAGGAATTACCATGAAAATGTTGTTTAATCCAACTATATGCATTTATCTGTAAAATGGGATGACACTTCTACCTTCTTCTCTTCAGTGCTTGATTTGGGTTAAAATGTGCTCCTGGAATAGCACTTGACTTTGTGGCATATTTAGAGGGATGTATCCCTGAATGAGAAGGGCCCATCCAAGTAATTTCTTGAGACAGGCAATTAACTATAGAGCTAACTGGAGGTGGCTAGTTCAGTTTGGTGGCAATCTTCAGACCTCTTTTTGAATTTTACTTCCATCTAGGAAATTATCAAGGTTTTACTTTCAGACTGAAAAGTTAAGGTTTCTGATTTCAGCTTCAGTTCCTGCTGTTCCATTAAACTGACCTGAGAGTCTAAATTCAGCCTTGGAATRTGCTTTATGTTGAATATTCAGACATTGTTAAAAGAAATCTATGGGATAAGGTTTAATTTAAAAATACTTATGGCTGTCTTGATTAATTTGTTAGTAAAAGGTTTTGTGAAATGGGCATATCAGCTAATAAGTGAAATATTAATTATGACTAACAAAAATGTTTTTTTGTACAAAAATGTGCTCTTACCAGAACAGAATCTTTTTAGCCCAGTTGAACCCTTATGTAACAAAAGACATTGAACTAATCCTTGTATTTTAATGCTTTTTATTAATTAGAAGATTGACTTGGGAAGAGTAATGAAATAACAGGAGAATAAGCCGTCATTATAGCACTTCCAGTCCAATCCAGTGAGAGATCTTGATTTCAAAACATGGAGCGAACTTTGAGCAAGCGCCTCAAGCACTTTCTGATCAGCTTCCTTCCCTTGAGAGAGCCAAACTATTAGTAATTCCACATGCTTCTATTTGATTTTAAAGGTAAATGGAAAACTTATAAAGTTGTTGGACTCCATAAATTTGGAAAAAATATTTTCCTCTCCTATTTTTCCTCACCAACATGAGGGCTGCACTTGTTCAATCAGTGTCATACCGCAAGTGAGTTGTGTAAAAGTATTAAGCATAGCATTTTAGAAGATCCAGTTGTTTGAGGCAACTCTGTCATTTTTTCTTTTCAGATGAGATGCTGCAATAGCAAATGTGAATGATGACAGTGGTCTTGGTTTGCTGCCCTTTTCTGTTTAACTGCAGGCAATTTAAATTAAAATTGCTGAATGTACACACATGGTAATATCTAGCTGGAGTGCAGATTGGGATTAGCACATATTTTAGCATGAATTGATTTATGAAGATGACTTAACTCATTTGTTCTTCATTGTTTCATTGTTTATGCTGAGAGAATTCATTTGCTCTTAATATACTCTGCTGAAATGTAGGAAACTAATTAAATTTACTCAAAATCCCTAGTGTAAATCATAGCATTTTAAGTAGAACTCTGTTAGCTTCTAGCTGATGTTGTGAATTCTTGGGTGTGCTTGGTCCAGCAGAGATCTCATGTTTAGACTGTTTATTTTTAAACTGTACTTAGCAAGACAAAAGTGCCTGGTTTAGTTTGGGGTATTGCACAATTAGATTAATATCACTTATGTAAGTCAGTTTTGTCCTGGACTTCAAATTACATCATATGCTGGCAATTAAGCAGCAAATTCAAGTCAGTTGCTCACTGCTTGACCTTTTAACAAGAAAATCACCAAGTTGYTTCCCAAACCCAAATCACTAATTTTTGTTTTCCATCTTGTGTGTCGATCTGCATTTCTGTCAAGTTGTGGTAAGAAGTGTAGGGATCAACTTGCACGTGTATTTATAAAATGTGAAGTGCAATGCAGTGGTTGTCTAACTCATTAAGAGGGTGCACTGTTTGTTGTTTGTACCAGGCCTATGAATTCTGAGCTTTTGCTTTTTATGGTTGTCAGTGGCACATGGAGTAGTGACTACCCTCTATATATGCTTTTTTTGAATCTGTGTCACATACCATGTTTTCACAGTGAGTAAGAAATTATTACAAAGCCAGAGAAATTTGCCAATGTGAAGCTGAAGTTCAGCGTTGAAGAGTAGAACCTATTCTTTTGAAATTTGCATAATGACCCACAGTATTTCACTCTAACTTCCCTAACAAGCAAAGCAAACCTGAGATGAGGCTCAGGTATAAGTCATCCATCATCACGAAGAAACCCAGTTAACTAAAATGCTGTAGTACGGAGGAAATGTCAAGGCATCCATGGAACTTTTGGTTGTAATTACTTCAGAAATATCAGGCATGGATTACTGGGAGCTCATAACTTTTCTGTTCTCAGGCACTACTGGTTCAACAGTGACAGTCACTTGACTGGCCTAGAGCTGGCATTGAGCCATGGAGAAGTATCCTAAGGCCACAGTGACTCTCAGTGTTTTTAAAAGACAGGAGATTTCTCAGATGTCTCAATAATTGACTGTTAGGTTTCATGATCTATAGCTGACAGACTTCCAAATCAGCTAAAAGGGCTGCAACTTCTGTGAATTGTCATTTGTTGGGATATTGCTSCAAGGGAACTTATGACACATCAGGATTCCCATGGGACAGTATGTGAATGCTTTAAAGGAACAGACATTGAAAACTGTCCAAAGTGCTCAGCTGGTAGGCTTATGAATATTAGATGATACAGGTATGAATAATGAATTTCTAATGGTGATTCAGACACAGAAGCTGAATTCAATCAATTGTGCTTTTAGTGACAAGCACTAAATTTGCCTTTTTGTTTAGGACTATCACTCATTTTTGTCTCAGATATGCTTCAATCATGCTAATTTAGCAATATTCTTGCTTCTTACCAGTACACATTCATGATGAGAATAATTCATTTAGTGAATGTGAAATAATGCTAAGATTCTTTACTCCTAATGAATCATTTAAAGAGCATTTTAGAATTTTTTTTGCATGACTTCTGCCTCCAGTTTGGATCTTTATCCTAAGAAGCACAGCATTTTTGGGCCATTGCAACCTAAGGTGTGACAGCCTCTTGCCTTGTGTCCTCCCAGCACCATGTAGAAGTGTGCCACCCCAGCKAAGGGATTAGGAGATTCCTTGCTGATACTCCAAAGAACTGAGGGAAGGGCCTTCTGTCACTTGTTTCCCTGGTGTCTCTGTGAAGCTTTATCAGGCCAAGGGGCATAGTAATTTTATTCCTATCTATGCTGATTTCTACATGGAGAAAACCTCTGTGACTCTGACTCCAGCTTTGACTCACTGCTCTGTAAATGAACCTGCCCTTCTTGTGGCTGGGCTGTAGAGTTTCAGTAGTCTGAGCATGATAGCATCATTCAGGAATCAGAAGTCAAAACTGGACCAGAGCCTTTCTGTTATCTGTGGCAATACATTAAAGTTTTTGGAATCTTGGTGCTGTTCCTTGTTTTTACCATCACTGTAAACTTGCTTTATTGGAGAGGAAGAATTTTTCATCAGAACARAGGAGAGACATAAAAGCCCATTTCACTTGAGATGTAAAAAAAGTTAAAAAAACTTGACAAGGAGGAGATATTTTTGAATGCTAGTCTTTAAAGTTGTTTCCTATTGCTAGTCAGGAAGTGTAACAGTGTATTTGGAACAAAARCCTGCCTCAGTCTGAAATCAGATATAGTCATATTTGGATTAATTGAGCCTAATGGGAATATAGATAATCTTGAAAGTAGCCTGAAAATCTGTTCTAGGGATCATTTTCCATGTCTTTTTGCAACTAAACACTAAAGAGGGCCACACAATGCTACTGTTGTAGATGTTGCAAGACATGTTTTTCAAACAGAATGTCCAATTTTTTTTTAAGCTCTTACATTAAGACAAAATAAGGCTGGAAAAACTTAGTTGCATGTATAATGCATACACAGCTACTCAGTGTGGGATAAGCTCAACTTACAGTTATCYTAATTCTTGGAAAAACTGCTGCTGACCCTTTCCCTGCACATTCCCCATCCCTTTGTGGTATGGCAGCAGGGGAGGAGGAGGTGAGGCTGTGCACTGTGGCCAAGGGGTACAGTGAATGTTATGTTCAAAACACTGCTGAATATGCCACATGTTTTCCTTCCATTCCAGAGAGTCCTTTTTTAATATTTAAAGAAATTCTCTTACATGAACTATAAAGCTGATACAAAGACAATATTTGTGGGGCCCTCTTGTTAAAACTGCTGTGCTGTTTTGATTACTTAGCGCTCCAGAAACCCTGGAATCTCATGCCTCCCTGTTTTTTGCATACATGTGGAAAACTTCATTTAATCACACAGMTTTTGATGTTTGATGTTTTTCCTTATAGTTAGTCTATACAATCTTTGTGTATATGTCTGTTTTAAAGCTCAAAGGAATCTGGAAACACAAGGGCTTTCCCTTAAAGACTACTGTGTATTGTAGGCACACCATTTTAATGTCTTGTCTTGATTAGAGTTAATTCTGATTAGAGTTTTCTGGAGGTCTGGGGCAAGTTTACAAAAATAAATTTTTCTTGGCATTGCAACGGAGAATTTGTCAAAACGTGCACAGGAAAAACAGGTAAGAAAAAGAGGTAGCAGCTAGTAGAGAAGGAAATGGGTTGAAGAAGATATTCTTGTTCCACAGAGCCCAGCTTTGGCATGGGAAGGTCCACAGGAGAAACACTGGATTTGTGGCTGTAACCGGTGTAGCTGAAGCGTGCCCCTGGCAGACGTGAGAGCCAGGTCAGCAATCTGCTGTTGATACTCCTGTGACAGGTGCAGGGTCACATCAGGCTGTGCAGGCTCATCCAGGGCATGGGAGCTGCAGAGCCTCAGGGACCTCTCAGGAAAGAGGCTGTGAACATTGTCAGACAGTGAAAGCTGCCTGTCTGTGCCTTTCTAAAGAATGTTTAAGTCTGAACAGCAGATGACTCGGATGATAGTGTTTCTTCATGCTGAAGAGTGGTGGACCCAGTTGCTCTTTCAAGCCAAGCAGTGGTTCCCTGGTTTGGATACTGCTTGGGAAGTTGTTAGTACTAAATAGTTGTCACCTCAGCATCCTTAAGAGAAAATTCTTTTCTGAGACTTGGGTGAAAACATGGTTTGGTTTCTAGCTGTTTGAGCTATGCAGAATCTAACAGATTTTCTTTCATCAGCTGCACAAACTAAATTTAACAGTTAAATTGTGGTCAGATTCTTGGACATTTTGAAAAACTCTCTATTAATAACTCTAATCAGAATTTCTGACTCTTTCCCCTCATCCTTATCATATGCTGCATAAGAAATACATAAAAAGAATGTTAAGATAAAAGATCCACAGACTATCTTTCAGCAGGAATGCTGGCAGCAAGTTTGGAAACATCTGTAAATAATTTCACAAATATTTCTACCTTCAAAGCCTGTCTTGGGCTAGCTTGTGGGGGAAATTTTAATCACAATGATCTCAGTCTTCCTGAAAGACCATGAAACATTTAAAATTGGCACCTAGGTTTGAGTGCACAACTTCAGTGGCTGATTTTTCATACTTGCTCAACATTCCTCAGTAATGCAAGAGATCTATGTTCATAGTCACTGCTTTTCTGAGAGCCCTAACTAACAGGCTGTTTCTGCTTTCTGTTATTGGTGTTATTTCATGTATATAAATTAAACACTAGTCAAAAGGGAATTGTGACTCTCATGAAGYGAAAGAAATCCGGCAGTTGAGGCATAAGGAATAGTCTTTTTCTATGTTCAGTGTAAACAAAATGAAAATATCTTGGGGAGAAAGACCATGCAAGTTACATGCCAGAATAGTCAGTGTGTGGAAGTGGAGACAGTGATCTGATATGCAATGAAAAAATTAAGATTTCAGTGCCACATCTGGAAGAGGGAAAACAAAGGCATTTCAATGATCTCTAATTTTGCATGGTAGCTCTATCTTGGGTCCCAAACAATCTCCAGTGATTTTTTTTTTTCTTAAAAGCTGACACATTGCCCATGACACTTGTTTGAATCAGTTAATGCCATTTGATTAAAAAAAACCCCAAAGGCTTCACAGCAAGATTCCAGAGCAGGTCCATTTCTAACAAGAATTTTGTAGGGTACATGCCTGAAATAATGGTGTCTGAATCTTTGCATATTATATGCTGCCATTATTTAGGCAGAAGTTTAAGAAAATGTATACATTCTTTAGACCTGTGTTGGAAACCTGGTTGAGATATGTTTAAGTTGCCATTGGGCTGTGAACAAAAGTAATGTAAATCTTTATGCCAATTACATTCACTATATGTTGGTTGCAGATTGTTAGCTTTCATTCACATCTTAAAATACAGATAATAGACCTTGATTTTTAAAGAGGGTTTGGGGAGGGWCCCATGGAGCTATAAAAAGAAATAAGCTAAAACTACCCTGGATTATTGTAGAATACTATACTTGCAGGGGTGTGCCATCTGCTTAGCCTCAAAGCTGTAACTGATGAAAAGGATGTAAATCTTCCTCATGTTCCTGGTATCAAAGTAATCCACCTAAGGTAAACAACTCTGTATGTTTAAAGTTAACAAATGTAGTTTTCTGGTCTAAGCATATTTTAAAAATTTATCTATTTAGAAGAATCTAAAGGAAAAGATTACTATCCAGGAACAAATTATTTACCATTGAACAGAGAAATTCAAATTCCAGCCCATGAAAAGTGTATTACTTTGATCTTATGTCTTTATTGAAATATGCTACACCTGCTTCTGTGTGCTGCATGAGTTGAGTGTTTTCTGACCTACACTTGCCCCACATATGGTTTGTTTTGTAGTGATGGTAATGGTAATAATTAAATAATGCTCTTATTGAAGTAGTCATCAAGATTTGTGGTTTCTTGTGTAACGAGCCTTTCACAGTTTTGAGAAAATTTGCCCCTTTCCTCCTTTTTTCTTTGTAAAGTGTTGAGATGCAACATTTCTCTATGATGCAAATAATATCTGGTTCTGTAAAGCAAAGGACATATTCTGTGGATTTTTTTCTGCTTAAGAGATTATCTTAAAATGGATGTCTTGTCTCCTAAGTATAATTCATTATATTATTTTTTCCTGATATATATTGCCTAAAACCCAGAATCCCAGATTTTTTCTGATTCCTGTAGAAATCAGTGGTGTTTAGTTATAACCTTTTGTTTCTGTAAGCATATATTTTGCACCATTTTAATTTTTACTTATATACACAAATTTGACCTTGTGTCTGGAAATCTTTTGCCCTATTAATTTTTATATAATCAGTTGAGTTCAGTTTTAAAATTAAAAATTGCATCTTTGAATACAATGCATTTATACTTTTCCCTCCTCTTTTTCTGACTGCTTATTTTCTCAAGTACAAATCATGAAAATGCATGATAACCAAAGACCCATTTACCTACTAAGCAAACCCATTCTGTCTGAGATCCTAGTCAACAGCTGATTATATTACAGTGAAAAGGGCCAGTAATGCAAACACCCACTTAATCTACTTCATGCAGTGTAAATGCTTTGTAGAAGCTCTAAGTGTTACCTAGCCTCCATCAGGGCAGAAGGAGGTAACCAAGACACTTCCTGTCTTCAGTAATTAGCAATGGCCTTTGTACCAAGTTCTGTGATGTTCCCTTAGCTTAAGGTTTGCCTTGTCTATTTGTACCCCACTGATTGCTGCTGTTACAGATAAGAGGCTTTAGACCTGTAAATGACTGTGCTGGCCCATTCTTGCTGCAGCTCTCATGTCTTAGATGCCTGTACCAATAAATGCTTTGCATGCAGACAGGAGAATGGGATAATCTGGCACTGAGGCCCTGATTATTTTAGTGGTTTGTCAAAGAAGGAGGTAAGTTTTCATGGATTTGTGTTCCTAATCCTTCTAGGTAATTTCAAGCATTAACTACAAAAGTATTTATGTGTATGGAAGTTGAATTCCTGCTGCTCTCCATACACCTTGCTAAAACAGAGGTAACTTCTTTTCCACTTCTTGTCACATCTTGTGATTTCCTGCTGATTTCAACAGATTGAAAAGGGGGTGGCTAATTGAGTATAGTTTTTTGTCTTTTAATTTCTAACAGGGCTTCTTGAATGCCAGAATGCTTGCTACTTGAACATCCGTTCCCTGCATTGATTGAGAAAAACCTAAAAGGAGCTAAGGCTATTTCCCTTTTCAACATTGCCTTTCCCTGAAACCTGACATGTACATTGAGAAAAACTGCTAGAAGCCTATGCAGTAATCCCTCAGCACCTGTTACCAAAGACTCCTGGTGTTCAATCTTGCTTTTTACTCTTAGGGCAGTGGAAATTAAAATTAATCTTTTGACTTTTAGTATAGTTGTGACTGCCAACCATAGTATAGAAAACCTCATGTTGATTTACTGTTTTGCATATTTCTTGCTTCCCTTAAACCTTGACATAAGAGTTCTGATTTACAGTGCCWCTATCTTGATTTGTGGGGTGAGAAAGATGAATTGATGTAGTTGCACTGTCTATAGCAGAAAATTATATGYACCACCAGTTGGTTTTTACTCTCTGTTTTTAAAAACATCAAAATAACCTTTGCTCAAAGAGATCATAAATCCATAGTAATGAGACTTTTTCCTAAACATCTGGAGTGGCAAACTCTTATTCTGATAATTTCTTTCCTGTTACAAGTACTCTTTTAGTGCTGCCCCAGCAGCCTTGAAATTCAGCTGTGTTTTACCTTGTCTGTAGCATTCTCCATCATGTGCTCAGTCAGTGTTTTCTGWACCTTGAGAGCAATCTGTTCAACTGCTGAATGACTGGCTTTTCCTTAAAATTCCCAAGGAATACAGGCCATTTTAGTTTTCCTTGCTTGTAGAATAAAAACCCAACAWGAGGATGTGCTGAAATGTTGAAGTATCTGTTTATTGCCACATAATCTAAAATTAGGTAGACAACTGCCAGTTGTCTGGCATTCATCCCTGTGATGTGCTTATAAAATATAAGACCACAGTGTRCCTGTATACATGGCTAGGTGGCTCATAGCAAATAGAGATTTAGAACCTCTTTGCTCAGCTGTAAATTCAGTATGATACCCATCTCACAGCTGCTGTCCATTGGCATATTTTGGTCAAATTCTTGGTCTCTTCTGAGTTACTTAAATTCGGGAATATATGAATGCTTTGCATGCAGGACAGGGACTCCAGAGCTTTGTGCCACACAGCTTGATTTGACAGTACTGGTTGCCTTTCAGGAGACAGACCTGTTAAAGAATAAATCAAGAAATGAATGCACACATTCATAAYTAATTACAGGAACATTGCAACTAACAGCCACAATTTTCCCTGTGAATGCATTTCTTGAGATTTTGTGAGTTTGGAGCTTTAGGGATTTTTGTATGATTGGGGAGTTCTAGAGGCCTTTCCTTCAAGTGTATTTTCTGTTTTTTAATAAAGACTTTTCAATGATATCTTCAATAAAAGTGTTTACAGGGTCTGTCTCTTCAGCTGTCTATTTTCAGGAAATCAATAGAGACTTAATTTCTTTAATAGCTCTGTTCTTCTGCACAAAATTCGGCAGTGGATTCAAATCTCCTCTTAGGATATAGTCAGAGATTCATGTAGGTCGGATATTAGTACATTTTTTTAAAAATAACCAGGCTAAAGAACTACTGCTGCTAACTAGTGATGTGATCTTTGGTTTTATCAGCTGAACAGTCATGAGAGGAATGAACCAGGATAGTTACTCTGTTTTGAGAATTACGGCAAGAATCTCTTTGAATCTAAGAAAGAATGCTGAGTAGGTTAAAGCTGTGGAAATCTAGGCAAAGACAGAAAATACAACATTAGCAGAAATTACAGCTGTTTTTTTTTTTTTTCTGAATACCTCTTTGTACATCCTTTCCTACAGCAGCATCAACCTTGTATTAAGACACAACTACTTTAATGAGATATATTATGTTGAGGAAATACCCGATTTGTTGTGCTAGGTGAGAGACGCTTGAGTTATGTCCAACTACCTATTTCTAAAACCTGCAAGATAGCACTGTTCAGAGATTCCCAAGGGCCTCATGGCCTCCAGATCACTTAATTAGCCTTAGGCTTTCTGTTTGAAACTTGCTTATTATGATTTATTTTGGTTCTCYAAATAGAGTTTGTGCTCCAAAGCTAGCATTTCTATCAGCCTGAACTATTTGCTGTCATGAGTGAGATGCACACTATCAGGAGAAAAAAAAATAAATTCTTGAATCTCTTGAGTTATGAGTCTTTATATTGTGTAGGGTTCTTTTTTTTTAAACTATCTCTCTATGCATGAAGATCACAAGTAGACTTGCATAATGAAAGCTGAAAAAAGTATTCCTATGATTCCACAAGTTAAAGAAAAACCTTTTATATTACAGAAGTCATGAAATAATGTTGAGAACTGATAGAAATAAGAATGCATATATCTTTTCCATCAAGCAATCATGGAGATGGGACCAGAAGGAAGGAAAACAAAACTCTGAAGAGGAAAAAGAAGTATTTCACTAAATCATGAAATTCTGAGAACACCAGGGAGGCAATATGCCACTTTCTAAGGCAATACTACCTTTATTACCTATTCAAGAGTTTAGTAGAACTGTCTAGGTCCCTGTAAAGCATATTGGACATTTTGTTGATGCAGGRCAAAGAGGAAAATTTCTATGATGGGATACAACAAGAAAAAAAAATTGCCAACGAGTTTAGGATTATGGAAAACATATGTTGGTAATGCTGGCTTGAAATGTTACTCCTGAGGTGATTGCATGTTCAGTTAATAAAGTACAACTSATCCAATACCATCTGGATATATATCACTGAGCTGTTTGGTTTAACACCCTGTGAATTCTTGATTMATACAATACAGCAATATGAAACAAACTGGGAATGCATTAAATAGATGAAACTAGATGAAATTCTGTATCATGTTAAATGACTCTGCTCCTGCTGGGATTTGGTAGAGATACAGAATTCCATAGAGCACACAATGCAAAAACATTGTTAAACCTTTCAAGTGGTGTTGTGGCTAGTGTGGTCAAGTGGCTAGTAACAGTGATCTGTGCCAGCCAAGGGGTCAAATGTAATGTCATAAAGCCAACAGTAAAGAATGTGGACCATACTGATGGAAAAGGGAGCACTGGACTGAGAAGTGGCGATTGGAAAAAGATCTGTGTCATGATTTCAGTTGCAYATGAGCTTACAGTGGGAGACTGTGGCCAGGAGGGCTAATGCAACTCTCAAATATCTAAGAAGAACATATGAAGAGAGGCTGTGAAGAATTAGCTCTGCATCAGAAGTAGATATGGCCACAGATAGAATACTCTGTTTAATTCTGCTGTCCACAGTCAAGAAAGATGTTGAAAAAGTTGAGAAGGCTCTGTCTGGGAAGAGGCCCTCAGGTGATTAACAGTTTAAAAACCATGCCTTCAAACAGCTTGACTTTAGTTTATCAAACAGATTTACAGAGAGATGTGTTGACAGTGTGCAGGGAACCTCTGCAGGGAACAGAAATGTGATACTGAAGAACTTGAGTCTAGCAGACAAAAGCATGTCAGGATGTAATGGCAGGAAGTTGGATCCAGACAAATTCTGAATGGTAATGAAATGTGCATGTTTAGGAAGTACATTTAGTAAAGGGCAATGACCTGCTGAAGTGAACAAAGGTAGGAAGAAACAAATAGTTTTATTTCAGAGTCTGTTTTTAAAATTAGAATTGGTATTTGGAAAAAAAAAAAGGCTGAAGGTAACACACTTTGTGTGGGCTCTAAGAGTTTCATCTAGGGAAGATCCATTGCTTTTGCTATGTGGGAAGCTGCATTAGAGAGTTGTAATTGTTTCACTTAATCTGGGAAGACATACTCACTAATGTGTCAAGGTGCAGCAACAAGGAAATGTATTTCTTMTGCTCTTTCAGACAGCAACACTGTAAGAAAGCATGAGAAAAATTTGCTGTGAAGAAAGGAGTAAATGATTMTTTTTCTTAATTTGTATAGGAATGATCTAAAAGTATTTTAATTGTAAGTGGTTTTTTATAGATGAACTTCAGAGAGTTTTGCTTGCTTGTTTCTGTTAAACTGCCATTATCTGATTTTCATTTTTGCTCTTTTATGCAACAAGATGTGGAAATCTTTGTTTTTTCGTCRCTTCTCTGGGCACACATCTGCTGCAGTGGTGCATTGTTTTCCTGTTCCTTTGAAATTCTATCCGTTTCTTGTCTGTTACAGAAAGTACCTCAGTGTATATATCATTAGGGGAAAAAAAAAGAAAAAGCCTTCTTGAAGTTATAAAGGTTTTGTTTCCTCCTTTGCCTCTTGGATTGAATGTGTCAGTCAAAAAAGGCAATGGTTGTTTCACTCCTGACACAAGTATATGYGTAAAAATCATGAGAGTGGGAAAAGAGCATCCTAATATTTTGACATATAAATGAAGAGTAGAGTTTAGCAGCGAAAGCTGAAATAAAAGCATATTGTATCTGAAGGCAAATGCTTCAGGGTGAATGTCTATGCTTGAAAATTACTGAATTGAAAAAAAAAAGGCAAACAAAAAAACCCTATGAAAACAAATCCCAGCTGTTCCACTTGATGGCTCATAAAATCTGAATAAAGTCCTTCAAGAGCTTTTTTATAGGAAGATAGTACTTTTTGTATGCATAGTTATGGTAGCATCTGGTTCCCATCTTTGGGAATTCAGAGACTCCACAGGCACCAACACGCTGTCTGCTGCAGAGAAGCTCTCCAGCACAGATAAATGCTGCAGACAACTGTGCAGTGAGTAACATGATGTAATTGTCTGCAAGCTGGAAAGATGTTGGGGAGGAGGCAAAACCTGAATCGGGAAATTTTGATTGACATAAGATGTAGGAGCAGCTCTGGCATAAAATTTCCTTTGTTCACCTGTGAAGAGTGGACTGATAAGCTGGCAACACCTGAGTCAATAAGATTAATCAGTCAAAGAAGGTAAGCTAGGCATACCTAAGGCAAGGAGAATTTTCACAGAGGCTGTGTCTTTTACAAAGGATTCAAACAGGGGGATCAGCAAACTAATTGTCCACAAAGAAAGAGGAGCAGGAAATACAAAGGGCCTTTTATGAATAATCTTACTGAATTTAGTATCAATGAGAAAGGAAATCAGAATTTGTCTCAGGTATTTCTGGCTCATCACATTTGTCCTTCTAAAGCTGCCTTCTTTCTAAAAACAGGACCTGTGTGTAAGTAATAATCACAYTATTCACAGTATGTGAAATTGTAAGAGTAGGTAATGAAATAAATAAGAATTATTACACGTTGTTGACGTCTAGTATCACAGAAAGCAAGATATTCAGGTTATCTTGAACATGCCCACAGACACAGCACTGAGTTTTTTTTCATTTATATTGTGCTCAGCACATTGTTTTCACTTAATGAATAGCAGGAATGAGAAAATAGAGAGAACATGTAACAATTTTGCTTCTCTTATGGCTGGTGATGGACTCAACCTCAAGGAAAGTCAAACCCAGTATGCCTTGAGTACAACTCTGTGCTTGAATGAAGCTTACCTCCATGATGGGACACAGATTATACACAYACACATACACATATATACATGGAAAAAGTAATAACATATATATGTTGTGCCTCAGGTAACCACACTATATTGTATGAATGTACTGGAGCTGTATAGTGACCAAGAGATTTGTGCACTTCTTCAGAAAGCTGAAAAACTGAGTCCTTGGCATCCCTGAACCTGAAAAGAGTGAAAAATGACAGCTCTTGCAACTCAAAAGAATGTCTTTAAATGCTAATCAGGGGTGGAATAGACACTTTTTCTTGTATTAACAATAATGTCAGGTGAGAAGGCTTCACTGTAGAGGGAGGAGTGCAGGACCCACAGGGCCACGGGCAGTGAGTGAGAGGAAATGAGCCCTTCCTTAGATGTGGAGATCAGGGTTCAGCAGGTGCTGTAGCTTCAATTCTCTTCCTCCAGCAGCCACATCTAAAAGAAAAGAGAGGTGCTGGCCCTAATTGGTGACTTTGTGACTAGACCCAGAGAGAAATTTGTGGCTGTGACTCCCTTTTCCACACAGGTGCCTAGTTTTGAGCTACAAAATAGCTGTGGTCTAGGAAAAGGACATAGTTTCAGAAATGTCTGTCTTCAGTGCTCCCTGTGGGTCRGTTTATATGTTTGCAGCACAGGAAGCTGGGGTGGCATTAAGCCAAACGCCTTAATCTTCTCTGTGTGTGGAAATTAGGTACCTAATTGAGATTTTAGCTTCCCCATTAATAGAGTTGCTAAGAAATTGCCATGCATAAGGATGGCCACTTCACCTAGGCTGAAGTTTACACCTGGGTATTAAGAGTATGTACAGACTGAAATTTTCAGGTTTAGCTTGCCCTAAAAATGAAAAGTACCTTGTGTATGCAAAGCAGTGTATTCCTAAAAGAAAGAATTCAAGATTGCTGAAGAGGTCAGGTTTCCATGAGCAATGAGATGAGAATAATTCACAACCATTTTCAAAAACTATTGAAGTGCTTTTGAGCTTAAGTTACAGTGACTAACACTGGAATCCAGACACCTGCAGACATAAGTAACTTCTGAAATGGTACCTGTGAAGCAATCACAGCTTTTTCAGTACTTTCAGGAGACAGCTCTTATAGATGTGTTCTGATTCAGATTTATCTCTGGTTTTGCCATAAAGCACTACTCTTGTATTTTGGAAATTATGTTTATATTTAATTCCAAACAAATCACTACACTTAAACCCCAAACACATTATACATTATGTTAGCTCCAAGGGACAAAATCCTAAATGGAAACAGATCCTTTTCTTTTTCTTCATGCCAGCTCTTTGTTTAGCAATATGGCAATTGCACATACATATTCCAGATGTTCATAGAAACAAAATTCCTCTTTAATTTACAGCAGAATCTGGTTTTATCTCTTGCTGGCTTTGTATTTGTCAAACAAACAAATGTTTAAAGTCTTACACAAAAATATCTTTAGCAGTATTTTGCATGCTTCTTAAAAGGTTTGTAAAATCACAGAAAAAATTCTGATTGGAAGACATACCTGGAGGTCATCTTGCTCTCCTTGCTCAGACCAGGTCTGGTTACATCAGGTTGCTCAGGGCTGTGTTTCATGGAGCTTTCTATCTCTGGATGGACTTTCTAATATTCTGAGGCCAGGTTCCAGTGGTTGGCTCTATTTGTGGTGGAAAAAGGTGCTCTTTATGGATAATTTGGTTTTCCCATGTTGCAATTTGTGTCTTTTGGCTCCCATTCTGTCCTTTTGCACCTCCAAGAGGGATTCTGGCCCTATCTTCTCTAAATCCTCTCCTCAGCTGTACACAGCACCRAGAGATCGCCTACTCAAGACTGAGGAAATCCTGTTGTTGTGACATCTCTTCCCACCTTGCATGCTCCGGCTCCTCACCATCCTGGATGTTCATCTTAGTAAACAGAGAGATCATTGTCTTGTTATACAGAATATTGTAGAGGTGTGCCTTCAGAAAGGTACGGTTCTAGATATATCAACTGCTTATATGGGAGCTCCATATGCTTTGCAGTTTAGCTTCTRCTGGGACTGGGCTTTAAAATCATGCTCCAAATCTGAATTTTGAAGTTCAGGTTTTAATCTCTGACCCTGGCTTTATTTTCCATTGATTTTACCTGAGCAATACATAGTTAGGAGAGARTGAACTTACTAAATATTTGATAAAAACAAGTGTGATTTCAGATGTAGCAATTTYTATAGCTAGTGTTTTATTTGCACTTTTGGTAGTGAATATGGGAAATACTGTGGGATACCCATGGCAGATCACTCATATTTGCTTTGCAAAGTCCTTGGCTGGAAATCAAACAGCCCTGACAGCTGAGCCTCTGTTTCACATGCTCAGGAAGTATTAAATATTGATGTTTCTTGGAAAAAGCCATCATTGCAGATTGAGCCGATTTGGGTACCACATGACTGCGTGTGTAGGCCGCAGAAGGATTTTTCCCTGGAGAGCTTTTCCAAGCAGGCTGCTGCCGTGGGCTACAGGGGATGAAGGTTCAGATAATGCCAGGTCTTGTCAGGTGCTGCCAGGGGTGGGTGACAGGAGTGGGTGGCCAGGGCCAGTCCCAGAGCCCAGCAGGAGCAGCGCTGGGCACTGTGCTCCTCCCTGGGCTCAGGCTGAGGCCAGGCAGGGCTGTGGGCTCGGCTCAGTGGGGCCCCCATGGAAGGGCAGGGCTGTGGGGAGCTGGAATTGCCCTGGATGTGAGGCTGGAAAGGGCTGCAGAGCACCAGTGCGGGCTGTGCAAAGGCTTCTCCCCTGTGAGCTGCCTCGTGGGGCCTCGGTGCTGGCGGAGCTAAAGTTTAGCAAAGCCTAGGATTAGGATTAGAAGGTGTAAGCCYAGAGCTGCATCTGTCATGGGGCTGCAAAAGCGTGGAGCAGTCTGCGCAAAGATTTCTCCCTCGGTGATTTGTAGAGAAATTTGGCTGAGGATCATGTTAATACAGGGGATGAGAGGAATTTCTGCATTGCCTGCAAAACTCACTGTACTGTCAGCAGCTACCAGGTTCTCCAAGCAATCTTGTGTTCATAGCCCCTGGGAAACACACTGGTACATAGACCTGTCTGAACTGTAMTTTTTTGCTGGACTGCTCAGTTTGTTCAGCACTCTTTATTTTTTATACTGGAACTAGTATATTTTCAAATATTTTTGACTCCCACTCTGGAGGGTCATCAGAGATGAATACAGGAGTGACACTCATCTCCCTGGACCGTATCATATTGACAACTAACTAGCACTGCTTTGTTTCTGTTACTGCTTCAGTTACTAGTGAAAGGAGGAATAGGGAAGAGAAATTCAGCCCAGGCACAATTCATTTTGCATACAAACCACAGAAAAACAGCAACAAGTGCTAATTATATTTTTTGAGTTGAGYGCTAACTGTTTATGTGTCTGTTTGTAAACAGAAAATTTCTCTCACACTCATGTGTTTGAAGACATAGATGGTACTGGAACATGCAAACACATATTTGTCTATAGATTATCTTCAGGTTTTCCTCTTAAGTATGGGTATCAGAATAGGAGTTTAACTTGGCTGATCAGTCTCTCTTGACTAGTTGGATCTGCTGAATTTTAGTCAACATCTKCCATGGTAAGCACAGGAAAGAAAGTTCAAAGGGGTACAGTGCTCACAGAATGTCCTTGTTCACTCTCAGTTCTCTTCTTCCTCACTTCCTCAGGACAAATCGTGTTTGTGCTCACCTTTGCCTTGATGCAGGACATCTGCATCTCCCTCATATGCTGTGAGGCTTTACACTCTTGTTTTCCATCTTCTCCCCACCCACTTCTGCAAGGAGCTCTCTGCTCTGCCAAGTGGGTCTGAGTTTCTCTGTCAGGACTGGACTGGGAGCTTCAAGGTAGATGGTGTTTGGTTTTGACCTGCAGCTTCTACAGTTGAGTTCTTTACTGTCTTTTTCAAACTCCTCTACTATTTTGAAAGCACACTGTTGCTCATGGTGATCCAGTTATGCACTTGGCAAAACAGCAGTATATCAAAATTAATAAAGATTAATTAATAAAGAATTAAAAGAAGGCAATGTAATTAATGCCAATCAGCATGAACCTGTGGAAAATAGCACTTGTCAAAATGACTTGTAATCTCATCAAAAAGAAATATCAAGTAGAGTTAATTAAATATAATTGCATTGATGAGAAATTGGTAGTTGATGACTTAAGTCTACTGGGTGTAAAGACACGCAAAGGCTAGGGAAGAAAGGCTGAGTTGAAATAAGGTCTTTTCTCGGAAGACAGTTAACCATTACACATTGAAGACTGGGAAAAGCTAATTAATGATGATTTCTATAAACATGCAATGCACATCTGTGGCCTGTTATATAAGAGAGCAACCATGGTGAGCAATTGCACAAAAAATTAAAAGAGAAAAAAGATTACATAGCTACATATTTGGTTGCTGCTACTTTTTATTTACATAATATAGTACCTTCTACCACTAATGCACCATTTAAGTCTGTGGAAAGATGTTGGTCAGAGTATGACATGGTGTTAAAGCTTCATCTCTTTGAGAACCAGTACACAAAGTGTTTTGCCTTAGTTTAAACTTGAGTGAAATTGAGCTGGGAGAATCATGGAGGTTCCTTTAGGACACAGTTCCTTCGTTTCTGTGCCCTTATTTAGGGTTTAGAATAAGGGCATAGGGTTCTAAGGGCGTTCTAGATTTCAAATTTCAGGATTTGTAATTTCCTTCTGACTAGTTTCCTCCATCATATTTTAGTGTCCCTTAATCATCTCAGTTGCACCAAGGGAAAAAGCTTTTGAAGTAATCCCTTTCTTCCACCTTCTTATCCAGTCCTTGCCTACCTAGTGTGGTGCAAAAGGGTCAGTTGTGATGAATTTTTTTTTAAACTTAAATCCCTTTCTCAACAGAAATAGTGTCCTGAACAGAATCTTGTCTTWGTGTGAAGCCAGTTAGAAACCTGCCAAGAACAAACAGGATAATTGGCCTGCACAAATTGCAGACTGTCTTAGTGTGGCAAGAGGAATCTGAAACACAAGCTGTAATGTTTAAATATACCTAGTGATAAGCTTACTTTGTTGTTTTGTTCTGTGTGATTGCCTTCTACTAAAGGCTTCTGAGGAAAAGGAGTAAGCAAGGTATGCTCCTGGCTGTGCTTTCAGTCTTTTGGCAAGCTCAGCACCTCGGTACCACACCACTCAGGATGGTGGATGTTAATGCTTTTTTCCCTCCTCCCACTGTGATAATATGTATGYCTTCTACTTATCTGTAATATAAGCAACCTCATTCAGAAGTTCAGAGAGAAAAATATTTGCCTGTCAAGCATTTTGTCAGTTTTTGAAGCTARAAATAATGCAAAGCCTTTCTTTATTTTGGTTTTAATAAATCTGACAGACTGAAGGCTCTCAGAAGTATTGAGCCTATCTTTAACAAGGCTCTTCTGCTCTTCTCACATTTCCACATGTTGTCCCCTGCTTTGTCTCCCTCTGATTCATACCTGCATTATCCAGTCATCACGGATTATTCGTGACAGTACATGGRTAAATATTGGAGAGGGATCCAGTTCCCACTGAGACAAAAATAAGTGCTTAATATGATGGAGGCTAGGTCAGGTTCTTTGTAAGGTGTCTGGTAACTGTTGGGTGATATTTATCACTTTTGAAGTGACATCAACAGATACTGCACTTCTTTGGGAAAGATAACCTTAGCTCATGTCTTCATCTTTCTGTACAAAGTTTATTTGTGGAGAAAGAAGGCTTTAGTTCTACAGAAACTTTTTAAAAGAGCACTCTGTGAGGCATAGTTGATAATTAACTTGATGCCAGACAAGGTAGTTTAGATAATAAAATAAGAAGAACTCATACTCATTAACTCTATATTCCTATTAAAATGAAATTTATTTCTCCTGCTCTTTTTCTTTTTGGCATTTGGATTATAAATTCTACACAATGTCATGGACCACTGGACAGTCATCTGAGTGCAGCTTGCTCTGAATAAATGATGCTGAACAGCATTAGGCAAGTCTTGTTCCTTTACAGAGATAATTTTTAATTTAAATTTTGTTTGAACTAAAAAMCAGGAAAGGAACTAATTAAAATTATTAACAGGTATTTCAGTTAGCATAATCTGTCAGTTAGAGAAAAAAATCTATCCGCCACAGACTGTTCTGGCACCATTTGTACTGAAAGCCTTTGTGTTATGATCTTGATTGACAACTGGAGGGGGAAGGAGTTACTTAATCAGTAGTATCAAATCAATACTTTTTGCACAATGGCAAAATTCTGAATAGCAYGAGGGGAGCTCCTTTCTCTGTTAAATAAATGTTAGCTCGATGTTTTCTAAATACATGGTTTTCATCACATATATTTAATGCTGTTGACACACTTCTCTTTGCTGTTCTGCTCCTCCTAAGTGTCCCTGAACCAGTGGCCATGGAAACTCTTACCTGCTGTACATTCGGTTACCTCCAGCGCTGCCTTACCGGGCTGCTTGCTAATGAGCATCGTTTGCTGCTTCATTTGTACAAGGTCATTCTTAATTCTGGCTTCAATGCCAGCTCAGCATTGAAGAATCTCAGCATTAACATCCCTTGGGTGTTTTTTTTTCTTTTGGTCTAGGAGAAAAAAAATGGAATAAATACATATTTAAATATAAATAGTACTTTGTTTAGCATTTAGCTGATGTGTCATCTTGCCAGTTTGTTATTTATTTATTCATCCTGTAAATATTGAAATATGAAATTTTACCAATTTTTGCCTCTGCACTATATGTCTGGGTCCTTCCTGTATACATTCTAGTTCTGCAGACAAGATCTTAAAAATACTATGGATTTATTACTGTCTTTCTGGCTGGTGTATGGTGTACAGTATTATTTGCATGTGATTATATAATTCTGCCCTTGTTGTTAATACATTAATTGTCATTGTTCTGCTGACTGACAGAGCCCTATCTGGCTTCAGCTCTTTCTGAGCGCTGACAAGGCAGCCCTGTCTGTATCAGCCTGGCTTTCACAGAGCCTACCCTGCAGTGGTGAAGGGACTGACTGAGCAGCAAGAAACCATGGCCAGAAWTGCTGAATAGTTGAACCTGGTTTGCTTTTCAGAAATGTGCTATCTTGGAATTAAGACTGAAAATACTAAGTCCCATTTTAAGGCCCATTAGCATTATGGAACCCATAAAGCCACATGAGAGAGAGGTTTTTTTGGCCCAAACGTGTGGGTTTTCTTTCCTTAGGAAGCATAGAGCTGTGTGCACACGTGTTGCACAAAAGCAGGGGGCACAAGGCTGCTCACCTACCCCAGAGCTCCCTTTGGCACTGAAAAAATGAATCACAAACAACACAGTTTTCTTTCAGCTTGAGCAGTATTAGCAGTGGGAGAATAATAATCTTGTGAATTTGAAAGCAGAGGTAATTTGCTCATGGTAAATGGAGGACAGTTAAAAAGCTGCCTCTTTTATWCCAGCATTTCAGAGTGAAAACTGCTGGAGGGTTCAGGGTTTACYCATCTGGATGATATGCAAAGGAATTAAATGGTGCTTATAACACCTTGCTAACTTGTCCGTTTGTTGAATAGGATATTTGTTTGAAGATTATTTACTGGTCTTCCTTCTCCAGTCACTTCAGTGCTAACTCAAAAATTACTTATGCAGGGGAGTAATTACTTATAAGGGGAGTAAGAAACTGCTTTAGGAATTTCAGTTCCTAAACAGTATTGCAAGTAGTTGAGTGAGACTTGCTGAATCACCTAGTTGTGACAGGATCATGGAACTAATTGGTAATTCTGTCACAAATGACACAACAGGTGGAGAAAGCAGCACTGAGAAACTGGTTATGGGTTAAATATTTCTTATCCCTAAACTTGAAGTTTTATGAGGTGATCAGGCTCAGTTGTCACTGTTTTGTGAGAAGTAGAAATGGTGTTTCTGAAGCAAAGAGAAAGGCAAATGAAGGGTAATATTAACACTTGTTTTTATTGGATTTAAAGGGAAAACTGCAATTATACCTTAAATGCCCAAAATTTTCAATTTAATTAGTAGCAGAAACAGATTCATGCCTCTTGGCATGTCCCATGGKGGTGTGTATGGTGTGTGCATTCATTGTAATTTTTAGTAAGGGATGCTGTACTTTACAGCTAAGCAAACTATGTATAAGAGAGTGAGACTTGACTAGTTTGTGAAGTTACTGCAGAAAAAAGCCCCATACCCTTGACAAAGAGAGGGACACGTTTCAATGTATGCATAATGTCTGTTAAAAAAAAAAACAAACAACAAAGCAAACAACCTATGAAAAACCTGTCATATTTGTAAGGATGGACAGTATCTGGAACAGAATRTCTGAAGTATAATCTGAGTTTTAAAGAATAGGGCATGAAATGGAAAACAACTCCAAAGTGCTGCTACTTTTGTCCTGTTTTCTGTCCATAGATGGTGATGGAATACTTCCACAGTGTGCCAGTGCTGGCACACGACCCCATTCCAGTCACCATCAAAATAATCAAAAGGAGCATTTGACTCCTTGTCAAGTAATGGTTTGGAAAAAATCTTCTCTCTATCCAGAGGGTGTCTAAAGATTTGTTTTAAATGCCTATAAGAAACCCACAAACACATGAAKGACCAAGCCATAAATAATAAAAGCTGTGGGTTTTTTTCAGAGTAATGAGTTGTTCAAAGACAAAAAGCAATTGCAGAACAGTGGGTTGTAAGTACAAAGTGCCATGTTTGTCTCTCTTTGTAATGGTTGCTGTCTTAGCACTGAGCTGTGCTAGCAGAAAGTWGATCAACCACCAAAGCCAGTGATAGAGAACAGGAGGGAGTGCAAKGCTAGAGTCAGGGGAAGGAAAATAAATGCTTAAAATCTGCAGTGGAAGGTGCTGAGGACAGTTTTCTGTCATGAAATGCCCAGTGTCAGGTCGATTGCTATGGGTTAATTTTGCTAGGGGGGCTCCTTGTGTTGAGGCCCAGATACTGCTGCCAGTCATAACCACACCTTGGTTGTATTGGGCATTGGAGAAGCATCTTCTCTCTGGGAGCATAGGTTCACTGTGATCCAGAAGCAGCCATTAAGGATCTTACTCATTCACTCAAAGATAGATAGTAAGAAAGGAGATAAAACATTGAAAGGTCYCTCACTGTTCTTCCTGAGATCTTCTCCTTTGCTTGCAAATCTTTTTAAGTTAGCTTCTTATCCTCGTACTCATAAGACACAGTCCAAGCTGCTGCACTTGTTCCCATGATGRTATTAGGATCTTGCTTAGGCAACCACTGCCATTTGTTTCTAGCTCTCTCTCTAGATCAAAGTCTTTCATACRTTGACTTCCACTGCATCCTACATTCTGGATTTTCTGAAGGAAGGAACCTGCATCTGAAGAGACTGGCATTTCTTCAGTAGGTAGCTCTTCTTTTCTCTTGTTTTATGGAAGAGCCTGATGTTCTTCTAAAAGTACCTTATCTTTGGTGTTTTCTTCCCTGGCTTCTTGCACCTTACTGCTTCCCCKTATTTAGTTCTGTAGCGTCAGATTAGTTGCTGTCTTGATCTACCTCTAGTGTAAAACTGATATGCATAAAAAGAACAGTGATCTGTCACCCTTGTTCTTTKCAGGCCAGCTGTGGAGAGATCTGTTTCCTCTATTAGTGCACTCTGTAAAAAAGAGAAAGTGACTTTAAAGACTGAACAGAGGGCTCTTGAAAGCTTGAAGAGTTTGAACACTTGTATTGCCCTAATTTTCAGTACTTTAACCAGATAACTCAACAAATTTTATTGTAGTTTTAAAAAATAAATGAAATATGTCGTATTACATATTTAGTACCTCTCTCAATGACAACTGTCAGCTTAAGGCAATTGAACGGTGACAACAAATCATTCTATCAGCCTGCTGCAAGGTGGTGCCATTAGATCTTTGTTGCTGGAATTGTACATGAGCTAAAGCACTTGAATTTGTATGTGAGCTCATGCCTTTTGTTGCCATTGAACAGACAGGGATATGTATGCACTGCCTTTGTGTCTGTCATGTCTTGTGGCTCTCAAACACCACTGGAGAATCTGTGGTGTTCCCACTCTTGACATAGCATAACCATATTTCAAAGGTAGAGGAATTAAAATAATTTGCTTTTATTATACTTCTTTTGTGACTCAGACTCTGCATGCATCAGGCACTATGTATTTCATATACCTCAGTCTACTGAAGCAAGGACTTTAAATCAAGCACTTGTTGGAGTTTGTAGTTGGACTTTAAAATGTTGAACGTGTGCCTCACTGATTTCTGTACCTGGATCTTTCAATATGAGAAGTGTTTATTTTGGGTAGGGAGGGGAGCACCAAGTAAAAAAGTGCATCAAGCAATGGATTCACAAATACTCTTTTTTGTTTTGGTAAACTTTTTCCAAGGCCATYCAGAACCAGGTGAAAAACAGCAGGTAGAAAGTGCATATCTTTGAAATTATGTCAAGCTATTCTACCATTTCATGTTTGTTTAATGTATGTGAAGAGCTAATTTGGCTTTATAGACTATTTCAATTAGATTGAGTATAATCTGTGCTCCCAGCATTCACAGAAATGCCAGCATGAACTCTCTAGATAGTGATTAAGCTAGGTCAAGAGAATTTCTTGTATGCTTTCCTCCCCATTAGAGCAAATTTTACTTCTGAGTAAAGGGGAAATATGCAGACAATGTAGAACCATGACTTTAACATTTGAAAATTAGAGAAAGAAGTAAATATGGAGGCTAAATTGCAAAGTACATCATAGACCAAAATAACTTGATGAGCTGACTCAAAATTTTGCATCGTTCACCTGTTCCCAGTCAGGACTGCAGGCTGTCCTGGTTGTACACAACCACARGAGAAACTGGATATGTACCAAAGCCCAGGAGCTGTTTGGCTTTTTGGCATAGGCTCTACRGCTGCACCAGAGGAGGCAGCAGGAGGGATACAGGGGTAAAATGATGCTGATGAATCAGCAACATAATTCTTGTGGAATGAGGAAACATCTGTGAAGCTTTTCTGGGGGGGAAAAAAAAAAGAGGCTGATAAAACCAATACCATCTTGGGTATTTACTGAAATTATGAACTTTCATGCCATTTTGTTTTTTCTTTGGTGTATGTCATGGTCTGCTGCTGTCCCAGCAGGGGTATTTAACAAGTCCTAGAAAAAGAGAACTGTGTTTGTGGAAGCTGCTGTGCACATTTGGTAGGATGTTAGGATAAAGAGACAGAACAATCAATTTGTCAACACACAGCATTAGGCAAAACCAAAGTGAAGATAAATATATTTTTTCTTTTTGAAACAGTGTGAATCTTTTTACTGGCAAGCTCAGCTGTAAATGCCTTTCCTTTTACTTCCAGGAAGTCTGCTTTTGACCGTGAAGGCTTCTGAGCAATCTCTGTAGTACGCTGTAAGACACAGCGTCTGCAAAGTCACTGCTAAGAAATTGGTAATCCTTCCTGAATTGCAGTCCTACTGTGTTTGYGGTTAGCACAGCACCCTTGCTTTACATTTTTCCCTTTGTAATATATGCTCTGCTGGATTTTAAAAAAATGTTGCAAAAGCTTTGAWGATGGATAACACAATTTCTTTTCCACAACACCAGGAGCCTGCATTGTGGATGGAAGAGGCAGTGAAGTATTCCAGCAGGAAACATGTTTAGTGGATAAATGGACAGGAGATCTGTTCAAGTGTATTTCTAAGAGCCGTCCAGAAGAAGGAGCTTGATAATGCCGTAGTACTGAGACTGTATCAATACCCTACAGAGCCCTCTAGTTCTGGTCATTTGTAGTGGCTGTTTCTCKCAGAAATCTCATAATAGGACAATTGTTCTGAATAAGACTGTGAGGAAGTGCTGSCACACAGGTTTTATGGTACTCAGCCTTGAGTGTTCAGCAGAGAGCCTGTGTGGGCTAGGCCAGAAACTCAGAGAGGTTGCTGAAGGTTGGGTTGGCAGTTTCAAGCTCCAGAACCAAAACTGTCAGATGCAATTTCTTCCAATTACAAGGCTATATAGTAATTTTAGTCACAATTTATTTAAAACRTAACTTAAAGACTGCAGTTTGATTTGTAAAGTCAGAAACTAAAATGAAAATGTTTGRTCATTTTGTCAAATTACATGAACATGTCAATTATTAATGTACATRGAACAGAGATGTAGACATAGAAAAATATACTTGTACACTAACTGAATTATTCCCTTCTGAGTTCTTTTTGGTGGGAAATTATACAAGATGGAATGAAGTCTTGGAGTGGAAATCAGAGAATCAAAGAAATGTCGCCCTGTATGATTTGGTATAATGGCACTAAGGGAGCCTGAAGGTGTCTCAATTTATCATTTGCAAGACAAGAACCTTGCATTTAAAATGAAGCAGGAAAGCCTTCAGAAACGTTCTTTCAACAGCTCCATTTCAGCATTTGTAATTTTCATAGCGTACTTGAATTCCTTTAAAATATCCTTTGGTTGCATTGACTCACAGCTGGTCAAACCCACTTTTCCAACTAAAAAATGAAACTGAAAATCCCCTTCCATGTTCTCTTCAACTTTCTACGTAATAAAAACGACTGACCAAAAATTTTCATTCTTCCTTAAGAGCTTTCTCTGATTGAGACCCATAGAATAAGGGTCAGCATATTCTTGCCTACTCAGTATTTTCTTATGCTAGTATACCTTATGTCTCATTGTGCCCTCCTTTTCATTGGTACTTTTCCATCCATAACATTTTAAATTCTTCATTCATTTAGTTTGTACTTCATCATTTCCTATCAGCTGCTAAGGTGCAGGGAGTGAGCCTTCAATCACAATCACAAGATTGGCTTTTCCCCCTGCTTCCCTCCTGCCTTCACCTATGCTGCTCTTTATAAAAACCAACTAAAATATGAAGCTTAAAAGAGTTATTTTTCTGCAAACCTGCCGCTGCTCTTGTGCACATTCTCATCTTAGATTGCTCCAGGGGAGATCTGGGATATTTGTTTCATTCATTAAAAAGTCCTGAAAAATTGGATGGAGGGCTGTCTCCTATTCACAACTTTCTTAAAGTAGCTCATGGGATTTATTAGGGTATTGCCTCTCTGCTATAGAATTCAGTTACTTGCATAAATATTTTTTGAACTCTCCTATGACCCATATGATATTTACAATAATTTTTGTACACTTGGTTTAATTTCTTTCAAACTTTATTGGTTTTATCCTTATTATATGTGATGGGAATTTCCCATGAGAAGAGGGAAAAAACCCCAATGAAGTATGACTTGAAAAAATACCCTCTTAGTTGTATACATTCTTTGTAGAAGAGATAGAAAACTGTGTCCTTAATTGGTAACATAATAAACTGATGCATGTGCATGCATTCTCTTAGGCTTATACTGTATTTGGGAAAAAATGTGAAATTACAAATGTTTTTCAAAATATAAAAAAGCTTACTAAAAGATCGAGTAAAACCTTTTTCTTTAAAAAAACCCCATTCATTATTGTAACATTGAGATGTCTGCACCATTTTTCTCTTCTTTCTTTACTTTCTGAAATTCACATTTGCATGGTATTAAATATGCCATAGTATAAATAATATGTACTTTGTAAGATAAAACCTTATAGCAGAGTAAGTGAAACACAAAACAACAATACAGACCATAGCACTGTATTGTTGGKATGACTTACTCTTTTCTATACATTTCAACATAAATAGAAATGTAGAGAGTGACTTTTCCAAAAGTGGTGAATTTTGTTGTCTGTTGTGCTTTTTCTTCTGAAATTCTGAAAGCACAGCAAGTGTCCTATCGAGCTTGAAGCTATTACTGACTTTTAAAATTTAATCAGTGCTCTGGATTGTGGATAGGAGCACAAAAGAAAAGTTTGTCATATGGTCCCTCCATCTCTTGATACAAATACACTCTGTCTCCTGCACTGGTGGTTTTTATTGCACCTCTGCTGTACGTTCAAGTAATGTATGACCAAGCTATGGCTGTGGAGCTGTAAATGCAGTGTTTTCTGTTAAGATATTTTTCATATTTTTGTCCATTCTACACAGTGGTATCTACAATGCCATAGTACTTTTCATTGATCTAGGGTATGATAGTATTTTAGATAACACCGATATAAAAATTTAATTTGTTTGGCTTTGCTTTCATTTTAGGAGACCTAAATTCTTTCATTTTAGGAGACCTAGGGTTGCTGGAACTTCCTTTGTGTCTTGGCCATTGTGCAAAGCCAGCGATTAGATTGTGCGTGTGAGCTGAAGAAGAGATTTGAACTGTAAGAGCGGCTTTCCCAAATTAGGTTTAGAATTTGCAAGGCAAACGACAGTACCAATTCATGTAATTCAAGATTCCTAAAGTTTTCAGGGCATTCAACAATTTTAAGACCTTATAGGAACGTATCTAGTAGGGGAAAACACATAAACTTCTCCTGTCTATCTGTGTTTTCTGATTATGTCAAAACTCCAAACTTTGTGCTTCCCAGCATAGTTGTGCTACAGATAGGTGGTGTCTTCATGTTATTTACAGTCCCTTCAAGTAATAAAGTTAGACTTCATGGCCAATTAATCTGGAAGGGAAATGAGGAAATTTACAGAACACTTAACATCATACAACTTTATGAAAACTACAGGTATAGGAGAGCATTTAGATTTAAGAACATAGAAGATACTAATGCAGTAAAAATGCAAAGGGCAGTTTTGCACACATGCTGTATGGGGCAGCCAGGCACAGAAAGATCAGCAGTTCAAATTACGCACCTTCTCTAATAGAAAAGGTGGCTTCTGAACAAAGAGAAATGCAATGACTGTAGGACTACCAATATTTCAACATGGGTCAAATGGGATACTGAAATGAAAATATGCCTGTATTTCTGCTGGTTAAAGTTCTTTTGTCTTGGTCTTTTTTCACAGGGTTTTGTTTCTGCCCCCTKCATGTTAACCCTCAGTACTGCAGTACCACCGAGGATGTGTGCCATATTGCACTGCTTGCATTTTCAATCTCATTATTCTTGCATGATCAGAGAAGCCAGAAATTGCGTTGGAAACCTCAGGGGCCTCTAAAGTGAAAAGTCAGGCAGAGATGCTAAGCTTAACACTGTTAGCTCTGTCTGCTTAATTTAAAGTTCAGTAGCAGATTATCTTTTACTTCAGCAGTGTCAAAACCTTCATTAGAAATGAAACTATTGGTGATGAACGTGTGGCAAACAGTCTGTGAACCTTACCTAAGGCCTGTTTATCTGGGGCAACCACTGGAGAGAGTAAGAGGGAATTGCTTTGGCTGGCATTATGATGCATGAATGAATTTGAGTTGGTACTTCTGTGGAGCTGTTGAAATGATGCTGTGAGGAGGTGGGGGTAAAGGGAAGGAAATGGTTTTAGAGAAATTACACTTTTCAGTTGCTGGCATTTCCTTTTTCCTTAAAACAAAGAATTTAAACACTGGACAAAAGCAACAGGAGTCTAATGCGGAACAAGTGTCCAGATGCAAACACTGGGATCAAAGTCAGTCTTGTTCTGTGACTATGGATGGGTTTATGTGATTTTTCTCAATGCAGGGATGCTATATCTCTTTGGAGCCTRTGTTTTAAAAGGCAGCTCCCCAGCCCCCCAGTACCATATTTATAGCTGGCAGCTAGCAAGCTTCATCTTACCTGTTCAGGTATTTTATCACCTTAAAAACAAACAAACAAGAAAACACTCCTAAAACCAACCAACCAACCAAAACCCAACAAAATCCAAACCACCCTGAGCATTAGTGGTGAGAATGAAGGAGCACAATCTGTTGGGGCTTGACACGATGGACCCTTCCCAAGCCTTGGTGAGCGTGCCATCCCACTGTGAGCGCAGAGGCTTGCAGACAGGCTGGCTCTGTCAGCTCTGATAGCCACAGCATTTGCTTTTCCACCCTCAGCTGCTGATTTACTCCAGTGCTTTTTCATCAGATAACTTATTTAAATAATGCTAACAGACAGGTGGGGAGCAGTCACTAAGAAAGCTCTAGTGGCTTAGATGGGCAAAGGGAGATTTTAAGATATTTAAGGAAGGCAGATTTTAGTTAGAATCATTAACCACTGAATTCATAGGAGGTGTACTGCCAGACAATTTTCATCATGGTTTTTTAGCGTCTCTTCTATCTGTGGTAGATCTCTGGTATGTATTAGCAACAGCAGGAGAGCCCCATTTTCCCTTAGCACAGACTGGAAATGCTTTTTCAAAATAGTGAGTGGCAAGGGTTGCATATGTGATTTGGATTTCAAATTCAGCTCCTAATGCTAACACTGCTACTAGCTTAACAGGAGCATTTCAATATAGAAGTATATAGAGAAGAAAAGGGGTTTCTTCTTCTGAATASAGCAGTGGAGTTAGATGAAAGGCCTGTGGAAGTTTTCTGTGATTATCTGTGTAATTGTTTTAGACACTATGAGAAGTAATGGCCTCACTTATTGTCAGTGCTGCTTGTTCTTAAAAATCAGTCTTTCACCCAAAAAAGCGAATTATCCTTGGAGCTTCAGAGATCTAGATTTAYTATTTTTTTCTCCACTAACTGATATGAGCAAGAAAACGTACCAGATTCATGAAGTCCTTCTCTGTATGTTTGTGTTCCCAGAGTTTTGCCTACAAATGTAGCAAGAATATTAACAGAAGACTTGTAACTTGCACTGTCCCCTTGAGGTGGAGAGTGGACAGGAGTTGGCTGATAATGCCAGAACAATTGATCTTCTGCCCCTGGCTGAGGGCCCTGCAAGRAAACAAGGGTGGTAGGAAATCATCTACAGGTGGATGAAATATCTTGACAGCTTGGTCCTTGCCTGCACTCTGTAGGAGTGGTACCTGYTGATACCCTGGGGATCATTCTTTGCTTAGGCTTTTTGAAGTTTCTGGATTGGTGGTGTGATGTTGATAGTGCTGATGATGAATAGAAACACTGTTTTCTGCTGAACACCTAATACTGTCAAAGGTAAGTTCAACAGAAGCAATGTGAATGCGTCTGATCTACTACCTCTTGACATATTGAATGCCTTGTACATGTTGGCAGTGCTTTTGGTGTCACTGCCAGTCCTTCATTATTGCCAACTGACTTTGTTTTAGAGTCCTCAGAAAAATACCAGGAGTACCTTGTGGCTGGTGTCATCCTCAAACGCCATCACAGCAGAGACAGGCTCCTGCCCAGCTCTGGGACASTGCTGAATTAGAAAAGCTAAGTTGTTACATTCTGAAGCATCTGTGAGCTCATGAAGGTGCAAAAAGATGCTGTAGCCCCAAGTGACAGAGTGGGTAATTGCTTCATGCTTTATAAGCATGGAGATTGAATGCCTAGGATGTTAGCTTTGCTGGCATACCACTTCCTTTATTTGTTTGTTTAATTATTAATTTTTTTTGTTGCTGTGTAATGTGCACACAGCTGGGACTACTAGCCATTTTCCAGAAGTCTTAGCTATGAAAGGAAACCCTTTAATGAAATTCGAAATTAAATTTTTCCCTTTCCATTGGCAAGTGTTTCAGGTTTTTCCATTTAATTWAAAAAGATCCCATGTGTAGAAAGGGAAACACTCTCCGTACAAATGTGTTCAGTCTGTTTTGTTGTGGACCATATATAGAAGACTCAACGGTTTTTTTTTTTTTTTGACACAGATAATTTCTTTTTAAAGTTATGAGGTTTTTATCAATAAAATATCTTTGGCAAACGTTTGAGTATGTTTAAATGAGTGTATAGTACATTTTATGGTTCAAGCCCACTAAAATTCAGTTTATGGTCACCTTTTGTTTTGCAGCAGACACTTGTGCTTGTTGGTAATGTCACCTTTGATTTGGTTTGCATGCACAGTAAATAGCTACCTGGTAACATATGTGTCTCATCAATGTTCTAAGTAGATGCACAGAGCTTAAAAATGAGGCTTAGTGCTGTCAGCCTTAGAAGACTGGAAGGGACTTCTGCAGTGAATGAATTTTTTCTCTCTAATTATTTAAACAACACACAACATCTCAACCGAACGTGTGGGCTTGTGGTGATACTTGCTCAGTGAGTTTCTGTGGCTTGTGTTATGCAAGAGGTCAGAAAGGGTGGTAGGATGATGCTTTTGCCTTCAATACAAAAAACTAGCCTCTTCAGAAGATTACTGAACTCTTCCCTTCTATTTTGCAGAATTTCACAAATTAGGCTTGTATTATTGCATCCCACTGTTTTCATACAAGCTTTAAAAAGACAGATTCAAGCACAGACTGTGCTTTGAAAGGAGTGTTTGTGTGCTTTTTATACATTTGGCAGTTGCCATGGTTAGTTAGTGTCAGCACAACACAGTTTACAATCTAATGAGCTATTTTTGAGAAAATTCATTAGCTACAGAGCACGAGTTTGTGCATATGAGCTTGTGCACATGCACGTGCACAAGCATATCCCAGCACACAGCCATTCACTCTGGTTACATGACCCAAACATCCAGTTTAGTGGTCCATCCTTCAGTGAACCAGCCTGTTACCTTATGTATACCTGGTCTGGGAGGAATAACATTGCTTGCTGGTTTTGGAAACTATCTTACAGTAAGAGAGAGGTATTATGTAGCACCTGAGTGCTGCTACCAGCATTTGACATAGTTCTGTGTTATAGCTGTTTCCCCATTAGACAAGGTAAGAGGGGATAAGAGAGGAACTGAAACATCCTGAAAAACCCAGATAGTGCAGTACTGAGGGGAGACAGCTGAGCGACCATTATGCACAGCCAAGCCATTCACAACTTAGCTTTGTGCTAGAGCTTCTAATCAAGTGCTGACTTCTGTGGAGCAGAGAGGAGGCCAGGGTTATTTGCTCTGCCAGAGTATCCATCTGTGCTGCTCTTCATTGTAGGTGAGACTGTTTCCAAGAACCTACGGATCTAGGAAGCATTTCCTGAGTGGCTCAYGTGGAGGCATGTCAACTTGAGTCTGGCTTGTTAGCTCCAGGTGTCCTCCTGCGGCTGCTTCCAGCAGCAGCTGATAGCTGAGCTGTGGTTCAAGGCCACTTGTGGGTGATGACGGTGAGTTCAGTGAAGTTCCAGGGCTTGTAACTTAGGCAGGCCTGGATTCAGGGCAGAATGTCACTGTTAGAGTCTCTATATTGGTGCTTCTGTTGATTTGTCATGGTTAAATTGTCCTGAAATACTGGAAGATTGACTGAATTTACAGAGTGGTGACTAAGCACTAGAAGGTTTGGACTTAGAAAGCTTGTTTTGTTGCTTGAGGCTAAAGGAATTAGTCTATTAACTGTGTAGAAGAGGTAGACTTTAAATTGAGCTACTAGAAGGAGAGATGTGGTCTTGTACTTTAAAGCAAGTGTAGTACATAAAAGATTTCTCAATGGGCTTTTTTTGTTTCATATCTTTATTTCCAGAGCAACTGTGAACAGGACTTGTCTGAAAAGCAATGCACATAGGTGTCTCTGATGAAAATTTAAACATTTTATTGCTATCTAAAATTGATATTAGATTGTATATTTTGTTAAGTTTTTTTTACAGAAGTAGTAACATTTCCTACCTCTTCCTTAAAAAAAAGAAAGCAAAACACCCAAAAAACCCCAACTCCCCCCAAACCTATAAAAAGAAAGGTTTTCAACAAAAGCTGGAAATCAGTTGAAACTCGGCCTCATCAGAATATTGATTTTTTTCCCCTCATCTTTTATGTGGGCTAAATTCTCTACCTGCTCTAGGCATTACTGATGGTAAAATGTTGTGTGCGCCTTTCATGAAGGAATAATGTCTGGTAGCAATTCCCAAATACTTACATTTCTTTAAAGTAAAATTTTGTATTAGAAATTTTCCACAAGAATTGTTTTGACCAACCATGCTTACAAAGACATTTAAAAAAAGGTCCTCCCAGGAAGAATTTCCTTGSCATTCCCTGAAACGGAATTCCCAGGAAACTGGACGCATTGTGACAAATAGCGGACAATTTCAGTGAAGAGGTAAACAGCCCTATTTTTAGTCTCTCTCAAACACTTGAAGAGAGCTCATAGATGTTAAATCCTTGATACATTAGTTATTCCTGGCCCACCCAGGCTGTTCTGGAGAACATGTCCTTGGTGAGTGCTGARGATCCTACCAGTATTGTTCAAGGGTACAAATTGATCTGAATTGAAATTTCAGGGCATTTCTCCATAGGGATGTTAAGRATTGTTCCGCTGTATGGGCTAATTGGGGTCTAGCGGTGTAACTGGAATTCTGGACACATAAATTAGTGTCATCTTCAGAAAGAACCCGAGCTAAGTGACATATTTTATTGAGTATTCCTTTTAGATCTAATGTAATTTCAGATATTTGTAAGATTAAAACAGAGGCCTAATATGATAAATTCTGTAAGTGGCTAGATTAGGTGCTTGAGAACAGTTAATATTGAGGAAAGTCTTTCTTGTTATTATTTTGGTCTGAGGGAGGAAAGRTCCTCTCAGATTTATGCTTAAAGATACCCCAGAGTAGTAGTATTACTATTTCACCAATCATTTAAACAAAAATCAAGCAGTATTTTAAAATTTGAAAAATTAGGAGTAATACAAGGACTTAAATGTTGTTTTTTTTCCCACCCTTTCTTTTCTTGTAGTCTGTGAGCTCTCCATGTGCACTGGAGTAGATCCCCATGTAGTTAAGTAACAGAAGTAGTCAATCCTGCTTCAGATTTCATCTTAAATTAACAAAACAGATCATTATTTTATGAAAAATACATAAAAGAGAGGTGAGCAAGCAGATAATGATGTGCATCTCTCCAATCAGTTTCCCTAGTTCCCTTTCCCCAGTACAGGTGTTTGTGCTGTACATSAAGCACGATACWAGAAGAGGGGATCTGGGTGCRGGGCATGCAAAGGYGACTGAGAGAGCCAAGGGCAGGGAWGTGGGTTTTTGAATTTTCTTTATGTGGTTACTATCAAGCAGAATTCTGCTWAGTGCCCTGGCATGCTCCTGACAGCTCCCAGGATTCTGGTCATTCTCATCACAAATTGGTTTCTGCTGTTACAAATCCAAGAGGAAAAGTGAAGTTCCTAATTGAATGTAAAGGCTCTCTGACTTGACTCACAGCTTACTCCAGGGCTGCTCTGTGTCTACTTGCAGGCCATGAGCAGGAATGAGTTTTCTGTTTACAAAACAGCACATTTGGCTGTGCTGAGGCTGCCCATTTAGGAAAAAAAAAGAAAGAAAGCAAGCAACTGAAAAATGTAGTGTCATGATGTATTTGAAACATTCAATGGTATGTAATCCATCAGGGCAACTGAGGTTTTACCACAGTAGGTTATGCTGCAGTCTGAACTCACTGTGCTTGCTTGGTAGGCATATTGCCAATGGAAAAGATGCAGAGCTGTTTTAAATCTTTAAAGCAGCAATTGTTTTCTTCTTCTTAGATTTACTTGAAGCTCTGAAGAGTGCAGGTAGTATTTTCAAAGTTTAAACAGTTCTTGTTGTTTTTTTATTATGTTTATAAATTCCAAAAGATTGTCAGGGTGTTGCTCAAATGAAGGATAAGTGCACCACAGTCAGCTGTGGTTGGAAAACTTGAATATGTTACAGAAGATTGAAAATTATGAGGCAGGTTTTCAGAATACAAAATCAATAAATAGGTTTATCTGTCAAAACTGTAATTCATGTAAAGAAGTGATTGGAATATGAAGATATAACTGAGGGAAACTTTGCTTAAGAATAACATTATTGCAGATTTTATTTGACTTCGGGTGGTTTTACACTTTGGCTGTCTACAAAGAATGATTTTGATGATGCAGATAATTTGAAATGGATTTTTTTTGCAAACTTTTGGCAAATCTCTTCATTCACTGTGAGTGTAGTTTGCTTCTGAAAGGCTTTTCCATGTGCAAAAAGAGTTCATGATGAAGGATTTCTGTGTGAAGGAGTTTCTGCAGAGGGGCTGCTCTGGTTTCTTGTTTTGGGAAGGCTCTGCAGAGAAAGTGTTTTCTGGCTGTGGATGCAGTATGCGTTATAACTTCAGCAGATAAATTGTTCTGGATCAGGCAGATAATGGCAGCTCTAGTGGGCAGCAGGGTGCTCAGTGATGAATTACATTTTGACRCTCTTTCAGTGTTCCTTCATGATTTCACTCTCAGTGAGTTGCTTCTATTTGCCTCTATTGTGATTTATCATTCACATCAGTACACATCTTACCCTTACCCTCTTGTTTTGTTTGTCTCCTTGCCTTTTACATGTCCCCAGTGTGGGAGACTCTGTCACTGCCATCCCAGATGCTACAGTGTCCCCCTCACCCTGCATTTCCTTTGAATACTCCCTGATCCCCATGCTAACATTGGCAATCCAAACATCAGAGGGACTGGACCAGGCTGTGGAAAAGCATCTATAGCTAGTTCTGATGTTTGGAAAACTTCCTTGGTTAGTTGTCAGTGGAGGTGGAAGTACTAACTAGGATAAAAATCAGTGATTAGTGATCCTGGTGGGCATGCTTATGAGTAAATATTTGGTTGTCTAATGAAAATTAAATATTTCACTTTTTGAGAGTGGACATACATTTGATTAAGGAGCCAATATGAAAGAAAATAGTTTTGAGTCAGAAAATAAAAACAGGCTTTTTGGAAAACATGTTTTGGAAAAATATTTTTTATTCGTAAAGGGCAGGAGATACTTAGAGCTGCTTCTAAAGCTGAAGATGTAGAGAAAACTTGCAGGTGCAACTAAGAACAGAAGTTACAGCCTTGTGATTTTCTGCAGGTCTCTGGAGGAGGCTTTATCAGTAGTAACTAATTTTTATGTGTTGTGGTTTAGCCCCAGCCAGCAGTCAAGCGCCAGACACCTGCTCACTCTATCTCCCACCAGTGGGGGAAAAATGGGAGGGGTAAAAATGAGAAAACTAGTGAGATAAAGAAAACTTGAGATAAAGACAGTTTAGTAGGAAAAGCAAAAACTGTGCACACAAGCAAAGCAAAACCAAGGAATTAATTCAGCACTTCCCATGGGCAGGCAGGTGTTCAGCAGAGCAGGGCCCCATCACAGATAGCACTGACTCGGGAAGACAAACAGAATTACTCCAAACATGCTCCCCCTTCCTCCCCACTTTATATACTGAATGAGACGCCACATGGTCTGGAATATTCCTTTGGTCAGTTTGGGTCACCTGTCCCAGCTGTGTCCCCTCCCAGCCCCCTCATCARTGTGGCTGTAGGACAAGCAGCAAAGGCCTTGGCTCTGTGTAAGCCCTGCTGAGCAAYAACAAAAACAGCTCTGTATTATCAGCCTCGTGTTCAGTTCAGCACAAATCCAAAACATAGCCCTGTACTATCCACTGGGAAGAAAATTAAATCTACCCCAGCTGAAACTAGCACAGTAATGAAGGATATTTTTACTAAACCACCTACTGTAATTCTTGATCTATAAGGAAGGTAAACTACTACAAGCATCAGCTTAAAATGGAAACGTAATAAAAATGCTCTGAATGTCTTTTAGAATAGTTTCTCTCTCTCCACAGACTATATAGAAGCTAGAGGTACTGTTTGTACAGCTAAATCAGGTTCATGTGATTCAGCATTATGTATACACCTAATTGTTTTCTGTGGACTTCCCCTCACTGGAGTTTACATAAATGTGAATTTCTGTGCAGATATGGGAAGACAAAAGAAAGTTACTGATTCAGCATTTGGCTAATTATTTGTTGCTGCTGTCAGAACTACCTTTCTAGAAGGAAACTAGCTGTGACTTTTGCTCTTGGGCTTCTTTCTGGGTTGGAGTATGTCTGTGATGCCTGAGGGGGTGCCCAAGGGCCCTCCTCTAGCTACATACAAAGTCCTTTCCCAAACAGCACTTTTATCCTTTGAAACTCAGACAGTATAGTGAATTGTGTAGGGCCAGTGAATTCACTAATAGATCAACCCACTGGGAAGCTAGAGTCAGTCCAGTCATACAGTATATCTGCTGTTTCAAATGAAAGGCATCCCAGAATGAAAACTGTATCTTTTTWAATGAAAAACTCCTAAATAATGTTCTCCATAGACTGTAGTTAGAAAAGTTGCCTTGAAACAGTGTCTCCACTGATTKTTACTACATTACTCATTGGAAGATTGCTTTCTTTTCCTGTAGTCCTTTCAGAATGTAAATTAATTTAGATTATTAAAATTGTTTGCCTTAGATCCTGCCAATTAAAAAAGAAGAAATATGGAATAGAGGTATTGTTTTACAAGTGACAATTAGATATCTTGCACTGCCTTAGGTTGCATTTCTGTTTGTTTTCCTAATTTCCTATGAATACAGTTTTGGTTTTTTCTTTCTTTTCACTTCTTTTATTTTCCATGGGGATTGTCAGCAGAAAATTTTAATCTAATTATTCAGGTATCATGTTCATGTCATGGAATGCCTTTCTTGCCACAAAGGCTTGTATAGGCTCCCCATGGTACTTCTGGCTGGCATCTTCCTAGCCCTGGAGTTTTTCTATTCCCATCCCAGTTATGTTGTGGAGGAGAAAGGCTAAAGCAGCCTCTTTCACTAAGAGGTCTTCAAGATCCATGAGTGTTAGCTTTTAAGTGGCTTGACTGGTGGATGTGAGATGCTGTCCATACCCACACACAGTGCAAAATGTCACAGGTCTGCTATGGGCTGAGGTTTAGGACAGCAGGTCTGAGGAGCCCCATGGTGGTCACTCTATTACAGCGCTGCCCTGACTCACCAGATGTTGCTGTGGTTGTGCTGCCACATCACAGCTGTGCTTGTGTGAAGCAAAACCAGCTTCAGCTAAAGAAGCAAAGGACACATCCATCCCTGCAGTATGCAGAACCAAAGTAGGATCAAAAGGTCAAGAGTTTCTGCAAGACAGGATGTATGCTGGCATGTCATCGAGTGGCAGAGTTGGTGAGTTAAGCAGCAGTTGTTGCAGCACAGAAATAACTTCTGGATCAAGTTCATGCTTGTTTATTCCACTATCTTCTTTATAATGAGCAGCTTGTGGCTTCTGAGGAAATGCAAGAAATTCTGTGGGAGCCAGGCATAAACACATCTTCTGACTTCTAGTACAGAGCTGTGTGGTTCATTGGATCTGGTTCAATCCATGCATCATCAGCTTGGCCAGTCATGTGGGGCACAGTGTGCTCCTGGCCAAGACCAGCTGCACACTATTGGGAAATATTGTCATGCAAGTCCTCATCTGGGTTGAAATGGCATTTCTTCAGCAGTCTAGATTTAGTGCTGAGTTTAGTACCTCAGTWCCAAAGTTTGCCATTATAGTACTTCAACTGCAGAGAACATGTTAAGCTGTAAACAGCATCAAACTATATTTCTTCCTGTTTCTTAATGTCTAGCCATCTTTATTTATTAATAGAGTTCACAGTAGATTTTCAGCAAACAAATTGACTACAATTTTGATAGGAGTGGTGGGAAAAAAGCTCTAAACATTAGGCAGTACAAAAATGTTAATTTTGGAAAAAGCTTATTTGTTTTTATTAACAACAAAGCCCAGAACCCTTTTTGAAAGGACTTCTGCAACTTAGCCAACTGCAATAGAACAATTGCTGGATAAATCAGTTCTATATTACAGTTTGCTATATCATACTTAAAGACAACTCCAGTCAAATTGGATGTAAACTTTGTAGACATAGAAGACAGGATCTAAAAAAGCCCAAGGAGATTTTTTTAGAGGCAGACACTACTAAAGGAAAGATAAAAAGTGACTTGAATCTGAAGGGAAGTCAGAGGTTAGTGACAGTTGAGCAGAGGCTCAGGATATGTCACTGACATTTGAACTTCATAATATAAATGGTCAGGRCAGTCAGGTTCCTGTTACAGAGAGAATGTTATGCCAGCCAATGTTATTTTGTTGATCTTTTGACCTGTTATTTAAATTGTGATGAGAACATTTAGAGTGTCATTGGAAAACAGTTCTATAGTGATGTAATCAATTCTCCTCTGAGCTTTATCACCTTTCTGACATTTTCTGAAGTCATAGCACCTGATAAAAGATATGTTGACCTGTCAGTTAAATTTGGATGTAATAAATATATCTTTAGGTAGTGTTTCATCATTTCATCCTTGTCAGAGATTGTTATTTTAGTAGCTATGAACACCAGTGCACAAGATACAGTTCCTAGACTCAGCCAAATCTGCTCTCCAAGAGTGGAAGTTGTTTTTCTGATAAATGTTTTCTGTTAACCACCAGGGCTGCTCAGCAGATGAGTATTTATGTCACCATCTCTCATCTTGTCACGCTTGTAGTTTGCCTTCTCTTGCTGCTTATGTTGCAGAGGTGTCTGACTGAGCTTCATTTATGTAGGTGTGTGCTAAGGCTGTGGGAGAAATGGGGCAGAATGCACCTTTGCCTTCAGACAAAGGCAAAGCAAAGAGGTCAGTTCACAGTCCCTGTCTCCTCTTTACCTCTCCAAAGCATCCCATTCCCAATGGGTGGAGAAAGGGATAAGAATTTATTCTTACTCTCCCAATGTATGCTGTAGCCACTGAGAAGGATTAATTTTGTGGGAGGTGATGTACTCTATAAATATTTGCTGTACCTGCTCCCCAGTCCTTGCCTCTATACCCGTCTTTTGTGTCAGCGTGATTCAGTGTCATCTCCTTAGCATTTCAGAGCCTTTAGTGGTGTAAGCCAAAGGCACTGATACCAGCAGCGAATTCACATTATTTTGGTGGGGCAGTGCCTCACTGAATACTCAGAATCAGTGTTTTTGTTAAATACGAGCCAATTATTAAGGGCATTAGTTGCATCAGGGTGCTGCTGATATTTTCTAAAAGTCAGGTTTTTTTGCAGCCAAAACTTACTGAAAAGCACCCATGGTGACAGAATCATTGCAATTCTAAAAATAATGAGGCAGTAGTGAGACATAATTATACCTACCTTGTTATTGGAASTCAACTATGCAGCACTGAAAATACCATTCTTGGAAAGAAAATTCATTCCTAAATATCAGTCTCTGAGTTCTCAAACATATTTGCTTGAGCACAATATGTTGTTAATAGTATTTAAGGCAGATTTTAGGTATTTAGATGCTTAACCTCCAGTAGCTTTAGATCCTACTGAAACGATGCAATAAACCTTTCAGAACTGGGCCTTTTTATTACTGCAACAGTGAACATTGCACTAAACCTTGAGAGAGCAATGAATTTTAAAGAAAAAATGTATTTAAGAGAAGTGAACACAGTTTGAGATGGAGTGAAAGCCAACTCTTAATCCTGTTTGTGGGCTTTGCTCCAGCTGGGCTAGCTGTGTGTGTAAGGGAAGCCAGATTTGGCATTGAGAAGCAATAACACTAAAGAAGATATAGGGATGGAGAGATGCAGTATGCAAGAGCTAAGCTGTATTCTGCATTTCTGGGAACACTGGGATGAGGAGAGCAGAATTCCTCTCTACAGTGTTATGATGCAGGAGCRTGGGGAATAGTGGCTACAGTGTTGTGAGAGAGACTGGGAAACCAGGGAGTTCAGGRGAGGGGATTAAGAATAATTAACGAGTCCTAATAAAAGGGCTAAATGAGTATAGTTTGGCTAAGTGGTGACTAATATGGCCTAAGGGATGGAAYAGCCCACAAACGTCTGAGGGATGGAACTCCCGCAAAGAGAGAGAAGAATTATTTAGCATAAAGGATGAGTTGTAGCTRTAAGTAAATGGAGGAAATCAGACAAAGAAGAACCTAATCTCAATATTGGGAACAATTYCCTGAATAAGAGTTCAGTTATTACCCCCTGGAATAATCATCCTCAAGAAGTGTGGGAGCCTGACTTTTCCCTSTGTTAAACACTTGGCTGTAAAAATGCCGCACACACAATTGGAGCAATCTTAATCTTAGTGTGAGGGAATAGAAAAGGTCAAGGTGTCCACCACCCCTATGCTCTCTGAAGGAATAACACATCTGTGGACCTGTTTTTCTTCCCCGATGTTTGGGCTTTTTTTTCTCTGAGGAATCAGTTTAAATTCCAAAGTGTATTGGCAGATATACCTGAATAGGTGCAGCTGCCCTTGTGCCATGGGAGGATGGCCCYGGCTGCCTGGGAGCAGCTGTGCCAGGGAAGACAGCTTTTATTTATTTTAWTTGAATTTAAAAAAACCTAGTAGGAGTCATCTGAACCACCAGCACCTTGGACACCTTATAATATATATATGATGATACCTTTTTTTTATTGTTGGATAAGTCTTCACAATTTTGCTTTGAACAGAACGTGTTCTGTTGGAGCTGCATTGAAACATTGTTTTTACCTGGAAAAGAAGGGAGCCTCAGGGAAACTGTAAACAGCATGGAGTCCTTGAGACAGTTCTGCCTGTCTAAGGCACAGCTGTGTCTGAGGARCATGTGGCTTCCCCACTGTCCCTTAGTGACATATTCCTGACATTGCTTTCACTSACATCCCCTTTGTGCTGGTGCTGCCTCTGGCAGTGCCTTTCTTTCGAGTAGACTGCCGTGTGTTTGCTGTGTGTGCTGTAGAAATGTGGCACTACTGGGAGCTTACACAAATGCCACTACTGGAGCTTCTTCCAGCTGTAGGGACAGGGTGCAGTGTTGCTTGGGGTGTCTCTTTGCTTCCAGGAGGGCATGCTCCACTTGTTCTGACATTCTGCYTCTTGTGCAAACATTTATACTGAGGCCACCTGAGTTTATAATCCTTTAACATCTGAATTTTATGCAGGTGTAAACAAGTAATGAGTTTGCAAGATAATGAAAAATCAGGCCTGAGGTCCTCAGGAGCAGGATCCATTGTTATTTGAATAAGTAGACATGCAACAGTGATTCTAAAATCTCAGGAGAGTTTTTGCAAACATGCTTAAATCAAACTGCAGTTAGAGAAATTAAATTGAAAGCCATGTTATGGCAACAGCTGGAAGGAAGATCAAAGAAAAGACCATGGTGGCACAGAAAAAGAGAGCGGCATAGAGAATCACTCGTCTTCTTGCTTCTGGCTACATCTTGATTTCATGCCACAGTTTACTGGCCTCCTTTCCCTTTCCTTCTGGGTGTTGTGCCAATGTAACTATGGGTCAATGTTGTAAATTGGATCACTGGTACACTAAAAAGGCAGCCCATCAGGGGTGTGCTTGCTCTCCCAACATGACAAAYCATGACCAGCAGGGCAGCAGAGAGAACTAGGGTTCATCTTGGCTGTTACATGTGAGCCTTGGCTTTTGAACTGAAGTAATTGGACATGCCTTTCCCATCAGCTGTTCCAACAGCCAAGGTTTGCATCTATACAAGAAAGATATGTGCTATGTAAATTATTATTAGTATATTATTATTGCTCTGTAAATAATATTTAACTCATTGCATTACAGAGGTAAAAATTACATTCTGTGTATGTATTTATAAAGAAATGGGTTGAGGCTTAACCTCTTCAGCCCTCTGCAGGGGAATTCTTGGGTTACTGGTTAAATGGAGTCCCAGCAGGTATTTGCATCTCTCTCTGCCTCTCTCAGTTACACACGCCCTACRTGTTTTGCTCTTTTATAGCCACTCCTGCATGTTGGATAGCACAGAAGAAAGAAACAGATGCAGCTTCTTTCAGAAAGCTGCAGGGAGAAGTTTGTAATGTGTTATTCAAAACCTCCTATAAATGAAAAAATATTGCTAGAGCAGATACCTTGTGGGTGGGAAGTTACTGTGAAATTCAGTCGAGACCCCTCTTTGGATGAAGTCTGTTAGGCAGTAATGGTGTTTGCCCAGGGAATTGTAACCCCGCCATTCCTTCTGGCTTTGTGCCATCTCTGTGGATTTCGGGAAAATTGTGTCCTCATCTCCCTACTGTTGTACTTCTGTGAGAGAATCTACAGCTCTACCTAGGAACATCTGAACAAAATATTTTGTTATCAGACAGAAAGAAAAGTTCCTTGCATTTGATTTTCTAGCCATAATGTAGCAATGATAACAATGGAATGGAAGGCAGTATAATTAATAGGATTATAGTTATTTGGATGGGGAACTGGAGGAGTTTTTTACCTTTGCTTCTTTTATAAGTTTCAATATGCCCATTTAAAAAGTATAATCAAAACAATATGTTTCTTTGGTTTAGATGTTAGTGACTATGAAAAGTTCCTAACACTGAACTACACAGATGCTTTTTCATGAAGGGTGAGTTTAATATTACGTGCACAAGATGTGCCTAAATGGGTCTTTCTCTTTTTGAGTCAGCATACCAAGAACTAAATGGATAAAAACTGGTAAAGCATTCCATCAACACGTAGTAATATTCAGTTATTGCTAGTTCCAATATAATTTATATTTTATTAGCTGACCTAACTTTCATCCTTTCATCTTTTCTTCTGCTATTTTAGCAGTCTTTCATGGATTAGGAAGCTTTTAGTTTTGTAACTAGTGGGGATAAAGAGTGGTGCAAATTTCAAACTCTCCATGAACCAGCTGCTGTGAAATCACACAGAAGTATTTGGAGCAAAACTAACTTAGATTTCCTGAAAATTTGCCCCAGATGTGTTATGCACAGTGACATCTTAATGCCTAAATTATGTTTTTTTTCCTTGAGGTTTGCAAAGTTTCTCTGTGGCATTGCTTTTCTGGATGTGGGCTATTTCTGACCTATACACCTGCACAGCCCTGGGAGAACAGATGGTGATTGGTTGGAGTAAAGCTCCATAAACCTGGATAGTGTCCACATAATTCCTCCTTTAATTCTTATCCTGCTAATAGAGTAATGCTGTATGAATCACTGGGGTTTTTTTGCTTGGAATCAGAAATGAAACTATCAAAATTCTGGTTTGGATTAGACACAGCATTCTTTTCAACCAGTGACAATTTTATTTCTCTTTCCATCTATGCTAAAGCTTAAAAAAATATGCATATGTGGTTTCTAGACACAGAAATGTTTCACTGGTCTTCTTAGAATTCTAGTACATCCTTTCATCCTAAACACCCTCTGTGACCAAAGCTATTAGCCAAATTCTAACCCCTAAACTAGAAACCTGAGAAACTGAGGATTCCATCCCGCCTTCTGTTATGTGGCTGTTCTTTTAGAGAGCAAAGGTAGAGAAGGTGTGTTAGCTCTGGGCAGCAGTAGCTCTGGGCACCACAGTAGCACCTGCAGGCTAGGCTGGGGTAGTGGCTGAGGAGCCAGCTGGTGTACCACAACCCTGAGGGACCCTTCTGGTGTTCCTGCTGAGTTGTACATGGACAGCTGATGCTTCACTCCGTAGCTTTTGGACAGAAAAGCTCTCCTTTGCCAAGTAGCCACCTGTCCCTTGCCTCCTTGAGAGTGTGTCTTCCTGCCCTGAAGAATTCAGCCCAGTGTTACTGGTTAGTGCCTGTAAATGCCACACACTGATCACCACCCTCTTGTCTGAGCTTGCCATTAGCAAAAGAATAAAAAAGGATCTATTTTCCCCTTAGCTTTGGAATTATTTAGATATTATGCAGGCTTAATCTCCATGTCACTTTCTTCCTCTAATTCAACCTGCAAGGATTTATATAACCGACATTATTACAGACTAATTAAAACTAACAATCTTCAAATGGTCTCACATACTTCTTTATACTTCCTTTGCTTGTGGCAGGGTGACAGACGGTTTTCAAGAATCCAGAATAACTGTACTTGTTTCCTGTTATATAAGATGCCTCCTTAAAATAGACTGCTGAGAGACTTTTTGAGTTGATGTGGTTTTTTTCTTTCCCCCAACCAGCTTCACAATATCACTGTGCTGTCAATGTGACTGCCTGTGTGTTTCTGCTATAATCTTATTTAGTCTTGGTAAAAAAGAACATGAAAACAAGCTCTGTTTTTGTCATTCCATGCTTTCCTGTGGCATGAGATGGAGAAGGGGAAATGGCATGGTCACATGCCCTATATTTATTCTCCTTTAATTACTAAATGCCTTGCTCCTTGAAGCTCTCATGATAGTGAGTTTATCTGCAGCAAAGGCAGCCAGCCTCTCTCTGCTTGTGAGCCAGTTTTACTCCCAGCCAGGTGTTCAAGGGCAGATGCAACTTCAGTCATGCTTGAAAAAATTCTGTATCTTGCTTGGTAAATAATGATAGTGTAATCATGTCTTGCCCTCCTAACACACATTCTGGTAGCCCCAGTTTGGCTGGCTGTCCCTCCAGCCAACTTTCCTGGGAGCCTCCTAAGAATCATATTGATGAGCTCCATGTGTGAGCTGGCTGCCTTGTGTTCTAAYTTTAGGGCTTTCTGTTGTCTCCTTCTTCAAGAGAATTAATATTTTGTGCTTCTTTTTCTTTCAGCAGCATTACAAGGCATACATCATGGTATTGGATTCAGTCCTCAGACAGGAATTGCTTTTATAATTCAGAAAATGCCTGTTCCTGAAATTTGTCCAGCCCCTTAAGGTCCCATTAGTCTCAGTAGGAGCTAAAGGCATGCATCACGTACCCCAGGAGATGCCTGGGTCCTTGCAAAATTGAGCTTGCAGAGGAAATTTATTATGCATTCAGAAACAAGTGACCCAAGATTGGCCTCAGTGAGCTTTGGAGCACGATTGTATCTCCAGAGAGTCGTTGAAACTGCCCCTTACATTATTGATTTGAATTTAATGTGATCAGAGTGTGTCTCTTTGCAGTGTTAGATGTGTGAAATATAACCATGCAAAAAGGTTCCACAGATTCTCTGTTTCTCCTGGTACTAATTGTATCACATAGTCCATGGGTCTTCCTTCCATATCTTTGTTTTCAGGGACAGGTATCTAGAACAGAAAATAAATCCAAAGGGAAGTATAAATGCTCTCTAGCTGGGGGAACAGAATAGCAAATAAAAGTCTAAGTTGGTGCAGTGGGCAGGAGCTAATCATAAAATAAAGACTGTAACAGCACCCCTGAGTGGGCATTGAACTGTTGGTGACAAGCTGAATGCTTTTCATCTGCCTGCTGTGTTTCTGATAGTACCTGTTTAAATGGATGGATGCAACCAGACAAGGTAACAMAACAGATGGAAAATAGCTGCAAGAGAACATAATAAAATGAAGGAAAAAGGAAGTCAGTGATATTGATGACTGAAATGGAGTCAGTGGCCAGTGGCTTTTTCTGGTGCAGAATTGTGCTGTCCCAGCTTGTATGTGAAGCACTGTGATGGTTTTTGCTCACACTAACAAGGCCCCAAGTTGGTTCCYTGTCCTGTTCTCCAAGGGCTTTTCTTCCTTGGTTTGTCCATGCAGGGCTGTTGTGGGTGCTGATCTGTGCAGGGAAAGKGAACTTGGCTGTCTTGCATGTCTGTGTTCATGTATATACAAAGCAACAATTTTTGTTATGGGGCATATTTCTTCTTGCCAAAATAATTGTATCAGTAGAGCCGCTCTTGAGTAAATGCAAATTTATCATTTATCATTGTATTTCCTTATTCCCCATGCTGTTTAGCAATAAACTGACCAGAATAAGTGCTTTCACACTAAGAAGGCCATTTGCTGTARCCATACTGTTGAAGTTATAGTGGGATAACTTATGTTTACACAGTGGTAAAAAATGTGCATTTATGTGGCTTGTCTGTCTGTWTCAGCTTTGTAGTTCTTTTGCATTGTGGACACACAGTGTATGCCTATGTCTTTCCCACTGAAGCACCGTAWCAGTGAACAGAATAAAGTTTATATTTAGAAATCTATTATGTCTTGTGGTATAAAAAGGTTGTTATCAGMTACTTCAAGCTAAAGTACTTTAAACCCCTCTTGCTCCCCAATATTTGTCAGTATTGAGTTGTAACATTCATTCTTGAATGACTGCTTGAATGAAGCTGTTTCAGTGATGCTCACAGTTTATGGTGCTATTGCAAGTGGGTAAAACAGATTTACTAAAAATAACCTAATTTGGGAGAGCATGACCTCATGTGTAGCTGTTTGCAAAACTGTGCAGAGCCCCACTCTTTACTGTGAGTCTAATGGGTCCTGTTAAAGACAAAGGACTGGTGTTAAACACTGTGGCTCAGTGAGAGGGAGATTTTTGGTTGTGAGAAATCAAAATGCTACGATACACTGGTATCTGCAAAAAGCCTTTTAGAGAGGGCTGGTTACAAGCTGCATTTGCTGGGTACTAGGTCACAAAAGAATCAGGGTGGGAGCATGAGGGAACAGTCTGCTTCAGGCTCAGAGAGTGCTGCACAGGTTTGTTATGAGCCCAGGAGGCCTAAACTGATAAAGCTAGGCAGCTTGAATAAGTCCCAAAGGGATCAATATCTTTCAGATTGAATTACATTTTCATTTTGTTCTGAAGCCTCAACAGGAATATGTTTCACTGTGAAGGAGCCAGAGAATTCTGTAATTCAAAGAGGCAACCCCAGACATGCCAGATCAGTTGGTCAGCTTAATTGTAACTATGCTACCCAGTCAATAAGGCTTCCATCCTCTCTTGTTTAAATCAGCTAAAAGCATTTCAACCGAGAGCAGAATCTTGTGATGTTGGAAACAAAATTCTGAGTTTTATTTTCTGGACAGTTTAGGTTATTTAAAATGCCCAATATGCCAAATGTGTGAGTGTGAGCAAATTTCCAGAATGGGAAATAATGACTTCTCTTTCTGCAAACACAAGGTGAGGGAGCATTTGGCCCGCTTGTGCCTTGCTGCAGGTGTCTGTAGTAGGGTAAAAGAAGCAGATTCATCTCTCAGTTATCATCTCTTCTGGAAAGCAAAGCATATTCATTTTTTTCTGTATGCAGAAAGAGCTCTCTTCTTCTCCTGTCATCTGTCTGGTATAAACRAAATACAGTGAGAAATACAGTTTGTATCTTATTMTTAGAGGGGCCCATGTACATTTTAAGAGTCAAAAGATTTTTCTGGGTAGTGTTAGCCCTTGTATTTGTAATGTCTWCCRTGGACCCAGGAGACTCAGAGACTGCAGGACCTTTGGTGTCATGAAAGAGCAGACAAGATCCTTGCTAATTCCTCTGATATTCCTCCCCCCTGCATCCCTCACTYTCAGCTGTATTTCAGCAATATTGAACAGGAGTTACTGGCACTTGATTCAGGTGGCACAGAGCTACAAATATTGGTGCTATCAACCATTCACAAAAAAGATTGAGATCCAAGTAAAATCAAACAGCAAATGCATTTCCCTGCCTTTTTATTTGAGACTGGATGAGTTTAGAGAAACATTTTTGCATAAAAATGTTGAGCTGTTTTAAATAATTTATTTTTCCACTTCAAGAGGTATTTTCAAAAATTTGCTTTTGCTGAGAAACAAATATGTTCAGTGTATCAGTTTGTCCAACTATCTGAGAAGTGCCCTCAGAAATGAAAATTAATTGGCTTTCAATGAAATTTGAACAGGTAATAAGCAGAAAACTGCAGATTAAAGGCTTTACAAGTCATAAATTCTGCTTTTCTTTTTTTTCTGATGGAGCCTGTGCCACACATCTGCACAGTTCAATTCTTCTTGACAATGTCTTACTACTCTGTGTAGTGTATTTAATTTAATGATTTTTTTTATTTTCACTTTACTGGAAATAGAAAAAAAAAAGAAAAAAGGTTTGTTTTAAAAATATCAACAATTGCCAAGACTAATAGTGTTTTCCAGTTTCATAATTTTTCATAATCATTCTGCAGCATGATTAAAGTAGSTTAAATATTAAGGTCAGCTCCCAAAGGAGGTGGGGTCCAAGCCAGCAGAATGCTGAGCATTCCTGCAAGAGGCTGGGCACGTGGGACTTCCCTGCAAATGGCAGGATATGAGGACATTTAGTGTTGTGTAGAATTACTGCCTGAGTCTTCAGCTGGTAAAGAGAGAAAGTCTTATCACAAAACATTGAAGGTGATGTGGGTCAAATTTGTGTCGATTTTTTTTCTCAGCAGGAAATGTGGACTTCATTCAAGCTTAATTCATCAGCTTCTGCTGATTAGCTAATRTCCTGCCAGAAAATCAAGAAGTTTTTTAATCTGTTTTGGCTACTGCCTTGCAAAAAAAGTAGCTTTTACCTTTTTCAGTTTGGAATTCTAGTTTGACATTGCTTCATTTATATTTAGATTAATATTCTAAAAATTAAAGCTTTAAATTTGAATTTCTTATATTTCTGAGACTGATGACAAGTGATTCTGTTGAAAATTTTCAGAGAAAGTACATTCTGAAAGAAAAAATACAGCTTTGGATTAACTTTTCCTTYATAACATCATTGGATCATGGAGGCTGGAGGGCACTTCACGATGTTTCTACCAACTTCCTGCTCAGAGCAAGCTCAGCTGTGAGATCAGACACATTGCCCAGGCCTTTATGTATCTGGGTCTTAAACTTGCTCAAGCACAAAAACTTTGCAGTCTTGCTTGGCTGCCCTCAGGGTGAAAAAGCTTTTCCTTATCCCATATCCMAACTCCTCTGGCTTCAACATAAGCCCACTAGTTCTTGTTCTCCTTCCATGCCCTGATGTGGAGCACAAGTCCATCATCTGGGTACCCTCCTGGGAGATTCTGGTGGGGATGCTGTTAGGCTCCTCCAAAACCACTGGAACTATTTGTGTGAATGTGTGAGAAAATCTAGATTAATTTATTATTTCCCACCGTTCATTAATTTCTTTGTGCTTCAGCCTAACTCTAGGAAGGTGGGATTATAAATTTTTTTTGTGTTGTCTACTTTGCTTATAAGCTGTTGGGACTGGACTGATTTTAGTCTGCTAAGAGGAGGACCTCAGACTTGGACCATAGGATGTTWTTTATAGTAACTGTTGTAGTCTCCAGTAGCTGAAAACAACTTCTATCAAAGAATTATCACTATCTCATGGTGGGGGGCTTAAATAAGTACAAGGCAAAACTAACAGGAACTCTTACAGGAAATATTTTTTACTAGGACAGGAGATGGCTTGTCAGAGCAGGCTTAAGTGCATTGACTTTCAATGCATCTGTGTTGTCAGAATAGTTTACCATTTGTATGCTGGTGTTATTTTAAATGTGCTGACCTCAAAAATATTGATGAGGCAAAACGCCCTGTAATACATACCTGCCTTTTAACCTTTTTATGGTTCTGCCAACCGGAAAGTTAAACAATGACAAAATGGACTGTGAATCTGTGYGCTGGCTGCTTTTTCTCCTTGTGTTATGAGAGGTTTTTGCTGAATGGGACAGATATGAAACAGAATAGCTTTCTGCACAGTATGTGGTCAGGCTTTAGCATTCAAGGTAATAGAATAACYGTAATTGTATAAGCTCCATAAAACTTACAGTTAAAGGATTTTCTTTATGTGATTTTGAGGACTGTTATTAAATGGCCAGTGGTTTGTGGGCCCCACATTGCAAAGTTTCTGTTGGTCATGTTTTTGAGCTGTCACGACTGCTCATGAGCAGAGCCAGCTAGGGGCTGGCTAACCAGGAGTCCAGTCCAATGTTTTGGCATTTCTTGTGTCAGCTCAGACATAGGGAAAATCTGCCAGCTATTACTTTGGGAGCTTTCATGAGAAGGCAGTGTATCTGTACACTTATACCTTTAACATTTTACAGTTAACAGCTGTAAGGTCTGTCTATGTTTCTTGTTGTACACAATAACACTACAAGGATAGRACAGTGCACGTCTCCTTCTGTAGTACTTGGTGGCAATGCTGGCACCTTGCAAAATAAATCATCAGTATAAAYAGACAATACTTCTTAACACCCAAAGGCTGAGCTGGATGGAACCTGTTTCTGACCCTTCCTATGAAGATACTAGAGCTCTTGCCCTCACCTCTGTGTGACTRAAATAAAGGCTACTCTGGTCTGTGTCATGGTTTAACGCTGATGCAATGCCAGTGCCCCCATGAAAATACACTCTCCCTRGTGTCTGCTGTGAGATGTGACCAGGAATAAGCAAAGCAGGCCCCCACTTAGGAATAAAGAGAAAACKTTATTAACTAACCTACAACTATATGTAAAAAGAAACACACAGAAAGAATGAAAACCTTCCAAAAACATTTCCTCCTCCCCCCACCAARTTTCCAATACATCCATCCCTCAGATCACCAATTCCCAGTCCATCACCACCCTTCAGATAATCAATTCTCAGTTCATCAAGAGGAGAGGAGTCCTTCTTGTGCCATAGGCTTCCCCAGGAAACACAGTTGAAACCTCTTGTGTTTCCATGTTTGTGTCACTYGYGGCACCGCCTGGAGAAACATCTGCTATSGTGACCTCTTCCCTTCATGTCCAGTGCTCTCACCACTGYRCATGGACCAGAGCYGCTTCTAGGGTTATCCTTTTAAGGGTGCTTTGTCCCATTCCAAAAAGAGCACARTCTCTCACYTTTGGGACACGTGTCGCCCCCAAATTTCACCCCCTGGGGCCSAGGGGTCTCAAYACTRAACTCTCTTGGCTCCAAGCCWTTACCTCCCCCTGTGTCACAGGAAAAATGGTTCTGTCCATGGCTATACAAGAAAAGTCCAACCAAAGGCCACTCCATCATCTCCTCCCACCTAAGATTCTTCTCCACTCTTCCGACATCTTTCACTTGCRTGAACTTTCATCACACTTGCCCATTTCCTCCTCCATTTCATCTCTRTYTCTCTCTTCTCATTCAGATCCAGGAGGATCAGYATTYGTAAGGTTTCCATTATTCAAGAAAAGGGTTAAAATCTCAGGCTCTGCCTGCCCAGAACTCCCACGACTTGTCACCGTGTCCCCGCTGCACTCCCTCCCTCATGGCCGGGCTATGCTGCCAGCACATGATATCAAATTTCAAGGTGGCACAGGTGCTCTCTCTGTCTCCTGGGGGCGGGGGTGGGGTGGCTGCCCGATGCCTCCTGGTGCTTCTCCTCCCTTCCATCCTCGGGCCAGGCCTACCTCACCCGGCCGCATGGCTTCCCCTCCCACGCCCAGCTGACAGCGGGGCCAGGGCAGCTCTGACCTGTTTCCCCAGYGGAACCCAAGARAAGGTTTCCTGGGAGTTCTCTGCTTTGAACCCCTGCGTTCTTGGAGGCGTATCCAATGTCCCCAGTGATCACACGAGGTGCCAATATTCAAATCTGAACCCATTGGTTTGACCACAGCATCCCAGAAAACTCACTTCYTCTCAAACCACGACACTCTGAAAATGGGTTGTCAAGTAACCATGGAGGKGTGGCAAGTGATAAAGATATTAATTTGAGTTATAGTAAATATATCTGGTTTTCTAARCTAGTGCTAAACATCTTTTATTTTATCCAAGTATAATGGGTCAGCTTGCTTCATGCATTCAGCATGCAGTGACACATATCCAATTGATCCTCAGAGCTTTCCAAGAAAAGGATAATGTGASCACTGTCATCTGTCTAACTACCATTTTTTAATAAAACCTTTTCTCATTGAGAAAAATAAGCTAGATTATTAGTAGAAACAACCTTTATCCACTCTTAAAAATATCGACTAGTTATTTCTCTTCGTTGTTTGATTGCTGAGCATTTTTTCATATGGCTGGGTTCTTCTGCTGGTTGCCAAAATCACTCTTTTTTCTCTAAAAATGAAGGTTGATTATGTGTGTTTGCAGTTAATAACRCAGCAGAAAAGGTGAATCTGGTCATTTTATCATGTATGTGACCACTACCTTCATTGGTAATGCCTGAAATTTAGGAACCAGGCTAAGAAGAGAARATAATGAGGAGAAAAAGAAATCAAAGTAATCAGAAATTATCTGTCTCTAAATGTATCAAGATATTKAGTCAAGACATAGTTTTCTTTATAGGTACTCTTGAAGGACAGGGGCTTGACCTCTTGTAGAAATTCCAAATGYGAGGGTTCATTTGAGTTGTTACGCTCTTTGCCAATATTACCTTTATGCATTAGTGCTAGTGAATGATCCTGTTGCYAAAGGCAGAAATACATCTGTCACCAAACCAGAGTTTTCCAGGAACCTATGGGTTAGATAAAAAGATCTCTGCTGGAATACAGTGCTACGAGGTGAAGAGAATGTTGTGAATCAAACGGGAATGACATGAGAAGGGGTTTGTTTCAGATCTTGTCATATCCTTCTATGAAACTGGGAGTTTCCCCTCAAATAACAGCTGGGCAGAATATGTGTCCTCTGTCCCACGGTAAAGTTGTGTAGAACTTTGAGTTTCTCATTAAGCTATTGGTCKGCAAGCATATTCCTCATCTTTGTTTTGGTACAATCCTGAAGCAGCTCTGTTGCCAGTGAATTTACTCAGCTTCAAACCTGATATAAGAACATGCCTGTGCTGTTCATTTCACAGTTTGCCTGTGTGCCTCAGCTTTTGTAAGACCTATTCTGAATAAAGTTTGAAGTCCTATTTTGACTCTTTTAGAATTAAATAAGTTAAAAATAATGAGTTTCTTGGCAGTTACAGTACAGTTCCTGGGGAGAGTGCAGTCACTAAAGCACTGTGGCCAAAATATCTGAACTGCCACCCAAGATGTGAAAGATTACAGCCTGGGACAGCTTTATTGTTGCTATGAAATTGAATGCATACATAAAAATAAAGAGAACAATAAGGGGCAAGTGTTTACTGGGCATTAGAGACATGTTTATTATACCTTCTACAGAATAAGCAGAAAGCTCAAATTATCTCCAGATTTTAAAGGCATTGTAAAATAATTAAACACAAATACAAAGATTCTTACTGGAACTACAAATCCTGAAAATGTTCCTCTGAGGATTTTTATTTCATTCCTCACATATCTTACTAGGCTGCAACACCACAGCCCTGGGTTYGGCCACCCTGAGAATTAAGTGGAATAAAGTTGTTCTGATTCTTGTTTATAGCTTGTAGCTTCCTGTTGGAAGGCAGGTGAAGGAGGGCTGAGAAGGGACATGGCAAGCCAGCTGCAAGATTTATCACTCTGTCTTTTTGCTCTCACTCTGGGTGAGAAAAGCTGTTCCATGTAGAGATACGAGGAGAAGCTCCTGGAGGCTGTTCCTGCTTCTTGAACAAGCTTCCCAGGTGGTACCCCAGGATCGCAGCAGATGGTGGAGGGGTGGCAGAGCAAGCTGTTAGCTTGTGGGCTAAACATCCTCTAAAGCATCTTTCTGCTCCTTGCTTTGGGAGATGCAGGGTAAGGCATGGCACAGAGGAAGCCACRGCTCCCGGCCAATTCGTTGCCTTCCAGATAGAAACACGAGATTTATATGAAACCACATTTCACACCACATGCCTCAGATTTTAAGGTTGGGAAAGACCTTGCCATAGTAATTCAGGCATATTAGCCATGTCAAATAAGTATGATTTAAAACACCCTTGGCACAAGCCCATTTAGGAGGTTAAAGCAGTAGCAGCCAAGCCAAAATAAATGTGAGGAAAGAAGCAAGAAAGGGGAAGGAAGTATGCAGACAGGGCAGTGGCAGGTGTGGGGTCTCCCCTTTTGGTGATAATTGTCAGGTCAATCTGGCTGTAATGTCACCTTACTGAGCTGCATCACCTATGCAGGTGACTGGTAGAAATAGAATCAATTTTGGTAAAATTTAGAGAAGGTAGGTTAGATCCTTATAATCAGAAAATGTGAACATCCCATTTAGTGCCCTCTGGCCAGTTTGTATGGGCAGCATATAGGTGATATAATTCAGTAACGAAAGATCCTGGATGAAACACTGTTTGATGACCTTGTGTGACTGAAAACAAAGACTGGCTTTTCTCACAGAAAAGGAATCTGCATGGTTTTAAGTTTTCTGTRTCCCATTGGTTTTTACCTTCCAGCTACATGAGGACTTTCATATGATATGATGAGTCATTTAATATAAACATATTTACCCAAAGCAGAAAATACACTTGGAAACCATGTTGGCAAACATTTGATTTGGAAATAATCAAAACTAATGGCATGATTCCAGGATACCTTTGTTTGACATTCTATCAGTGTTGTGGTTTAACCCCAGCCAGCAGCCAAGYCCCAAGCAGCCACTTGCTCTCTTCCCYCACCAGTGGGACTGGGAAGAGAATGGGAAGGGTAAAARTGAAAAGATTTTTCTTTATCTTTGAGATAAAGACAGTTTAATAGGGAAATCAAAAGCTACAYACACAGGCAAAGCAAAACAAGGAGTTAATTCAGTGGTTCCCTTGGGCAGGCAGGTGTTCAGCCATCTCCAGGACAGCAGTGCCCCATCACACCTAATAGTCGCTTGGGAAGACAAACACCAGCATTCTGAACATTCCAACATTCCTTCCTCCTTCTTCCCCCCCCTTTATATCCTGAGCATGATGCCATATGGTCTGGGATATCCCTTTGGTCATTTGGGGTCACCTGTCCCAGCTGCGTCCCCTCCCAGCCTCCCATGCACCCCCAGCCTCCTCACCAGTGTGGGTGGCTGAAGGACAAGCAGCAAAGGCCTTGGCTCTGTGCAAGCCCTGCTCAGCAATAACAAAACAAAACAAAACAAAACAAAACCATCTCTGTGTTATCTTCACTGTGTTCAGTACAAACCCAAAACACAGCCCCACACCAGCCACTGGGAAGAAATTTAACTCTACCCCAGCTGAAACCAGCACAGGCAGTTAACTAAAGTACTACACAGATTACGTTCTACTTTGTAGGTGACAGTCAAAACTTCTGCTTTTTTCTACAGGAGGAATTATGTCTTGGGTTAAGAAAAAAAGAGAATAYCAATACAGCTGTTGTTTTGAGGGTGTGGCTGGTTAAAGGTGTCTTTCACTTATAGGGGCTCAACCTGAGACCATAGGATATGAATGCTACGGGTCTATTTTATAACCGGTGATATAGATGCACAAATATGCTTAGGGAGTTTGCTCAAAGACTGATTTCCAAACAAAACTTCCATCTCTTTTCSCACATACATTAAGATACAGCAGGCAAGGCAGTTTTGGGTAAGTAAAGGTAGTGTTTTAATTGCTAGGGAAGGTCATTAACCTGCTTGGGGCTTGACAGATCAAGTCTCAAATCAAGGTTCTGGTAAGCCATCCCTTGCATAATTAAAGTTCATACCTTACTCCTTGAATGGTGTACCCAGCCAAAAATATTTTTATTATAAAATGGAATATACATCTCCAAATAAAGAAGAAAAATAGATTTTTAGTTTAAATTAGAATTGTAAATATTTACAATAAATTAATACATGGCTGTTTAGCATCCACAGCTTGTGAGTAATTTCCTCTGTGGAAAATAGGATATGGAAATGAAATTTCACTTCCTATTTTGACAGAGAAATTGATATGCCAGCTCAGTAGCCTCTATGATGGAATTTTGTTTCCAAGGGTAATAAGTACTGGATGCATTTTAGTGTAGTATGAACATAGTGTAGTAAGGAATAATTATACAGAGATACACACCTAAGGAAATCTTTTCAGATATCATTGATGATGGAGTGTCTCAGTCAGTGTTACTTATCAATGATCTTTGCTGGCACAAGTGTGAATAATATTTTATTTATCCACTTAATGTTCCCCCTCCTTCCRAATCTAATGAACCTAGTGGGCCTACTGACCTCTACTTTGACACTCCTAAAATTTTAATTTGGATTGGATGATATGTTGCTGAAAAAAAAAAATTTCTTTAATCAAGCTAAACAAGCATCCCTTGAATTTTATTAGCATTAATTTAGAAGCCTGGGTTTGAAAATCCCAGCCTGCTTGTAAAGTTACAAGGGGAAAAAAAAAAAATCACCATTTCTGCATAGGTGGGGTATGAAAACAATTCTGACTGCCCAAAGATATACATAATTAAAGTTTTATTTTAAAAAACAAAAAGCAGAGAATATCCTTTCAAGAAATTATCTCAGTCTTTGCTCTGGATCAGGTGGACTTTCAAAGCAGTTCCCCTTTCCTGCCAGGGTAATGTATTAGTTTTATTTGGATTGAACTTTAATCAGCTTTCTAATGTCCCTCCTGCAATTTCAACTCTTGATCTTGTGATTATTTCATCTGCCAGAAATCTTGTAAGCCTTCAAAAAGTCTCCAGCTGCTTGTTTGCATCAGGACTCTCAGGAAAGAAATAGTCCAAATTATCTGAAGGCGTTAATCCAAAGTATATTAGCTAAACTGGATTAAATATGCATTCATTTGGAAGGTAATTCAGTAAAATGGCATTAAAGACAGTTCTGTTGTGAATGAGTATGCTTACACAGTGGTCTAATGCAGTTTAAATTATGCCCTTCGAAAATTGAATTTGGATCAARTTCCCTGTGTGTCTCTGTGGACACAATCCCTACCACAGCCGTACCACACACAGTGGGGAAGTGGTTTGCAAGGCAGTGGAGCCCCCTGCACACCCCTGCATGTTCCACAGCTGATWTCACTTGGCTCAAGGGGGAGCTAATACAACCTGGAGCATGATCAGCTTATTGTCAGCACATAAAGCCATGCTGCCATCACTGCCATCACCATTACTGCAGCACTATGCAGAGTCTCAAGTGGAAATCAGAGCCCTATTATACTAGATATTAAATGAAAGAAATAAAATAGCTGCCAGCTGTACAAAGAGCAGAGCCTGAAGAGCTGCTGGCGGAGCTGGGCAGGCTGTGAGCTGCACTGCCCRCAGGTCTCCCAGGGTCCAGCCTGGTGCTTTCCTTGAGGAGCCTGGTGATCCAGAGAGTCTGCATGAGAGAGCCAGGCCTCTGACTTGCCTGGAAAGGTAAAAGATGTGATTTTCTAACCTCCTGTGCTAGATCACAGGGCCAAATCAGTGTCAGCTGGTATGACCAGCTGTGTTTGGAGCAATGCTAGCCACTCAGGCTGAAGGATTTTACTCACTCAAATGTACTCACAAGGAAGCCACGCTTTACGGATTTGTGTCATATTGCAGCCTACATGTGGTTATACTATCCTTCTCTTCCCAGTTAAATGCTCTGGGAATTACCTGATGCTTATTGCCTTTTTCATCCCCTTCAAAATTCAGTCCAGTCTAATCAGACTTGTAAATGATTCTCTAGCCCACCATGTGTTGATTTCTTCTACTCGGGGAAAAACAGAGAAGAAGAAAACATGAACTTGTGAGAAATAGTTCATTGTTTTTCAGACATTTTGCCAGTCACAGGCCAAAAAATATAAGGAAAATGCAGCTTATTCCATTTGTATGCAATCTCAAGTGTTAAAAGTGTCAAACTATAATATAATTCCAAGATTTTGAAAAGGCCAGGTACCTCCAACAATGTGCTTTCTTTAAGAAAATGTCGGCTGTGTGCATGGTTGGGTCAAGAAGTGGTTTGTATTACACTGTCAGCTTTGTAAAAAGAACAGCAAATTCTGGAGCAGCATTTAGTGGCAAGAGGGATAATGGCTCTGTCAGTCAGTTCAGGAAACAGCTTTTAGGAAATATATTTGCACCAGGGCATGAATCAGTGAGATCAGATAGATGACCATAGTGGATGGAGCCACTTCCTATGTTTTGGACCAGACTAATGAGCTTTTACACATGGGTAAAGCTTTTGGTATGTTTGACCAACACTTATATTTTCAGTTGTTGCACATAGAGTTCAAGATTCCTCTTAAAATAATTTTATAGTGAAACTAAGATGTACAGAAGATCTTGATTCAGCATGAACAACTTTATAACAGTGTTAGTGATGGACAGTGTGGAAGCAGACATTCTTGAATCCTCTCAAACCATGGAAATATTGCTAGGAAAGGGAACAATGGCTTTGACCAACACATTTTGAGTATTTTTTCAATGGAAAAGAAAGTGTGTGCTTACATGAGAGGGATAGGTTATGAACTGCAGTCTTAAGGTCAGAGTAAACACAAAGGACAAGGAGGTGGTACAGAAGCTCCTGAGTTCTAATTCTGCGTCAGGTCAGTTAAAATCTCCTAGCGTTTTCCTTTTATTGGAAATGAATTTATCTGGAAGTGCTTTGCACTTGTCRTAGGCTAAAAGAATACACCCTAGTGGTGCACACAGTGTACCAGCTGCCATATGGCAATGTCATACCAAGCAGTAATTTGTCCATGTGTCTGAGACACCTGATACAAACACAGGTTACTTGCATATTGAAATGTGTGCATATGAACATGTGTGTGTATATTCAGTCCTTCTTCCCTGACTCCTTTGGGTAAAATGATGTCATTACTTTTGTAAGTTTTGAGTTGGATAATATAAACTGATACCAGTACAGCTAAAGCYTCTTAAAACTTAGGATTTAGAATTACTGGTCTTAAGTGTCACACTTGAGCAAAGCACAAGGAGAGCTACTGTCGGCACAGATTGCTTTATACATATATTAAGTCCCAATTTGTCTTCCAAAGCAAACAAAATTGTTCTATGCATCTCTCCTTTGAGTTGGTACTCCTGCTGACCTGCTCTGTTTAAAGTGTTCTGTTTTGCAAAAGGGAAACCGTGGGACAGCATGATTAATATTGATGTTATCCCTGGGCAGTGCAGGATGCAAAAGTGTYGGAACAAACCAGCTATTACAAAGATTTGAATGTTGCATTATCTSTCAAAATAAAACACTTTGCAAAACAAAAGTACTGAATGTTTCTGCTTTGGAAAAGCGTAGCTTTTCCATCAAACACTATACAAAATTCAGCATTCTTATCTGAGAATTCTGTACTAATATAAAGAGCCTTCACTGCTTCCCCTGCTTAGTTGTTAATGCAGCTGGAGTTTGTGTGATTGTCTCCAGCTCATCACAGACAGCAGTGTTTTCACTGGTCAGCATTTCTTCAGCTTTTAGACTGGCTTATGTTTTAAGAGGTGATAAAAGTTTTGAACAGCTAGTGCAAGGCTTCTTACACCTCAGCAGAGTCACCTGAGCATTTATCACCAATTAACTCCAAGCACAAGTATTTATTTCCTAATCAGTGACCTATGCATGAGACACAATTCTGTGTGAACCTTTCATAATTTTAAAACAGAAATTGCTATATAGCTCATTGGTTTGGGTTTGGAGCTTTCTTGCAGGCTGAATTGTTTCAGCAGATCAAATAGTGACAGAGGCCTGATTGTGACCCTACTTAATGAAGACTCTACATTTGGAGCAACTTTGTGGTTGATGGCATTAAAATAGTACAAAGGAATGAAGAACAAGAATTATAAAMCTATCTGGATCAATGAGGTCAAAACTGAGAGCCTACGTAAATAGTAACGAGATAAATATTTTTATTTGTTCTTGTTGATGAAWTTGAGGTTGTTTCAGCTTACTATTGTTGTTTCTCCCACAGAGCTGCTCAGAAATTGAACCTGTCTTCCAAAAAGAAGAAGCACAGGCCTTCTGCATCATCTGTTCCTGAATCTCCTCTCTTCTCTACCTGCTTCAGCAGTATCCTTCAGACTTCCCCACCCCCTGCACCACCATGTTTGTTGAGGGCAGTCAGCAAAGTGAAAGACACTCCTGGTTTGGGCAAGGTAGGCCTTGCAAATATCACTAAAATACTGATTTTCTTTGGAAGAAGATTTTATCCTTGTGAAAAACATTTAGGGAATTGGAAAACCATGACCTTTCTCAGTTGGTTTTGCTGTATCTGGTCCCTGGACATGTGTAAAAAGGCCTAAAAACTTGAGTTAAGTAATGCAAGTGAATTTCTAATAATGTTAACACAGACCTAACTGTGCAGCAGTTACACACTTCAAAGCCCAGCTACTCTAATGCACCTGCACTGGGACCACAGTGCTACTAGGTGGAGTTAATGTCCATTCTGCCAGGAGGCAGAATCCATTATCCATTCCAATATCCATTCTGGGTTTTGGGAGTAGTTGTCTCTGTGGCTGTGTATAAACTGTAYAGTGGTTGCTTGCTATGGTATATCTTGTGTTCCTGATCCCTTTGCTTTCCWGACTTGTGTCTTGGCTGGACACACTGTAATTTGCTTCTGGCTTATGTCTGCTGGCTTTCTTCCAGTACATTTACCTGAACAAAACCATGCTTTTAATGATAAATTGCTCCTTTTTTCTTCTGTCAGGTTATTTCCTCCCATTCCCCTCTTAAAATGCTGTTTAGGTGCACACTTATGTTGGGGTGGTGGAGGAGGTGGGTATACAGTTTGCTGTTGCTTTGTAGTTTGTCTGAGTGGCCCTTCCCTTTTTCCCTGTTACAAGTGGAGAGSCTGGCATATTACATCTGGGAATATGAGCATGCACTTGCTGAGAAAAGCAGTTTGCTTTAATCAAGGTAGTTTTTTRTGCAAGCATCTGTGTGTGTGGCTTTTCCATATTCCTTGAATACTAAGCAGTGACAATGAATTTGGTGAAAGTTTTTGTTTAGAAGAGAAATTGTAAGGTATGATCTAGGACTGCTGAGCATAGAGTGGGCWTCAGAACTTTCACTGCTGATTTTGGATACTCACTTTTTTATATTGTGCAGTTCCAGGGTTTCCTTTCAAAGRACAATGGTATTACTTTCATGGTTGGTTTAATGCCTGTTTGGAAAGAGATTCCCTACACATGGGGCTCCCTTCCTTTCCTCTAGCCTGGTAGGTGGGAAGAAATGTAGAAWTCTGTCATGATCTTATAAAACTTGAATAGGGATACGTGTTCTGACTTTAGTGGGGGAAAGAGGAGTAAACTTGAACTTGTTCCTTGTTATAAGAAGTTGCTACAGAATAGATTAATAATAGAAGCCATTCTCTTAGGAGTTTTACTTTTCTGTGCTTGGGACAGGTTACATCTGAATGAAAATTCCATTGAGGAATAATCAAGGGTGTGTTCTTGGAAACAGGGRCTCATCTCCCATCTTGGACTGCATTAGCACTTTTCCTGATCATTATTTTCATGTGTCCCAAGGAAARGATCTACACACTGAGACACAAACATAGCTCTGTCTAAACATTCCAAGCTGSTCTGAGCCTTTCTTGTTCCTCTCACTACTGGTTTCCAGCGGAGAGGGCTTGGGAAGCAGTTTTGTAATATTCCCAAACAGACCTGTGATTTGCTTCTGCAAAACCATGTTCAAGAGCAGGCTCCAGGCTTTCCAGCTATGTAAGTAAAACTGAAATTTTGCAGCTCACGTGATGAAGGAGGAATTTATTTTTATTTCAGACTTACTGTCCCAAAACTATCAGAGCATATAAATAGCTAAGAGGTTTCAACAGATTGACACACATGCTTCTTCAAAGCAGTAAATCAAATTAGGTTATTTCATACAATCATACTAGAGAAATTAATTTTTTCTGCATTTCCATTAGCAAAAATATGTCTAACCTGCAGTTTCTGGAAGCCAGWTTCATTTTTCACCTTTTTGGTTTCTTTTAGGAGTCACCTTATAATTATGACCTGAAGCTTGCATACTTTCATCAAAGTTTCCCATCAGTTTGCCTCTGTAGCACAATTTTCATTTTAATRTGTCAGATATAGGTGCAAGGCACAATAAGTAAATTACTTCAGGATAACAGTGTAATTTATCTGTCAGACTGGGAAAACTTTAGATGTGGTAATGGAATTTCCAGCTTATTTGCTTTAATTTTCCTTGTTTATGTGTTCTGTTTAGTTACATCGGAATATATTTTGAAAGGAGTATGTTAAAATCAGTTACTTTTCTCTGTATTTTTTCTCATATAGCGTTTTCTGTAAGAGTATAAATTTATAAAATGTGAACCCGTGAGGAAGAAGTGGGTTCAGGGAAGCTAAATGTTGTTTTCAATAATTTAGGTTTTTTTCCTGGTTTGTATTTAAATAGAATTTTAAGAGCAATCTCAGTGTGATAAAACTCTGTTTCACTTTGGGTTTGAGTAGGCTGGGCAATTTCTAATGTGACAATTTGTTACTGGAAATTCTGGTTCACCAGAACTGGAGGGATGGCCATTGCCAGGGATTGTGGATTCCTGAAACTCCAGGGGACAGCTGCACTCAGGCTGCCTGGAAGGCAGCTCACTCCTGCAGGGCTGTGAGCCCTGGCACACACGCTGGGTGTTACTGGCTTGGTGTCAGCTTGAGATCTGCCAGTTTTCCAGGGGAGGTGGGTATCCAAGATGTGAAGGATAGGAAGTGGGGTACATCAAAGCTTAGACTTTCAGGGTAAGTTTGATTTCACAGTTTTCTAAAATRAAATTGCAAGCAAACAGTTGCTATTTTATATTTTCACTTCTACTAGAAATTTCAAAGATTCTACTTCTCATTGCAAGATTAATGACAATGATTTATTTAAAATTATAGAATATATCTTTCATGTGTAGGTGTATAATTTTTTTTTTAAGTTAAAAGAGGAAGATCTCCCTATCACCAATATATTTAAAAGTTAGTAAGCAGYTCATTTAGGATGGATATGGGTACAATCCCCCACTGCAGCATCTAAACTGAYGGAAAGGGTTAGAGAGTATACATTGAGGTTGCATGCCTCATGCCTTTTCTTACAAAATGCCTTGCAAATCAAAACTGTACCAGCCTGGACTTTGAAAGAAGTATTATTTGAAAACTGAAGTTCAGTTTCACAGAAGCAGGAAGATGATATTAATAATGGAATGGTAGGACTGCATAGTCAGCATTTTACTTTGATGTTAGATACACCACTGAGCCTAGCAGAAGCACCACATTGTCAAAGAAACAAGTAAAGCATCAGATTCTTTGTTGCACTCATTTCCAAATAGCTCTTCCTGATGCCAAATACAAAGGTGTGACCCTATTGTAACTATATTAACGGGAGTCCTTTTATGGATCATAATTTATCTGTGTACTTGGGATTTAGATTTGCTGGTAGAGGGAGATGATCCTGAGTGGTTGTGTGGTACCCCCACAGTCAGTTCTTGAGAGTTTTCCTTTGAGCTGAGTGTCCAAAGGGAATCCTGTTCCATAAACTGCAACAGCTTGAGCATMATTTCTTCTCTCTCTGCTGTCTTTGGATCCTCATATTCTGAGTAACAGATTGCTTTTACTGAATTTRTCCAGAGAGAGAGTGCTGCTGTTCTGGATGGCTGCACTGAAGTTTCCCCAAATCTSAGTTTTCTGAAAGTTACTCCTTAAATCTGTTGTGTCCTTCCTAACAAGAAGCCAAAAACAGAACAAAAAGGTGTTCACCCAAAAAGGTGCAGAAATAACAAATTATTCCATGCCTGCACTAAGATGTAGCTGTACTGTRAGGCCATTCTAGTAAGATTTGCTTAGATTTGCTCCCCAGTCTGCTTCTCTCTGTCCTCCCTCTACACCTCCTCTTCCATTTTCTGTCAAACAGAATCAAAAGTAAACCAACACTTTTGATGAAAATCTGAAATGTTCTTTCTGTGAAAGATGTTGTTTTGCTGAATCTCACATTTGACATGAAAAACAGCTGGAATGAAAAATTTTCTGCCAGCCTGAATAAATAGGTTGTTTTCAGGTGCCAGGGGGTTAGGATAAATGGATGTGGTCTCTCTGCTTTCTTTCATTTWTTATTTTTCTGTGTGGAGTCTTATAAACCTCTGTCAATGAGAGATATTTGTTATGTTTGGGCAGAGATTAGTTTACTTTTCCTTATGCATATATATATATATTTGTTGGGGTTTTTTTGGTGTGGATTTTTGTTATTTGGTACTTCCTAATCTCAAAATAAAATAGCAATGCCTGGGCACTAAAAYCATTCCTATGCACAAGGTTTATACCAGGGAGAAGCAAGTCACCATTGAACTTTCTTCGAGTAGTCTCTTTGACCTATTAAAAGAACAACTGTAATTTGTGATTCTGTTTACTTTTTATTTTTCTGGAGCAGCAGAACTCTTGTTTGCAGGGCCTAGACCTGTTTTGCTAAATTATGTGTAAATTCAGATTAAATYCCCCTGTTTCTGTCCAGAGCAGTTATGATCTCACTGTAGGAAAGAGCAGCAGACAGAGAGATGGGAAGCCAAAAAAACCAAGGAGGTGTTTTTGGTCATCTTGGTAGTGATATCCTCAGCCCATCAGCMGTGTATATTAGATACCCCTTCTCAAGCTGATGTAGAAGAGGAAATTACTAAAGAGTCAATAATTGATTATGCTGTAGGTGCTCCCAAGGAGCCCTTTCCAAGTGTGTMGGATGGGCTAGGAAGCAGAGCAGAGTGGGGGTTTGAGAGTCTGGTGAGTGAATGAGAGATGTGGGAGCTGGTAACTCATCAAGCACAGGGCTGAGCATGGAGTGTGGCTGGSAGGGGCCTTCAATGGGAACCAAGACACAACCAAATAGCTTGAGTGGCAGCAGGATGCTGGCAGTGTGATAGATACTCCTGAGTCATACACCTTTCTCCCAGGGWTCTGTGTCATGGTAGTAAAGACAATTCAGTTAAAAATAAGTTTTCAGTGCTTGGCTGAAGAGTCTAATCTTTTGTCACAACACAGTATCTGATTGAAATAAGCCCAAAATTTGCCATTTACTTTACACAAGTCTGCAGCTTACCTTTTTCTCACATTGATTTACATAAAACTATATGAAACATTTTGTCTGACCTGAAAATGTGTCTACCAAACCAACACAGTATTTGTCAAAAGTAACAGTGAAGAAAGGTCTAATGCACAAGCAGTTCAGGTTTGTGAGTAGATTCACAACTGTGTTTTGGCTGGGACAGAAGCATATGCCAGTGCTTTGGGCTCACAAGCTGCTGGTATTTCTGCTGTCCGATGCCTTAAAATAGTTTTTGTTTACTTTTCACTAAATCAGGCAACAATTATTGCACTGTCTCTGACATGCTTTAATCTGAGCAATATAACAATGCAATAAGGGTGTTAATAATGAGTAACTATTATATTGGCTATGGCCTGTATAAATCATGGTGTGAGTAGTTCTTGTCAAAAGATGTTTTCAATAGCTATGTCAACTCTTTGTATCGGTGCAGGAAAATAAAGAGATGTTCTTACACTTAGATGATTTGCAAAGTTGATCTGAAGGAAACAAAATGGATTCACATCTTGTTTAAATTCAAAAGGTACAGGAAACCTCCCTTTCTACTATCAGAGTTTTCATTTTAAYATGCTGGTTGATGGATGTCAGGATTTTTTTTGTCTGCATTACAGTTGTCATAYAGTTTGGTCTATATTTTTGTCATACATTGAGTGGGAGTCTATGAGAAACTGTGCTGTGGTCAGCAAAAAACCCCAGGCCAACTTGCAAAATATGTTCTGTACTTCACTGCCAGCCATCTTTAAGGTATTGCCAGAAAGAATGAGAAGAGGTTCTCTATCCTTTGTAAAGCAGAAATCCTTCCTTTGTAAAGCTTCATCCTTCAGGTGTATAGGGGCAAAAGTTAACAGATAGATGACAAAAGTGATTTTAAACCCTCTATCAGAGAAAACAATTTCTGAGATGAGAGCTGGATTTTTTCCCCCAAAGTTACCATGGCTACTGAAAGGTGAGAGGATGACCCCTTGAGGCATTTAAAGGAGACATATGTGTTCATCCTTGTTGTCAACATGATTGTTGTACAAATTAGTTAGTTCCACTTGGAATGAGATCCAGGTGGCCTTTTGCCCTCCAGTCAGACTTGCTCAGAACTGTGTTTCTCCTCACGAAATGTACTGGTTGGACCTGGTGGAAGCTTTTGTGCACTTTGTCTACATTCCTGCTAGATGGGATTTTCTAGGAGCAGTTTTAAGATCAAGCTGCTTTAAGTAAAAGGTRAGATTATTAGACTCTGGAAGAATTGCTGTTAACAAAGATCTCTTACCTTTTTCAATCATGTTTTTATGAACACTTAAAAACCTGTGCCTTTCTCTAAAGTAAAGCTTATTCTGGATTTGGAAGTACCAACCCAGGCATGCCAGAAGYCTGTCAGATTGCATTTTGGTTGGCTTGGAGGTTTAAAGTGCATTTTAACATGTATTTTAAATAAATTCACAGGCAGTCATGTTTTCCATGATTTAAAGGACCACTGTAACTGCTGTTTCTTTGCTTTGTGAAGCTTCTAGAAGTTGCTACTTCAAGGGAACTGGGAGCATTGGAAGTGCTCCACTAATGTAGGCACCTATCTTTCTCTTAATTCTTTTGTCTCTGCTGATTTTCCATTAAAAAAGGCCATCTTTCAAACTAGCAGACATCTTCCTCTTCACTGGTGGGAAGGGTGGTGTGAAAACTGCAGCAGAGAAAATGAGGTTTTCTAGAGAGTAACTTAGTCCTTAAGTGAAACTCTTTGCTTTGGAAAAAAAAGATCTCTTTCTCTATATATCACAGAGAAAAACTCGTATCCTAATCTGAGCACCAGCTATTGGTGATGGCAGATATGGACAAGAGACTGTTGCTCATTAAATTCCTTTTTTTTCCCTCAAAAAATACTGAAATGTCTGTCCCTATAGTGACATCTTCCTAGATGTGTTCAAAAATTGTACTGATGASCTTGTGAGCACAAGAGGTGGCTGGAGGAGATTTCCAGGTGGAATTGGACTGGACAGAAAAAATATGAAACCTCAACTCACTTTGATGGCATTTTTTATTTATGTGTTAGAAGAATCAATCTTTTTTGTATTTCTTTTATAGTACATTTCACCTGGGAAAAGAGCTCCAAAGTCTAGTTTTGTATTGTTTAACTTGGTCTGTTTTGATGAATTTTTCTGTAAACATTGGTGAACAAAAGGAAAATTAGCTTGCTCAAAATGCTTCAGGCTGGTGATACTAGGTTTTATAAGTTTCTAAGTAATTTTATTTATCCAGCACCCTCTGCATTGACATATGGTTTTGTGCCCAGCAATCTGTAAGTTTYGTGCCTGTTGACTGCTTTCTTGCTTCAAGTCACTTAGTGGCAGGAATGACCATGATTTGTGGGCTCCTGCTTGGCTATGGGCCTTATACACAAGGCTCACATTGGTCAATTAGTGTTGATAACCTAATGAAGCTACAGAAACCTTTACTCTTGCTCACCTTGTAAGTACAGTTTCAAAATATTCTCATATTATTGAAATAGTATGACAATACACTGGCCACGTATTTTAAAGTCTCTTAAACTTTGAAGGAAATGCAATTTGAATGAAAATTACTGGACTTTTCTAGGATATAAGCCCATTGTTTTTGATACTGATCTCCTCCAAGTTTTTCTGAGATACTGTATTTTTATTTACTTTGCTTTTTAATTTAGGTGSTACTGCTGGTTGATATTTTGGAGCACTTTGATAGTTCTGGCTAAGAACTTCCATTTCTTTCTTAAGGCTTTCACTAGTACTTCCCAAAATGCCCCCTTCTTCCCTGCCCTCTCCTCTGCATCTCACCTCATTAAATTGATTTTTAAATTCATGACAAAGAGATTAATATAAATTAAGAAAGTCAAGATTACAGAAACTGAAAATTTCATGAGTATTTCTCATGCTCAATGCTGAAGAAGGAGTTTAAATACTGGATAGTTTGCTAAATGCAAGACTGTGGTGAGTTTTCTGAGAYGTCAGGCAAGTAACAGGCACTGTACTTTGAGCAGCCAGCTGTAGACCTTATTACAATTCTTTTTTTCTTCAAAATTCCCTAAAGCTCTTCTCCTCCCAGCCTTTTCCTTTTGTGTTTAACTCATCTCAGCACGTGTTGGAGAGCAGTGGTGCGGGCGGGATGGTGACACTGCAGGAGGCTCTGCTGTAACATCATGGGCTAATGATCTGTCTAAGCCTCTTGGTTCAACTGCAAGGTCGTTCTGTTTTTTCTTTTCTAAGGGTCTGGGCCTTACCTCATTTCTCTGGTACAGCATTGACTTCAATAGGTAACTAGCTCAGCTGAGTAAGAGCCAGTGTGAACTGCATTTTAATACAGAGAATACCATTAAAATGTATCTCCTCTTATTCTTGGTCTCCCCATTTTTTGCCTTTTCTTTTAGGATTCAAATCCATTTTTGGGACTATCTCTCTATTGTCATTTATCCATTTTTTGTGCTGTTATGAGGAACATGTATCTATCTCCATGTTTCAAGTAATTGTATTCCTATGTTTTCCTTTATGCTTTAGTGCCACCATTATTGCCACCTTAAGATGTAATTCGTGTTGCTAGGTGATCACTACCCTTCTGATCAGCTTAGGTGATCACTACCCTTCTGATCCTGGCTATTCAAATGTATTCCTGTCATGGAGAAATGGAGAGAATTGGGCTGACTTGCCTACCAGATGTACCTCTCTTTTTCAGTTGATCACATAGACAGCTGCCTTAGAACGAGATACCTCTGTTTTGGCTGGCTCAAGTAAGGTGAAATTAACCTCTGAGTAGGAACAGCTCTCCTTGTGTTCTGCTCAGAACCTTTAATAGAAAACCAGCTGCTGTGAGATACAAATAACAAGGTGCTTGCAGAAAGTTCTAGATACTTTGACCTGTTCTCAGATGGAAGTCTGCATCCTTTGCTTTTCACTGTACAGCATCCAGCTGTGGCTGAGCAGATCTGCACGCAACTGAGCAGGTTGCATAAAGCAGACAGACCTTTGTGGAAAAGGACCAAGCAGACTTTTCCACATTTGGCCTTAGGCAAATTGAAGCAAATGCGACTGCTCTTTATGGAGCAAAGGACTGGAGATGTTCAGTTGTACGTCTGTCAGGGTGGTTCTGTAAAGATGATCATAATGTGCTCACCTGTTAGATTGGAGCCTCTGGCCCTTGGATGGCCAGATTTTCACTGCTGTCATGTGACCTGTAAATCGCTTCCAGGGGAAACTCCTTCCTGGAAGTGTAGGCAGCGTGGCTTGGGGTTTGGAAACATTTCATTAGTGGATCTGGATTCCTGATAACCACATGCCATTTTGTTTTACAAATGTAAATAGACTTTCTTTTCTGTATTGTTCCCAAAGTGATTAGCAGTTAAATTATCTCTCATTGGATAGTGAGATATTAAATAGAAGGTTTTTTTAAGTATTACTTTTCATGCATTTCCTGTTTTTCATTAAGAAAGAATCTTTCTATATAGTAAAGGAAAAAAAAAGTTTGATGAAATCATTGACCTGTTTGGTATGACAAATCAGGAGGTATGCCCATACATTTTTACGGCCTGTGAGGCTCAAAGCTTCTCCTGTAACACTCAGAAGTGAGAAATGGAGTAGGTGCACCTGCGCTGGGTGTGGATGGACAGGCGTTTGTGTAATTCTCACTATACATGAGGTGTGTATATTTGCATCTATRAACATATAGGTGCATAATATGTGCATATATATGTGTAGATGTATATATATTCATCTTCTCTTTCTCACCAGCGCAGTGGAAATATAGAAGAAAAAGGACTATATATGCACTTTTTGAGGAAGTTAACTGGTATAGACTTGCTTTTTTAATAAATGAGCAGATTTGTTTTTTTGAAGGTGACTCAACATTCCCTTAAGATATTGCCATTAAACTCACAGATTTTCATCCATACTAATATCCTTTTCCTTGCTTAGTTCAATCTTACAATACAATATATTATCTTTTTTTCTCTTATGTAGTGATTGAAAATGCTTATGCAAATAGTAGGATTTTACATAAAATTCTCTAGGTGTGTGTCAGGTTCTGTTGTGTTTTGGTAGATCCCAACAGCTTTCACCCCTATGAATTGCTCCTGGATTTTTCCACAGATCTGTTCAATTTACAGTGCTTATACTGGAGGAGARACAGAAAAAGATGTGTTGGCAAAACGGGATGTGTATTAAAATGTCAGGAGGAAAGCTGTACAATAACCTTTACAGCATCACATACACCATTACAGAAACACAGATGTGGGAAACCTTAAAAACTCTTGATCYTTTCTTCCCTGCCCCCTTTTCCCCCACGAAAAAATATGATGTATATACTTCAAACCATATGGTGTGAGAGCAGTTATCTTTGCTTTAATGTCTTGCCCCTTCTTTCCAACATTTGGTATTACTGGAGTTTCCTCCGAATATGAATCATTATTTGCAATAGCAATCRATTCTTGACTAGCTTGGCTGCAGCACCTGAGCCCAGATTCTGGAAGCAGCGTGACTAGAAAAGCTGCCCTCCCTTCCCTATCCACTCCTACTAAAACACCTTAAATATTGCCCATGGTCAGCCCTGAGGAGCCGTGGTGAGGTTGTGCTGGCACGAGCTTCAACAGAGGCACCTGGGGCACGTTTCTCCTGGCCCCACAGAAGGAGAAGGCATCACCCTGACTGATAACAGTGTGTGCACATGTGGGAAGCACAGGGAGGCCCAGGCTGCTCTGGGGAAATGGAATAACAACTCAGGGGAGGAAACAGGATCCCCCCAGGGCCTCCTAGTCTGTGAGCAGAGGGAAKCATGAATCTCCTCAGATTGGAAGGAGTTATTAGTCAAAAAGACTATTATGCTGTGTGAGGCATTGCTGAAACAGAATACCACCAGGCTATTTCCTATCTTATCAGGGTATATTAATAATGCAGTAGTAATAACAGAAGTACAAATTAAAAATAACTGGATGGACAGATAAGCAGAGTTCTTGAGATTAAGGGTATTGGGATTTGCTTCAAACAATTAATTGCAGAGTAGGACATASAGGGAAATTTGCCTTTATTATTTTCTTATTCTTCATTTCATCTCTGAGAGCATTATTTCTAGGGCTTTACATAGACACTAATTGGCAGAATATTTCCTCAAGAATTCAGACTTTTCTTTTTTTATCTCCAAAGGAGTGAAGTACCTTTTGCTAATGCATCTAATTCAGTAGGGATTAATAATACTGAATAAGAAGAGTATTCTGGCTATTAGCCTTCCTCTACAAATATCTCTTATTTCTCTTCCCACTCCCATCCCACAGTATAAAGGCAGACAAGACACTACAAATGTCAGATATTCAGGCTTTGGGACAAATGGATGCAATTGTTCCCCAGAGGTTTGTGAGCTCCTTCTGGGTTGCAGTGGCATGAAATCTCTAGAATCTCTGAATTTCTTGAGATGTATTAGTTGATTGGGCAAAGAGAAATGGAAGTATCTGGTTCTCTGGCACTGGATGATTGTGCTACCCCCAAGTCATGTTTTGCACTACCTATATCTGTCAGTCACTGACCTCTCAGGGCTCTATCAGATTTTCAGGCCTCTGCATGATTCTTTTCCACAGAATGAAAATAATGACTCAGAACTATACTTTGGTCCATTGCTGGGTACCAAAGTGTGCCTTACGTAGGGCATAGACTGCTGTCACTTTGAKTTCAAGTCCTATTTGCTAAGCAATTGTCAGGACACTAAATCCTGCTCTCAGTGAAATAGTACTGAAGCTGGTGCAATGCACAGTCATTTCACACAGCTGCATCCGAGCAACACTGGCCCACTGAGAGATAAACCTATCAAGGGAGGACCATTTGACTGAACACCCAATACATTGGTGGAGCAGCAGCTTAGCAAGGGACCGCACCCTCAGAGAACAATTCTTTTTTCCCCCTCTTATTGTTGAGATTCTTTYATTCCTGTGAAATAGAAGACTGTTCACCAAATTCTCTGTCCCCCTTGGAAATCTTTTAACACCACACTACTAAATAAACACGTCCATTACTTAGTCCAGGATTCAATGACCTGGCAGGAAGGATAAAGTAGAGCTGTAGTGTGGGAACAGCTGCCCTGAAAGCATGGATGATTAAAGAACAATGAATAAATGAATTATAATTTTATCTTTTGTAYGGATCATAACCAGCTGAATAAGATGTTTGGAATGGAGTGTGTGCCCTTGGGCTGGAAGACCACCACTGAGGAATGTACCAACTTGGAAAAGCAGTCTGTGTGTGAGTGGGCATGGGTGTATGAAATTTTATTGGCTGCATAGTTGGATCCGCCTGTGTAACCTTATAAAAGAGCAAATCAAGGAAATAAAGTTAGTGTGGCATCCAATACTGACTTATGCTTTCTCAGTCACCACAAATGGTGCCTCATGTGAGGACTGCTTGGAACCTGATGGTGACTCTCTWATGTGACAGTGAAACTAAGTGTCCRCAGCCTTCAATCAGAAGGCCAACCACCCTGTTGAACAGGGGAGTTGTGGGGTCAGAGTAGGCAATATGGGGCAGTCTGCCTCACAACAACATAAGCTTTGTTTATCTATTTTGCAAGGGCTTTTGCATGCTTCTTGCTCTAAACTTTCAGATGCTAAAATTATTCAGCTGGTCGTGATCTGTACAAAAGATACAATTATAATCAATTTAGTAATTTTTCTTTAATTATCTAGCAGACCTATGCTTCCAGTCCAGCTGCTCCCACACTGTAGTAACTTGCTCTTGACACCTTAATCCTTAGAATACTGCTGCTCATCCATGCCCCTTGATCATCTCCTTGGGGAGTGTTTGCGTCTTCCTCCTTACTGGCTGAGAAAAATGCACACAGCCTTGCATTGCAACATGCTTACTTGTTTTGATATAAATTGTTCTAGTCCATTTTTGTAATGGTTGTTGAAATCTCCAGCTGATAAACACTTAATAGTGAACAGTTAAGAACTTGTAATTGATTTTATTTTGATACTTTCTGGAGACTTGACCTTTCATATGTCATAATGAGCTGTGTTTTAGTAAATTGYGGAAATGCAACAAATAACTAAGATCTGAATCAGAAGATGAATTGAGTATTTGTCATGTAAATGTTACCTTCTGAAGTGAATTTCTTCAGAACTAGATATCAATACAGATTTTTGAATAAAAGGTAAAAGGATGTAAAGTTCTGTAAGGTCGATTGCTTTGAGAAACTCTATGAACCAAATTCAGCTATGACTCTTACAAGCAGAAGGCAAATACTGTTTCATGAATACTGCTTTTCTGCTGCTGGGGTTTCAAGAATGGAAGTATAAATTGCACCTTGCTTTTGTCTTGCTCTGCAAGCCTAGGAAAATTGCAGATCTGCTGCCCTTGTTTCCACCCAAAACCACCACTCATGAGAGCAACATGTGTGGTGACTGGAGTTTAAGGATTATTTAGGACATCAGTTGCCACACAGTGGGCAAAAGTCCCTCTGGCAACTGCTTGTTACTGTGTGGGAATATACAGGAATTCTGTTCTTTCCCTTCTCAGAGGGATGCTATGCTGGAGAAGTCAAAGTTTGAAAGAGGCCATGGGAGCCTGTTTTGTTTTAATATTTCTTATTGTATCCCAAAATGGAAGCAGAATGGAGAGATAGTTTAGTAAAAGAAGATTTTTAACACCTGATATTTTCAAAATTCAGACAGGTAGAGATTCAGAGCTGTGGAGGGAAGGCTTTTGGTGGTCTCCCAATGAGTAGACAAATAGATCAGGAAAACCAGTATGCAAGCTAGCAGTCTTGACTGAGAGCCCAAGATTGAACAGGCAMTCACAATAAACAATTCTTTTGCCCCTTGAAATGGCCCTAGTCAAATACAGCTGGGGTATGTTAATAGGTAAAATGATCTGAATGTGATTGATGCTGTACCTTGTCTGTTTAGAGAACAGAATGGTCAACATGGCAACTTCCTAGTTTTAAAGTCTTTTCATTAAAAAAAAAAAACCAACAAACTAAAAAAACCACAAAATAAATCTTCATTTATGCCCACTGGGCAGGCTGACCCAGCAATCATACCTTCAGTTCACATCCCAGCCTGTGCATGCAAAAGTCAAACAAAAACACCTCAGTGTTGCCTTTTAACTTGCACAGACCAAATAGCTGCCAGAGACCACATCACTYCCAAGAGTGTGCAGGATGAGGTGGAAGGTTGAGGAGGATTGTAGAATGGCAAGAAAAGCTTCATATTAAGTGAGATGTTAATTTGCATTTGGTGCTATTGAACTTGAAAATAAGGGCTGTTGTAACCCCATAATATAAAAATGCTTTWGTTTGTGCTTCTTTCCTCCCATAAGGAAGCCAATTTGTCTCTGTGTTACTGATCTTAGAGATAAGACAGATAAGGAGAAGTGAATCTTCCTGTCAATTCAGACTGAAAAAATCCCCAGCTTTACTCCTACTTCCATCTTGACATGCCTTTGTCATCATGGTTCAGATCTGGTCCCTTTGAAGAATTTCTTTTGAGCAGATGTTAAAGTGTCAGAAAAGAATGAAGGAAGACAAGTTAAGAATGAACTGGAAATTCTTAGACCTTGCCTGACTGAGAGCTTTGCCTTCACAGAAAATACACAAYGTGGTAGATAAATCATTATTGCAGATGAAGCAACTTTTTTGTTGTTGTGTAAATTGGTGTATTTTGTCAGTTATACTCATTTGACCCTTATACTTATGGATCTGTAAGGATGTTACTTGTAATTGATGGGTTTTCTTTCCTTTGGGTTGCCAGTAGAAGCATTTGGACAATGCTAAAAGAATTTAACTGATAATGGGAAGGTAGTGTAATTTAATGTAAATCAGATACAGAATGCAGTTTAGAGATTAAGGTAATGTGTTGTGATTATGAAGAGTTCCTTGGAAATAATTCTTCCTTCTCTTTGACCATGTGAGTTTTTTCCTCTGTGTTTAATAGAGTGGATGAGGATGTGCAGAGGACAGATAGGCTAAACAAAGGAGACTGGGGCAGTATCAAAAATATAAATGTAAATGGAGGTGTACAGGGACCAGTGTGCTGTGCATATCTTCTTTCTTTTGTTGTTGTTTTTAGCTACTTCATATCACAAATACACAATTTTTAAATGTTTAATTTTGTTTTGTTTGGTCACAGAGCAGTTATGAGGATGCTTCTGATGTATTTACATTGATTCTGCTTTAAGCCTCTGAATATTGTTCTCACAGGACGTTCGTTGCTCTATGCTTCTGCCAGAGAAAGAGAAATATTTTTCAACTGCAAGATTAGGTGCTTCTAAGGACTAGCTTTTTAGAATTGTGTCTGCAGTCAGAAAGACTAATTGTCCAGATGATAGACATGCATGGTTGACTTTCCTCTTTACGCAGCCTAGACTGAGACACGATGAGCCAGAGCACGCTGTTGGCCTTTGCAATGGATAATTTTGTTAGAACAATGTCCTTCGGGAAAGGCTTTTATATGGCAAGGATGACAAGTGTGGCAAATTGCTTACAAACCCCAGACCTAGAGGCTTCTCTTTCTGAAAGCTGCCAGCCCACAGTACAGCAGTGCTACTRCTAGCAGTGCTTCCAGCAGAAGCTGGAATTCGATATCTGTTTATGCTGTTGTAAAAACTGTCACTTTMTTTTCCCTAAAATTTTTGTGTATTTTCTCAGGATACTTGTTTTCACAGGTCCAACAAGTTTTTGAGGCCCAGAGTACATGAAACCAGAGCAGAATCAAATATGAATTGCTTGTCCTTACACCAATAACAAGAGAAGTGATCGCCTCCTGATGGAGTGAAATAGGTTATTATCTTCTTTCCATTCTATTTCTGATACACAAATTTTGCCTGCAGTTTCCTGCCTTATAGTTCTTTGCTTTTTGTATTTTCTATTTCTTCTATTAACTGCCATCAGCTGCCAAATTCTGTCCCATTGCATTTCTCRCACACTTCACAGTAGTTGCACCAGTGTTTTTTGAGGTGTGTCGTTTTTCTGATCTATGTATCTTCTGAGGTGTTTGACAGTGAAAGGCTCTTGTTCTAATTGCTTACAGTCTCATGAGCAGAAATAGTCTCTGCAGTGAAATGAAGAGGCAGGGCATCATTACCACAATGGGTGAGAGATCTGAAAGTATTTATAGTCTAATTTTAGTTCATTAATGACTTTGATACTTAACTCTTCCAGCCTTCCCTTTTCACTGTCTCTAGTTTTCTGCACTGCAATACCATTCCTACACTGCAGAAGTCAGCCCTTCACTACAGCTTGCCCCTCATTGCCTTATGCCTTTGTTTCCAAAATATGACCTATCCATGCTGTTTTACTTACTCCAACATWCATCTCAGGGCTGCCTTCCCTGTTGGCTCTGTTTTTTGGAATCTGACTTTTTCTTTTGAACCAGTCTGTGTCTTCACTCCCATGAGCTTCCCCCAGCAGTCCTACCAACCATACTCTAACAAAAGTGAAGGAAGATGCCTGAAATACAGCTGAAGACAAGACTGAGTAGATCAGGACTGTGAAGTCCTGTGAGGTCAGCTCTGCTGATCTACTGAAGATCTAGTTGTGTCTTGCACCTGATGCATCGTGTCTAATTTTTTTTATCCATGTAAGAAGTAGAACTTAGTTTCACTCTGGTTATGTGAAGAGGCATACAAAAGAACTGTAATTGGTGCAGATGCCATTACTGCAATATCAAATGTCTGTGTTAGCTGGTATTTGAGATGCTGCTTGCCAGAAACAGCATTTTAACAGAATTACCATAGACAGAACCTTCACATTCTCTTCCCTCCTGTTCAGATAAYGCTGCTGTCCACAGTGTGAGCCAGGGTGGTGCTACCAGCTCCCCATTACCCTCCCCTCCTGACCTTTCTCTGACGCCTTCTAACATGAGGATATGCTACTATTTCTCCCATAATGCTTTTTATTTCTGCTGATGCCATGAGCTTTATTGCACCTTTAGGAAGTATTTGTATGTTATGAATTATATTTTACTCCCACACTGGTTTCCCTTTTCATAAACAAGTCTTACAAAAATCTCTGCATTGGGCAGTTGCGTATAAATTTGATCCTTTTGTTTTCTTCAGAGGGAGGATAAGGTAAATGATGGATTGCATTAATAAAAAAATGTATATTGCTGCATGTAAACCGGTCCCTTATGGTATAGTATACCTCTCCTGTCTGTATCAACAATGTGTTGAACAAGGCACTTATTTAGAAAAGGGGAAAAATACCACCTAGCCTGAAAGCTCAAGTATAGAGTTAGTACARACTAAGGGTTAGCGAAACATACAAACACTCCTTTGGTCTAAAAAGTGTTCCAAGCAGAAAAGGCCAGAAACAACCCACCTGGAATGTGGAAACTTTGGGACCATAAATGAAGAACCCCTTTTTCATTTTAACAAAGAGTGTGACTGGAGGTGTGCTCATTATTTTTTAGTATGCTTGCCCAGAAAACAACTTAAAAGGTGAATAGGCTGTTCTGGCTTATGCATACAGTGGGACRTGACAGAGTTCTCATGCTTTCCTGTTAATTATAACTGTAGGTGTTGTGTCAGGATACATCTGAGTAATCCTAGAGCAATCCCAAGSAAATCCTGGCTCTCCTAGCCCATTCCTCCACCCAAGAGAACTGTTGTCATGTGAAATTCAAGTACTCCTGAAATGACTTACCATGCCTGTTACATCATATTCCTATTTGCAAGTCTCTGGAGGTTATCAGCACCGTTAATTAACGTGTCATGGATATTCTAGAAGTTAATATCACAAATCAAAGTATATTTATACTGCTGTTTTAGAAGTCAGAGAGCTAGAAATGTGTACATATTGAAACAAGAAAATCCTCATCATTCAGGGAAAGAAATAACACAGGATTTTCTGTCATTAAACTGACATTTACTGCTGTAAATAATAGTGACTGCTAAAATCTCTTGGCTTCCCCGGTGTACAAATCAACCAAACATGGATTAACTAGTTTCCTCTGATGTGGTTTACACTAATCCAGTATCCTCTGATAACAGGAGAAGGCCTTTAATTGGAACGTTTTGGTTTCTCTTCTGTGTGTGCTGTGGCTTCTCAGAAAACACTCTTTAACTTTGGTCAAGTAAACTTTAAAAATCTGTTACCTGAATGATGCCTGGGGTCATCTATGTAGGGCTTTTGCTGGGACCCTGGGGCTGGATGCATGTGCCTCAAAATTAACTTGAACTCTACCAGAAATGAGACGTACAGATTGTTCCTTCCCTTTGCTCAGACTGGGAAGTCTGCAGGTGGGTAGAACTGCCCCATATTCTGTCCCCCATGTGCTTCATTTCACATGGGAATGACATGAGGGATAGTGGGGGCTCTAGGCAACTCCTGACCTTCCTTGTGTTTTAGCACTATCTTCCCTTCCTGGTTGMAAGAGCTGCAGGGTACCTCTCATGAGCTTTCCATGGTCCTGCCAGCTGTTGCTTTTGCCTGAGAGTTTTTGGAGTGGGGCATGCTCCTGCAGCGTTTCCTTTGGTCTTGGCATGCCTTTATCACARTGATCCCATCTGGATCTGTTAAGTGGGAATACAGATTTCCCAGGTATGCTGCTCAACCTTGGGAGCCCCTTTTATTGTAGGCACTGTGAGAACATGGGATTCAGTAGCTCAATGACTTTGTTGTGCTGCTGCAGAGAAATACAGAAACCAAATTGCTCTTTGACGCTGACAAGCAGACAGACCAGCAGCAGACATCTGAGTTGCATGGTTTCATTTTCGTGTTTTAGCAAAACTCAAGATGAAAGTTATTAAAGGTGACAGTAGTAGAAACCAGGTTCTTTGGCAATATCTGCRCTTTCACCTTCTCTAGATGTCATTATGTTCTTCAACCTGTTAGCTGTTTACTCTCTGTTACTGTCACATTTGCTGCTTCTGTCCCTTTGGTCTTCAGATTTATAGCAAAATTATTAGGGGTTGGAGGGAAAGACATGGGAGACAAAAAAAGAGGCTGATCAGGAGAAGCAGTAGTAAGTTACTTTGTTAGAATACAGGTGGGCTAGTGACTGAATAGTTTAACTGAAGTTTTTGTGTAACTAAGCAGAAAACTTTCCATCAACATGAAKGCCTGAAATACCTCTGAGTTCTTACTGAGGGTAGGGAAATACTTAGTGCCTTAGCCCTAATATATTCTCAAGAACCTCAGAAAGTAAGTYTTACATAACTTTTGTTTGGGATTTTTAGGATTTTCCATGTGTGAGATTATGTGAGCCCTTAAAAGGTTGGTGTTCACAGAAAACCAGGTTTTCTTCTATTTAGGAATTCTGTAGACTTTCTGCACCTTGTGGGAATCACCAGTTGGTGAGGGAGCTCCTCAGCAGGGCTGCAGTGCCAGAGACAGGACAAACAGTCACAGTTTAGTGGGGTTTAAGATTTAAGCAAGGTTGCCAAGTCTTCTACGATGCACATAGGAGTGACTGTGGTTGCACCTCATCTAAGCTCCCCTCCGGCCAACACTGCAGCTCCAGGTTCAAAGCCGGGTGAYGCGTCCTCCTCGCTTTCTGCCCTGCTCACTGATGCTCTGCCTGGCTGTGCCTGGAGTGCTGGGCCAAGGAGGAGGAGCAGTGTTGCACCTGGAGCAGTCCATGTTTCCTGGGCTAGCTCTGAGCTCCTGCACCCCTGAGTGGATGTGCAGCCGCCCCACGCACACAGCGTGCTGTTCCGTGACTCAGCACATGGAGTTTCATCTACCAGAACAGGAAAAGGATGAATCTAACCTGACATCTGCTTTTAATTCCCTCAACAGACATTTTACACCCTCAAGAAGTGCATCATACCCATGTGGGTTTTCTCTTGACTACTGAAGTACACACTCAGAGTCCTTGACCACATAAACCAGTCTTCTACATCAYTGTGAAATTGCCTTTGCTGCAGAAAAGTAATGATTTAAGCAGATGGGAATCATAGGMGGAAGAGTGAGAAGAGAAAAGGAAGTTGCATCTCTGTCTTAATGAATGTTTTTAAAGACTATCCCAGGCAGAAAAATATTTATTTGATACACAGTAATTTTGCWGTGTAAACAATCATTTCAGATGAACTCATGCCAAAAAAATGACCTCTCCATTTTTAATTTTTTTTTTACTTTTCTTTTTCAGATACATTTGGAACATTTTTAGAAGGCTGTATATAAAAGTATGGAAACTCACAGCTTGGGGGAGAGAACATTGATTTTATCACTTTCTATAGAAACATGCATACACAGACAGAAGCCAAGTCACCAAAATAGTCTGTGACAAATGGATCTGATCCAGAAAAGTCTATGTAATTAGATTAGCCTTTGGCCTGGCAAACACTTCATAAAGTCCTGTTAATACAATGTGAGAGAGCTAGTAAAATAAAGAGGAATTTATCATGGGCTGAAATGGGAAAAAAACCAAAGCAACCCTATTCCTTTTTAATTTCACGGCAGTGAATCCACTGGATAAATATGCTTATTGGTTAGTCACAATAAGGGTRTTAAACTATGAATGCTCAATTAACAATCTCCAAATTTTTTAGAGCAGTATTTTAAAAATCTTTACAGCTCTCAGATGAGGCATATCTTCCTTCCACCATGCACTGAAAAAATGCTTGTTAGTGGCAGTTGTTTTTATCTTTCCCATCAGTTTGTTCAGTGTTGTTCATCTGCTTTTCTAGTCTGATTTATCAAATAAGATAACATATAGGAGTAGGTTATGATCCTATGACCTGAGGAAAACAGAGTCTGGGCCGTGGCATAACACACGGATRAGAGGGCAGAAGCTTTGGCAAAGCACAGCAAGGACCCACTTCTCTTCCTATTCCTCTGAAGGCAAAAGGAATTTTATCACTGGCCTCAGTGGCAGCCTTATTGGGTCTTTGAAGGCTTTTGAAAAAATCCCCCTTCATTTCTGATTACTGTTCTCTGTGGTGTCACTGCAAAAGTATGCATCTTCTGTCAGTGCAAAAGGTGGCTTCGCATGGAAGTTTTCCCCCCTACAAATTAATATTATAGCACTTCTTTTGTCACCATGTGGCTGTGAAGAAAGTACTGCCTTGTCCATTAAATACAGCATGAGTTTSTTATGAATGCAGACAAAAGACATGGTAGGTTAATGCAATAGTTTACCTCTAGACATCTGGGTTTGCACTCTTGCTCAGACCTTGTGTAAAATTGAGTCTGTAGTCCCAGAAGACTCCTTAGCACACCTCATTCAGAGTATTCACAGTACTCCTGCAGGTTTTGGCAGGTTTCCATCTCTGTCCAGAAAAGACTTAGGACTGGAATAGCATTAGAGCTTTTCCAGGTGAGAAATGAAGAGTGCTGATAGAGAAGTGCAAGAAAATTGGTCAGRCTCTGCTTGTAGTAGATGAATAGAAATACCACCGATACCATGCAGCATTTTTTGTGCTTGTTTGGACACTTACAGAGTGCCATTTGTTCCAGACAAATAGAGTTCAGCACCTTTCTGCCTTCCCTGTGGTGGTGGGTTGATCTTGTCCAGTTGCAGACRGGGTTGGTAAAGCAGCTCTGGTGGGCACATGGCATCCAGTCTAGGTCAGGGCAGCACAYCTGTATGCCTGAATGATGCTACAAGGAAGGTGAGATCCTGCAAGTCCTGGGATTGCTTAGCACTCACTCTTTCAGTAATTTAAAGAGTAATTTTGCAGTTTGATTATGAATAAAATTACTRTGTTGAGTAATGCATTACTTAAAATCCATAGAATTTATCAGGCAAGAGTCATATTTAACCCAATTATGTCTTGGATTTATTGATTGTCAGATGCTGAGGGCAGAGAGATTAACTCTTCTTTTCAAGATACTTGAGCTTCTAGCAAAGTAATAATGGTATGTACCRAATGAGTCACAGCAACTTGAGTTGTATATAAATGTAAAATGGAGTGGAGGGAATCCTTGAAGGCACTGAGCACAGGTTCATCTGCAAGGACATCAGGTGGATCCATACAAACTCGTGTACATGCCYGCCTGTAACAGGCAAAAATGAGGTCAGTGGTCTGTATAGTCCAGTCTCCTGATGCCTCTATCAAAGGCCATTCCTGRTGGAGTAAAGGACATCTTGAACTCAGTTGTGTGAAGCAGCATTGGCTGGGAAAATTAGAGCAAGGATTCTTTACTAATGGTTGTGGATAATTACGTGACATGGTGTGGTGGGAGGTTTGGTTCTTTATGCAGTAGTAGCATATTGAAGGGAAAAGCTTTGTATTAACATTCTTGGAGTTACTTGCCCTGCTTGAGAATTCCAAGGGAACATGGGATGTTAGAAATAGAAAAAACAGCTTCATCTTAGTTTAGAGAGCCTGTATACTTCTCTTCTACATCTTTATTCTTATGCAGAAACTATTTGCAAAGGGTTAATAATGAATTCTGCATGTTTTTATAGGTTAATATGTGAAAAGCATTCCTACTTTTTCCTTGTAAAATGTAGATTTAGAACAGTATGCCATCTATGTCTACAGAAACTTCAAAATTTTCTGTGCAAAAATGTGTTGACTTTTAGGCTGGATTTTGGGGATATCTTTTTTTAGAAACAAAACTTACTTTGCTTTGTTTTAAGATAATTTTTTTTAAACGGGAAAATGTAGTGTATGTCTGTAGACTTTTCCCTGAATATTCATTTTTAGAGAGACTAATGAAGTGTAGATTAACTCTGCAAAATACATGTTACACTACTTCAAAAAGATAATATAATTTTGTGATTTTAACTCTTTATAGATATCAATTTGCTCAGTCTTACTTTCATCAGTTTTATGGAGTCTAGTGTACATATTTAAAAACTGGTCGATTTTATTGTTCAGCTCGGATTTTCTTAACTCTTTCAGCATTTAARTGTTTAACACATACCCAATAAGTAGGTCTTGTTCTACTAAAGCAACAACTTAGTTTTTAATGTATTTTTTTTTTGTTTTAATGCCTGTATTTCAAGATGGCTGCTCCCTGTCAGGTTATGCTAGTTGCCAATATTCATCTATTTGTGTTATTTAAAACTGGTGGTTGAAAGTGGAGCCAGTGGTTGAGCTAAAAAAGAGCTGAAGTTTTTTCCAGTCAGTTGTTTCTTGGTTGGTTTATTGTTTGTTTTGGTTTTATTTCCACCCCTAAAAAATTGTGTTTACACTACTCTGTAGGTATGGAGTATTTTAATTTYGTATTTTTTTTATGTAATGCATCATGTAAGCTATATTTTCATAGTATTTTTTAAAGTCAGAGRGGAAAACGCTGTTTTCCAACAAAGAATTTTTAAATGAATCCAAAATACTTTCAGTATTTCTTGGAAAATCTTAGTCTTTTGTATTTTTTATTTCTATTCAAATAAAACAAAATTTTTGTCTTGAAAAAATAAGAATTCTGAGTTTTGAGTCTTTAAAGATGTAATTGAAAGTTGTCAAGTTAAAACGTAAATTATTTTCTGTAAGYAAAAGAGCTTCAATTGTATATTTCAACAAGATACAGGTTTTCAGTTTGGGTATGTTTGAGAGTTCTTCTGTTACCCAGGAAAAAAAGAAGGCAAAATATGTTGCCTGATTTGAGTTTGGCATTTTAACTTCAGGGAAATAGAAGCTGTGGTGTGGAGGTTCAGCAGGAGAGGCTTTGAGTTTGTCCCTGGCTGTTGAGGGAGGGGGACAAAGTTTCCATGCCCTTTGTGGGGTTTTGCAGCAGTGAGTGGCACAAGAGAGTGACATGGTCCAGCTGTATCTCTATGGTCTGYAGGACCATAGGAGCCAGACTGGCTTCTTTGCCTACAGAATCTACAATTTCTTAAGTGGGCTGAGGTTTGTTTCAGWCCTCAGAAGTATTTAAAGGTGATTAAAATTTTTGGGTTGAAGTGGATTTTTCTTTGAGGCTCATGTTAATATAGCAATCAAGATATAATCTGCCAGGTATTAGAAATTTCTCTCCTGTCTTAGGCCTATAGAAAATCACAGCTTACTGAATCAGCAAATAAACTACCTCTTTCTAAAGGAAATCACAGGAGAGCCAAGGCAGCTGATTCAGAGAGCAGAGTCCTTGTAACATGTTCAGGCATTRGTGCACCTTGTTAATGGTAGACACTTTTCTGCCAGGTGAGCTAGTAGGAGGGATTCTGAGTTGTTCTTCTGTRGAAGTCACTGTTGATTAAAGGGATTTTCTTCCTCATGCCTTTTTCCATCTGGTTCCTTGCAATGTTTTGGAATACATTTCAGAGGATGCTGCMGTCTGTAGATGTTCATGCAGCAAGAGACATAGTAAATTGGGCTTGCTCTGCATGTCAGGGAGCTATACAGAAAAGATTTGAACCATAGACCACAACAGTTTGGAAAGAGTTATTATAATGTGTCAAGTCCATAATTCACATTTTAGAAAAGCCCGCAGATTAAATTTACAGTTTGGATTCATTTTGCAACCTATGAGACCATTAATCAGGGCTATGTAAGGTCTCCTAATGCAGTTTTATATAATCTGTATGTTTATGTTTTGACATGATGAATTGTAACACTGTAATTAAAATAATATTAAGAGGTTTACTGAATCCCACAGTATCTGGGGACATCCTGAGGTTGCCACTCCATTGAAACTGTGCCTTGTTTTCTCTTATTGCACACAGAATGGAGTAAGTCCTGGAGCACCTTGACAGAGACTACATTTCTTGAAACATCTATACAAATCAGTAGAAATGAATGACAGAATGGTTTTCCTTTATATTACATGCCATACATAACATAAATTTTCTTTTCATATGCAACGCTAATTTTGCCAAAACTTGTATTGGATATTTGCTGATGTGCGTTCACCTGCAGTCAGGTAATTTAACACAGTTTAACAGAAATCAGTTCTGCATTTAACAGAAACACAGGAAGAGCAGTGGTGTAGAAGAAGTAGTGTGTGAACTATGACATATYACCAATTATTAGCTTTATCTTATGGAATAATTGGAACCAAAATCTAGATGTAAATATACCCAAAGTTGAGATGCATACTGTCCAAAGATCTATATCCCAATTTTTCATTTGTTTAGCAAAAATACTATGTAAGAATGAAAGATACTTGATTGTTGGAAGACACTTGATGGTTGAATAGGTAAGCACAGGGCTGCATGGTTTGCAGCACTGACAGATGAGTGTTGCTGTGAGGGAAGTCCTTAAAAAAAGGAAAGACTAAAGTACATCTTTAGTAATGGACCTGAGGTGATAAAGGCAGCTTTAGACATGCAACTAAGAACCCAAGCTGTTAATTTTTCACCTTAATAGTGGTTATAATGCCTCTTACTGTACCTCAAGCTTCCCAACTGGATAGATTTGTGCTCCATTCTGTCTAAATGTAGTACTGTCAATTCCAGGAACTATTTGGAAGGTTTTATGTACTGAAACAAATGAGGAAAAACCACAATTTTTTCAACCAAAGTTAATCCAAGTGGGGGCTTTGGCTCCACCAGTGAAAACCTAAATATTGTTGTGGTTGGCATGACTCTGATTTGGATTCTGGCCCAGCTCTGGCCACACTGACTTTCTGTGCTCCTCACATTTCACACTGATGTATATGATCAGTCTGGCTCAAGTCATTTCAAGACATACCCTTTTCAGGTTTAGTGGTTTAAAACCATCCTTCACCAGACAGACAGGCAGTAGATCTCTCTCCTTCCCTAACACACAGCGCTGATTTAGGATCACGTTAGATGTGAAGTTTGAATATTTCATCAAATTTCCTTATGTGCTTCACATTAAAAATGGCTCTGTAAGTGTAATTTGTTGTGGTACCTTCTTCCTTTTATCATTCTGATATATTTTACTTAGCTTATTTGTTCYGCCTATGCTCTAATCTATTGTGGGAAGATGCTTTCTATTAAAAAAAATAAATTCATCTTCACCCCCCCCTTATTCCCCTTCATTAATCTCTCTATTTTGTGATGAGTGATAAAACCTTACAAGCATCAAAGAACGTTTCTTTCCTGATACTAAGCTGCAATAGTGACAAGCATGGAGGATGAATTATCTGAACATGAAAGATCCCTTTGTTGCTCAAGAAAGGGCTGGTTGCTTCAATCATTTGTGAAACCTGTGCACCGACTGCTACTTTTATAGCCGTTGTCTGGCATGCCATGCCACCAATGACAAATAGCAGTGTCACCACAGAAATTGTCATAGGTGGAAAAGCACTTTTTAAACAGATGGATTTAGAAGCAGGTTAATTGGTGTGATAGCTAGCATTATCTCCAGTAGTATCAACAAAACTGCAGGCTCTCTGTAGGAGTCGTTCTCACCGAAGACACCAAGGCAACCAAAGTGGAAATCTTCAGATTTTAGAGGAGATGGAGCAGCCAGCTCTGTCATCCAGCTCAGAGAGAGACAGATGGAGCTATAGAATTGTGACCTGCCCACACTCATCAAGGTTCTCCACTTGTTCTTATCCACCACTTTCTGCCTGCATCAGAAAAGAGAAATCAAATGGCCAGTGTAGCTCAATCTTGCTCAAAGTGAAGCCTTAAGCAGTTCCTAGCTGATCAAGTGGCTGATCTTTAGAAAGTAAGGTTACAAAACCATTGCAGTCCCCATTCTCCTGCATCCTAGGTACAGTGAAAGGAGCCTTGCTTCGATATGTACAGTCCAGGATTAGATTATTCTTAGCTATTTAAATAACATACCTTGAAAACTGATCACACTGTACTCAGGTTCGGACATCTTTGCCACTTAAAGTTTTTAAACCATGTAGGACTAAAGGAAACTTCATTAAACCTCTATTTTCAAAAGCTTGCTCGTGTTTTGGATTGTGATGGTAGCCCTTAACTATTGCTACTCTATATAATTCTGGATGAAAATTTTCAGCAAAGGAGCTGGAGTTACCTTGKGCTTCCTTGTTAGACCATTTATTAAGAAATGTAAAAGCTTTCCAAAGCAGTAAAGACTACTTGTTCCTTTGATACATGCTGCACCTAGATATCAGGAAGAGATAAAATGCTTACTCTTGTCTTTGATTGTAATGTTTGCTTGATTACCTTGTTAGTTTGAGATTTTGAAACTCAAATACAAATGCATTTTTGCATTTGTATGAGCAGCTCAGCCTGTCTAGAATTACAGTGAGGATTGTTTTAAAGGTGCACCTGGAAACCAAGTTAAAATAATCCTGTGTAACTAGCAACTTAGGGACAAAGTACTATTGTGGCAAAGTTTTACTTTAACAAAACTCTGGTAAAGACCATTGCAATCATACTCARTAAGTCCTCATTTTGTGGAAAAGTCCAGTTATACTCAGTACAAAAAACATATTTTCAGGACTCAACAGTGTATGTTTTTATAATTCTTGYGGACAGCAGCTGCAGGCTATCAGCCTGGACCCTTGATAAATGAATTTGACATTTCCTGCAGACACTTCTCATGAAAAAGGCTTTTTTATTTTTTCTCAAATGTCGAATTCTGCATTATTGATCAGGTGCCATTCATTAAAGGCTGCTACTTGCTAGAAGAATTACACAGTTCCTGTTACAGCAGAATGAATTATTCTGTTGACAAATAGCAGTATTAAAGGAATGTTAAGGTTGCATGGTTTAAGCGCTCAGAAGTCAGAAAATGGCAGTTGAGGTTGAAGAGGATAGAAATTTTGCCCAAATTAAGWTTGCAGAATTACAGCTGAGGGCATGTAGAAAGCCTGCTAACAGGCACTGGATATTCATTTTAGGGCAAGTGATTGGTTACTGATCTATTCACAACTACTGCTGCTATTTATTGCAACATTTAATAAAGCAGCAAACAGGATGAAATCATGTGGTAGGGGTCACAAGGCAGATGGCTCTTCACTGGCTGTTTTTTGTTGCTATAGAGTTGCWTTTATCAAGGAGGWGGGTCAGTGGCAATGTTATRCTGTTATACTGCAGCTGAGGGTAAGAGAAGTTAGTGGCTTTYTGTGACATGAGACAAGTTCCATTCWTCAAAGTACTGTTTGTATTTAGTTCCCATCAGGGGCTCCCATTCGGTTTTCTTTCTATTGTTTTTGTTTGTCAGCCTCGCTGATTTGGTGTAATTTTTGTTCTGTTATGTTTATGTTTAGTACAAAATAAAAAACCACAGGAAGGCAGTACACTCATGTAATCTTGGTTCTGTGATCAGTCAGGCCAGGATCAGTGCTAAGCAGACAGCAGCATCCTCATTGCCTGCATACCTGGATTTTTTCCCATGGGAACACAGGATGCAATGGAGAGGGGCTGTGCTGTACCTGGAGTCAGATGCATGCCCAGGAGTCAGCTGCACAGAGTAATACGCAGAGATCCTTAGAACCAGCACTGTAGATTTGGCTAATACGTGTCTGGGGTTTTCCAAATATGTAAGAGCATCCTTGTACCACCAGAGGCTGTGTTTGCCTACAGGAACAAATTTGCTCAGATATATGACTTCCTTGGGTTTTATTTCCTTAAGGGGTAAGCGTCAGGCTGTAGTGCCTTCTAGAGGCTACTGAAAATCCCAACACGATGTTCACTACTGGCCAGAAAACAATAGAATGTCAGGACTGGGGAAAGCATTAAAAAGCCCAAAGTCTGAGAAACACAAGCAAGCTGAGCCTCAGCAAATGGTTCTGGAAGAGCTGGGAGGGGCAACTGCCCAGGGGAGACTTCTGTGGGGCAGTTCTCACCCCACCTCCAAAAGGAGTGATAACATCCCACAAGTGGCACTATAAACATACCCAACCCCAGTAGTGCTCCCAAGAGGCTGCAGATTTGATTTAGACTACAAGCTGACTCATTGGAGCCTGTGGCTCTCTCCTGATAGTATGTGTTCCTCCCAGTGTGAGTTTTGATATGATGTGAGGGGCAGGTAAGCCATACAAGTATTGGCAAAGCAGAGTTTGGGAGGGAGCAGAGGGATGGCAGTGCAGCCCGCCACAGTGGGAGGCTCATGGGCCAGAATGTGGGGTTGCTGTTGGAGAAGGAATATTATGGAGTTATACAAACCTTCAGATGCATCTTGGATGACCTTGTCTTCTATTCTCTTGTTCCAGGTACAATAGATAATTCTGTTTGTTTCCAGGGAATGTAGAATCAAGCCCCCCCCCCAAAAAAAAGTCTGTTGAAGAGATTTCTGTTAAGGCTTAAAAGAAAAAGCACTTTTAATTTGAGATAATGTATAGCATTACAAAAGGATCTCATTAATTCTGAGTGGATGCTAGGGCTCTGAAGTTTATGTGCCAAAGATATAAGCATGAGGGTAGCATTACATAGGATACAAAATGAAAAAAAAGTAAATGTAATAATATGTTTATGCCCTTGTAAATGTTATAGCCTACAGTTATGGGACAAGAAAGGGAAGAACAAGAGTTCAGGTAGTCTGTTTAGGTAAAGCACACTTTTCCTGGGATCTTAGATGATTCATTAACTCTTAGGCTTTATTTCTGCCATTGAAAATTAAGAATAATTGTAAATATATGTCTTGATCCTGTCAGAAGACTGCAAAGCCATGAGGGATCTTCAGGTGAAATGTTCACTACCAATATAGATCATATCATTGCTTGAACTCAGGTCTTATAATTTCCTTGTTTTCCAAATTTAATTTTATTGCTGGTCTTTCCTAACTAAGGTCAAATCCTCATCTCATATGCTTCCAGGTAAATGAGGAATTATTGCTGAATTCAATTACACTATAATGTATTACATTCCTCACTAAAGCATCTAGCTCTGCTCCTTGAAGTTTCTGCTGATTGTTTCATGCAACATATAGTGCTGGAGGCTGCTTATATTCCCTCTAGAGACTGGATTTCTCCTCTGAATACCCAAGCACTTATTAAATATCTCACCTATATTGCCTAATATGATGATTGTACCCCCTTCCATTTTTATAGACTCTCTTTCACAATGTGGCCCTGTGCTTTCTTTGGGAATTTTTTCCTCACCATGAATTCCCAAATTTCAAGTTAGAACGATCCCTTTTCTTTACTGTCTGTCATTATCAGCTGCCACTCCAAAATTTTACACATCTTTTTTTCCACACTTATATGCATTAGGCTGCAATTTTTCACTTCTGGCTTGGTTTAAATAATGTAAATCCTTCTTGTCTGATTGTATTGCTGCTTGTTATTTATGGTGCCTTGGCGTACACTTTTATGTGCGGACTGGGGAATCTGCTTTTGTATGCAGTCATGGAGATCATCTTTATAAATAATGGAGAAGCTTACAATTGTGATTATACATCTCTTTGCAATACCTGTAYATCCTTTGTTTCTCTAACACTGAAAAGACATCTCAAAGACGTGTGAAAGGGAAACTTTGGCTTTTATCTGCATTMTTTCCATAGAAATTCTTGTTTCCTTAGACAAAAAAGCAGAGAGCCTTGTTCATCTGAGAATATATAAGGCCAATGCCACACTTTCTTTAATTAGTGGTGGGATGACCTGCTGCTTATATTTACCATACTTACCAAGCTGCATCCTGTGGACCTCTTCCACAGCTTCGCCAAAAGGGAAACTGGGGCTTTAAGAAAGAATATAGCAGTCATAATTATCAAGGCACGTGCTTGAGATATTGCTACTGTTGATACTGCTTCTGCTTTCTGTCAACACCAGTCCTTGTGACAGCCAGGGCAGTTCAGTCATGTTGTGCTGGAAGGGCAGCTTTCTAAGAGGAAGCTTAAATAAGCAAAGCAAAGTTCTCTTCAGTCTTTGCGCACAGCAGCAGGGTAAGAGCAGGGCCTATGAGAAAGAGCCAAGTGAGTCRCCATTGCTGTCCCCCTCCTCCCTAGGGGGCTGATGGCAGCCTCATGCAGGCAGCAGGAATGACAGCAGCCTTGTCATCAATCACAAGAGCAGAGAAGTTCCTTTAGAGAGCCTGCCTTGCTGATGCTGCAAATGTGTTTAATGGGTTTGGCTGATCTGTCTGTAGGATCTGTACATATCCAGCCAGGCTGGAATAGARCAGAGCGACATATGGCACATCACATGCTTGGAAGGCCACTCCTGCACAGACTGAGTTTCTTGTATTTAACTTAGAGAATGCTAAGCATGGCTAAGCTGTGCAAGGATCTGTGACTGGGACAGTTCTGTGGCTTAAAGATGGCAGGCAGCTCAGCCCCACACAGCCTCTTGCTCCCTCTCTCCCAGTGGGATGTGCAAGGGAATCAGAAGGGTAAAAGGGAAACTCATGTGTTGAGATAAAGACAGCTTAATAGAAAGAGCAAAAGCTTCAGGCTCAGGCAGAGCAAAATAAGGAATTCATCCACTGCTTCCCATGGGCAGGSAGGTGCTCAGCCATGTCCAGGAAAGCAGGGCTYCCTCACGTGTAATGGCCATAACTCTGTTCATCTCCCTCTTTCTCCTGCTTCCCCCAGTTTCATATGCTGAGCTGCCTTGCTGTGGGGGATATCCTTTCAGGTACTGGGGGTCATCCCTCCCARCTGTGTCCCCTTCCCACTTCTTGTGCACCCACAGGCTACTTGATGGCRTGGTGACATGAGATGCTGTAAGGCCTTGACTCTGTATAAGCTCTGCTCAGCAGTACCTAAAATGTCCYTGTGCCATCAACACTGTTACAGTCATAAATCCAGAACACAGTCCCATATCCCAGCTACTGGGAAGGAACTAAACTTGCTACAGACTATAAAATAAATTAACAGGAACAAGAAACATTCCTGGGCACTGGCACTCAGTCATTGTAGTCCTACATTGTTAACAAGGTCCCTGGCATGCTGTTGGGTACTTGTCTCTCCCAAACAATTCCAGGCATGGTTCTTAAATTAGTATGGGCAAGGGAGCATCTTGCAGACTGTTGGGTATGGCCATACCATAGCAGAGGACAAGAATTATGGGGWAAGCTGCCAGTTCTCCATTTTGTGCCAGGTAAAAGTTTTTATCTTGTTTAATTTACTATGTAGATACTGTGTGTCTAAAGACCATTTTGAAAAATCTGTATTAACTAGGAAGAAAGGAAGGGGGGAAACACTCTAAAAATCACTGARGGGAAATATATGCTTGATTTTGAAAGGTACCAAGGAAAAGATGAGATCTTGAAATTCATGGCAGTGAACTGTACTTGTCCTGTGCACAGAGAAATAAATTCTCATCAGAGTGGGGGAAGCAGAGTAAATTTTTGCAGTARTGTGTTGGAGCCAGTAGGCAGTTGGTGCACGCTTACCTACCTGCAGATCCACTTCTGCAGGGAGGACAAGATTTGCCAGCTGATCCCATGTTGTTCAYGCTGGATTGTTGAAGGCTGTTTTGGCTTGTTCAGTTCTTATGAAAGTGCYACTCTCAGTGATGTTTAAAGAGTTGGTCCCATCATAAATGCAGGTRTATGGAGAATGTCAGAAGCTGGGAAAAATCCTCCTCCTGCCTAGTTATGCAGTTCTGAAACASAGACTTACCTTAAAGAGATCATAAGGAAGCAAAAGGAAAGCCAGGAACCTGGTCTGCATGTGGGGAGCCTTAAAAAAACGACTGTTTTCCATGATGGGATGATCCTCGTGTCTTTGGTTGGTTTTGGTTTTGGTTTT